>OZ018393.1:57328793-57709638 GCA_963969525.1 Ontholestes murinus | reverse complement strand
ACGCAAATTAATTTGTATTATTCAATGTCTGTCGAAGTATTAGCTAGAGAAGTAGTTGTTTCAAATTAATTTGTTTTGTAGTCTTAGTAAGACTCATTGTTGTAGATTCACGAAATGTTTTCGTATTTTTAAATTTATTATTTAATTTTCTACAACGAACTAAAGGATTTTAATACATTTCATTAGTAAATATATATATTTGCGAGTAAACGTTATATTTTTTGATGTTCAAGCAACATAAGTTTATACTTCGATTTAAAATCGCTAAAACCCGTATACTGAAAGGGTACCTTGTTCATGCATTGGACAATTGTATAAGAAAAGCAACGTTTGAAAACCTGAAATCTATGCTTTGGTATAGACAGTAAACCTTTACTTCTTACGTTAATGTTATGAACATCGCTTCTATACCGAATCTTTTCATAAAGGTAAGGTGGGCATTTTGAATTCATTACCTTATAATAAAAACAAGCCGAGTGAAATTTTCGTCTATTTTCCATATTGAGCCACTTACATTCTCGTAATTTATATGATATTTTTTCACGTCTACGTATGCCATATATAAATCTAAGACATGAGTTTTGCATACGTTGTATTCGGTTTAGATCCTCCTTATCTATACAGGCATTATATATTGTATCACCATAATTGAAATTAGATAACACTAAAGCATCACATAACATAATTTTAGTTTTCTGGTCAATCATTTGACGATTTACATATATCGACTTAAGTGCAATGTACGCTTTACGTAGTATACTGCTGGTGTTTTGTTTAAATCTTAGATTTGTATCCAAATGCATCCCTAGGTTCTTTACACACTCATTAATAGGTAACACAGTTCCATTTATTAATATATTAAAATCTGCTGTTGCAATTTTTCTTAATTTAGTTGGGCCAAACAGAATGAGTTTAGTTTTATCTTCGTTAATTTGTAACGAATGTTGAGTAGAGTATTTAAGTAAGTTATCTAAATCTTTATTTAAATTATGTTGAGCAATATAGATGTCATCAATATCAAAAGATATGTATAATTGCGTATCGTCAGCATACATGTGATAGGACGCATGATTTAAAACCATAGGTAGTGATGTAGTATAAATAGCGTACACTAAAGGGCCTAATATAGTACCTTGTCCTACACCACAATTAGTAGTCAGAGGCGTAGATATAACATTGTCAATCATGACCATTTGTTTTCTATTACTAAAAAAGCTTGTCATTAATGCACTAGCTTCGTTACCAAATCCGACAAATTTAAATATAGCATTTAATAGTTGATGGTTTAATCTATCAAATGCTTTGCTATAATCAATTAGAACCAATGCTGTAACTTTACCTGAATCTGTTGCATGAATTATATCATCGGTTACATGAGCTGGTGCACTGCTACAACTGTAGCCAGGTCTAAAACCAGATTGATATCTAGGCAAAATATTATGTTTTGTTAAATGCTGTCGTATTTGGCTATCTAGAACTTTTTCTATGATTTTGGAGAGAATAGGAAGGATATTTATGGGTCTTAAATCTTTAAAAGTCATAGGGTTCGGGATTTTGGGAATAGGTGTTACCAACGATAATTTCCAGTGTACAGGGAATGTACAGCTAGTTATACAGGCGTTAACTATATGCGTTATATAATCTATAAGTGCATGATAACACAATTTCAGTATACGTATATTAGTACCATCTATGTCAGTTGCATTTGTTTTTATATTGCTAATAATTTTAATTACATCACTATTTGAGACTGTAGAAAATATTAATTCCCCATCGAATTGTGTTTTTTTGTTGTTATTATAAAAGTTAATAATATTTTCATCAGCAGCCAGCTGTTCCACTTCATTTACTAGATACCTATTAAATAAATTTGGATTTTTGAGGTGTTTTGGAATAGTTACATTATTTTTGCCATAAATATTGTTTTTCCTAAGTTCAGACCATAGTTGTTTTTTGTTTCCATTACAATTTGCTAATCGAAACTGCAGGTAAGCTTTCTTTTCTGCACGGATAGCTTTAGTTGTCAGATTTCGCATTGATTTATAAAATTCAAAATGAATAGGACTCTTAGTTTTTTTATACCGCTGACATGCTCTCTCTCGTATTTTAATCATCTCTTTTATATTATACGTTATCCATGGTGTAGGCCTCTTACTAATTGTAATTTCTTTAAGAGGGGCATGTTTATTCAGCACATTTAATAAGTTGTTATTAAAATAATTCACTTTATTATTAACATCATTAATATCATAAATCTCATATCATTTTATTCTATAGATATCATTTAAAAAATCTGTGGGATCTATATTTTTAATATCCCTAACTTTAATTATTTTATGTTCTACTCGTGTCGTTATTATTGGTAGCTCGCAATAAATTAAGGAATGGTCAGATAAGCCATGAGTGTCTGAAGCACCAAAGTTATATAAAACATTGCATTCATTTGTTATAATCAGATCTATTAAAGATTCTGATGTTGCAGTGATACGAGTTGGTTCCGAAATTACTTGTTTAAGAGACAACGACTCTAAGAGCGAACAGAAGGAACTGCTTGCTGCAGTCATGTTTAACATATTTATGTTAAAATCTCCTAAGCATACTACGTAATCATTAGTTAGACTGTATTCTAAGACAAACTTTTCAAAACAATCAGCAAAGTCCTTATAATTTCCCTTAGGAGGCCTATATATAATTCCGACCGCGACTGTTTTATGATCAATAGTTACTTTTATCCAAATTTGCTCAACTGATTGTGACGATTCCGAACTAATAATTGTATAGTTAAGATTATTTCTGATGTAGACTGCTACACCACCTCCTCGGCCCAGTCGGTCATTCCTTATAAGATTAAATCCATTTAATGCTAATGATCGATTCGGATGTAAATCAGAAAGCCAAGTTTCTGAGATGCCAATTATATCAGCATCTATAATTTGCAGATTAGACTGAAAAATATCGAATTTATTTGCGATTGATCTTATGTTTATATGGCATAATTTTAGATAATTATTATACATATTGTGTTAATAGTAAAACAATTTTAATAATGTCGGAACAAAACAAAAATTAACCAAAAGTGTAAACAATAATTAAAAGCGATAAAAAAATAAACTTATATATTTGGTAATTTAGATATAATATTAATTATTACTAATTTTTCTTCATTTGCTTTCTAGTCTTAACTCCATCTATTTGTGGTTGTAGCTTAATGGGGTTGCCTTTATTTTGATCCATATGTGCAAGGTTACGTTCTGCTTCTCCAGTGGCACTAAGACGTTGAAGTTCTGAGAGATTATATTTTTTCCCGTCTATAAGCACATATGTCCTAAATAGTTTTGCACGTTTTCCATCGTTCTTTGCATCTCGATAATAGGGAAGTAAAAGATTTCTCAGGCGACGTTCTTCTGTTGTAAGATCGTCATTTAAATAAATATGGCTTCCTTTCAATTTTGTTACTTCACTAAATAGTTGAGATTTGCTTTTGTAACTAATGAATTCAATTAGTATGGGGCTGTTTTCTTTATTTCCCAGTGTTATAATATTATTTATATCATGTAAAGAAATATCTGTGCCGAGTTTCTCATTTAAAATATTTAATAACTCTGCAGGTTCATTTTTATTTTTAATAGTCTGTGGTGGAATGCCATGAATAATTATGTTATTTTTCTTTATCATTTTCTCAAGTTGTTCAATTTTTGATTTAAGAAATTCATTTTCATTTCGTAAGGCTTCAATTTGAGGTAGGATGTCATGATGAAGTTTATTTATTTCAGTTTTAATTTCAATTTAATTTCAAGCTGTTAATTTTTTTTTTGTAAAATTTGGTTGAATTTCACTCTAATAAGTATTTGTGATATTAAATTAAGGCTTCATCAAGTAGAGTTTCTATCTGTAATTATTATTAAATTATTTCTGCATAATTCAATTAATTTATGCTAGAATTATTTATTAACAATGTGCTTGTATAATAATCATTTATTTTTCTTTTTTAGGTGAATTTTAGCAAGAAACGAAAAAATCGAATGCGCAACGACGAAGCGGCAATTATAGCATTGAGTAAGTCCCGAAGCCAGTTTCTGCACAAAGACACGGACTCACTGGTGGACAACGAGGCCGTCATCGTCTACGACGAGCGCACGGCCCTTTAATCTTTTCTATTCACCTTTAACAATTTTAATTCTCCTGAAGCTAGCCTAGTATTAATATAAACATTCAAATATCGGCATACATTGTAATGTTTAAATCTTGACTATAAAACAAAACAATAACGAAATAAAATTTAGATTTGAGATAATATAATACAGAAAAATTTGTATTTTTCTGCAATTAAAACAAATATGCTATTTTTTTAATCTTAACTACAAATACCACTAAACATATGAATACTGAATAATAGTAGTTCATTTGTTGTTGCAGTTAATCTTCAATGCATTATAGATCTGGGAAATTCCATAAATGAAAAAAAAAACATAAAAACAACACTAATAGAATTTTTCTAATTTATTAATTAAATAAATTTCTCTGTCTTCTGCTCTGTACTAATGAGATCAAAAATATATTGAAACTGCTCAGGAGCTTCTGTTCAGAAAGAATTCAATTCAATTCAATCAAGCAATATTGCTTGATATTTTTAGAAAAATATTTTGAATTGTCAACTGAAAATTTTAAACAGAAACAAAATATACGCTTAGGTTTTTAAATATATAAGAATGAACTTTAAGAAATGTAAAAAAAGTATTAAGCAAGATAGGAACTAATTGTAAATGCTAAACAAATATGAAAATAATGTACTATATACAAAAAAACAAAAATTGGCACGAGATATTCAACGAAAATTATACAAAACATTTTTTAAATTAAATATTTAGTTTCCTAGTTGTAATTTTTCAGTTTAAATTAAGTTGAAAATAATTACTCTGAAAGTTTTAATAGAATAAACATCAAAAACATAATTTTAACAGTGATCATTAAATATTAGTAAATATAAATTTATATTATACTCATATTTAAGGTAAACTAATAATAATTCTATTACATCCAAGGTCTTTTAGATGATTTAACAATCATTCAATTATAGAATATAATTTTGGAGGCCATTCCACGTTTAATAAAGGTTATACAAGATCATTAATGATTTTATTAAAGTTTATTAAATCAAAATTCTATAAAAAAGCCTATTTAAGAGTATCCAATTATATTTCTATTTCATTCAGTAAAAAAATGCTTTCAAGGTTAATAAAGACCATTCGTCGTTCACTCGGGGAAATTCAAGGTTGTAAATGATAATTTCAAATTCATTAAACAAAAAGGCTGTTTAAGGTTACTTAATGATAATTATATACAATTTAAGGTCTTTTGGATCATTCTGTAATCATTTAAAGTCATACTATCATCATTCGAGGTCACCTCAAGATCATCTTAAATAATTGAATCAAAATTTAAGTTTATTGCATCCTCACCATTGACAATTATATAACATTGAATGTGTTTGAGAATATCCACTGTCATTCAAAAGTATACAATAATCATGTGAGGTTATTTTAAGTTATTTAGCTTTAATTTGAGGCCATTCAATGTCCGCTAATGATCATTCTAGTTTATTTAATTAAAATTGATATATACAATAATAATTCTATTTAATCTAAGGATTTTGAGGTCATACGACAATCATTCAAAGTTATACAATGGTTTTTCACGGTTATTAGAGGTCATTAAAAGTTTATTAATTTGTCATCATGTAATGATCATTTTAACTTATTACATCAAAATTCAAGACTAATTAAGGTTATCCAATCATATTTCTAATTTATCCAGTTCAAAAAATATTCTTGCAATATCATTAAATCTCATTCGACGTTCATCCTAGGAAATTTAAGGTTATTAATAATAAATAATTATAATTAATTAATTAATTAATCCAGGATTCATTAATCAAAAGAAACCAATTTAAAGTTAATGGTAATTATATACCAATCAAAGTCTTCAAGATAGTCATAAATGACTACATTTAAAATTATACTAAGGTCATTCAAGGTCAGCGTACTTTAAGTTATTTGATCAAAATTTAAAACTAATGGCAATTTAGTATTAATCAATGTGCTTGACACTGCACTTCATTTAAAATTTTACAATGGTAATTTAAGGTTATTTAAAGTTATCTAGCCTTAATTTGAGGCCATTCAATGTTCGTTTATTATTTTTTTAAATTATTTAATTAAATTTGTAGCCTATTTAAAGTTATCCAATAATAATAATTTTATTTCATCTTAGTTGATCTCGGCAATCATACAAAGTTATACAATAGAGTTTCAAGGTTATAAAAGGTCATTCAACGTTCATTCAAGGACATTTAAGGTTAATAAATTAAAAACAAGGACATTTAAGGTTATAGAATACAAATTCAATACCAGCTAAGGTCTTTAAGATCATTAGACAATCATTAAAAAATATATAATACTTATTCGAGGTTATTTAAGCTCAATTAAGTCATCAAACGTTCATTCAACTTTACATGATCATTTTAAGTTATTTCTTCAAAATTTAAGACTATAAAATTATATAATTGATAATTCTACCATTTAAGTTATTTACAGTTATTCAACTTTAATTTATTTATTTATTAACATCTTTCTACTCTTTTCTAAGAAAATAACAAAATATTTATATTATAAAATATGAATAGCACATGACCTTGCAGTCGATGCCAAAAAATAAAATTAAAATAAATAAAATATGGAAATATATAAAAAAAATTATTTGCAAGAAGGACGGATGGAGTTCTCTTCATAGAAGGGTCTTTCACTTAAACCCATGATTATATACCATGAATGCAGCTCCATAATATCTTCTATAGCATCCGTTTATATTGTTAATGCTTGGCTGAAACATAGTTTAGTCTGTTATTAGACATATTTTAATTTAAAGTTATACAGTGGTTATTCAAAGTCATCCAAGTTTCAATCAAGGTCATGCTATTTTATGTTTTTTTAATTAAAAGGTTACCTAATTAAAATTCTATATCACTCAACATTAATTAATTTTAATTTAAAGCTATACAGTGGTTATTCCAGGTCATCCAAGTTTCAGTCAAGGTCATCATATTTTAAATAATTTAACTAAATCTTTTTAATGTTACATAATAATCATATTTCACACAACGATCATTTAAAATTATACATTGGTTATTCAAGATAATTCAAGGTCATCTAACATTCATCCAAGGTCATTTAATGCTCATTTTAAGTTATTTAATCAAATTTAAGATTACCTAATGATTATTCTATACTGTCCAAGGTCTTTTGAGATCATCCTACAACCATTTAAAGTTAAATAATAGTTTATTAAAGGTCATTCAAGGTCATATAATGATTATTTGAGTATTATTCTTAGGAAAATTATTAAAGTTTCAGATTTGAGAAAGCAATACGTTTTTATTTATTTTATCCAACATGCTAACAAAAAAATTATAATATTATACATGAAATTTATCTACAAAAATTTCGATCACATTTGGAAAGGCTTGAATTCATTCACAAAATATGTGATCTTACATTTTGACTTTCTATTCTTGCTTCATTAAGAGTCTCTTGAATGATTCATCAAATTATATTCCAAATATGGCTTTTAATCATAAAATTTAAAGCACACATCTTGAAGATAATGTTCACTTCTTGTGTTCATAAACTTGATATATTACACTTGGCAGTTAGTGATAATACTTATTAATTACACTTAAGCAATATCTTTCATTCTTTTCATTTCTGGTTTATCTAGGTCAACCTCCTTGAATGTATATGTTTTATGTCATTGTGACATTTGTTATTTTTATATGTCAATTGTTTTGTAAATACATTGAGACTACCTGGATCATTTTTTAGAAACAAACAATTTGAGTGAATATTAAAAAAAAAACTGTTCTGTAAATACTTTGAGGCTGCCTGAAACATTTTTTTAAATAAATAAACAATTTGACACGATATTAAAAATTGAGTTGTTTAGAGTCATTCAATGATCATTCAGGATCATTTAGAATAACCCTCATTAGCATTATAGGTCATCCTAAAGTAATTCAAGGTTAATGAACAATTATCTAAGAGTAATTCAATTAAATAAAGGATAATTAAGGATTTTATGAACGATTAAACGATCGCCCAATGTCATCCAATGATAATTCTAGTTCATCTAAGGTCATTCCAATGATCATTTAAAGTTAATCAAGGTTACATTTAATTCAAGTCCTATAAGGTCGTCCAAGGTTATTCACGCTTAATTAAATTCATTTCATTTGACAATTACCTAATAGTAATTTTATTAAATTAAGTATTATTAAAGATTTTACAAACGATTAAATAATAGCTCAATGTCATCAAGATAATTCAAGGTCATCTAATAATTAATTCTAGTTCATGTGAGGACTTTTAAGCTATCTAATGGTCATTCAAAGTTATTCATGGTTACATTTCATTCAATTCAAGTTAAGGTCATCCCAGGTTATTCACGATGAATGAAATCCATTTTATTTAACAATTATCTAATAGTAATTCAATTAAATTAAGGATTATTAAGGCTTTTACGAACGTGTAACAATCTTTCAATGTCAACAAGATAATTCAAGGTCATCCAATATTGATTCTAGTTCATCTAAGTTCGTTTAAGCCATCCAATGATCATTTAAAGTTATTCAAAATTACATTTAATTCAAGGTCATCCAAAGTTATGCACGATTAATTAAATTCATTTTTCTTAACAGTTATCTAATAGTAATTAAATTAATTTAAGTATTATTAAAGATTTTACAGATGATTAAACAATCGCTCAATGTCAAGAAGATTATTTAAGGTCATTGAATATTGATTCTAGTGCATCTAAGTTATTTTAAGCCATCGAATGATCATTTAAATTTATTCAAGGTTACATTTCGTTCAAGGTCATCCAAGGTTATGCACGATTAATTCAAATTCATTTTTTAATAGTAATTTAATTAAATTAATTATTATTAAAGATTTTACAGATGTTTAAACAATCGCTCAATGTTAAGAAGATTATTCAAGGTCATCCAATATTGATTATAGTGCATCTAAGGTCTTTTAATCCATCGAACGATCATTTAAAGTTATTCAAGGTTACATTTCGTTCAGGGTCATCCAAGGTTATTCACGATGAATTAAATTCTCATTTAACCCGTGACAAAACGTATTTATGTTAATTAGAAGATTAATTAAAACACTTGGTTTTATTTCACTATTTTTTAAACTTAAATTTTTTAGTCTTTGATAGAATTTGACATTACTGTGCTCAGTCTTATTGTTTTCGGTGTTTCTGGACAATCTTCTATCTTTTTGTGTAGTACTAATTACGTAAAACCTAAAATCATAATTAATACATGAAATAAAAGAGCAACTCAAACAGTTTTACAAACTTGAAAATTTGAGAATGACCTAGTATAGGTTCTATGATTACAACAAGGTATATTTAGAGAGAAATCATCTTTATTGAAGCTAGTGTATACATTTTGTAGTTGTAACAATAATTATTGTGCTTCTTCGTCTTCTTCACGGCTATAGACCGTAGGTCTTTCAGCCTTAGGTATATTTATTAATCTGCCTTAAGAGTAAATTTGTACAATACATAAATTATTACTTTAAATTTAAAAAAAAACTATATCAATTATATTAAAAACTAAATGCAAATATTAATTTCCATTACATTTTACACGAGACAAAATAAATGGAAGTTGAAAAATGTCTTAATAAATTGGTTTTAAACTTTTTTAAGTTTTCTCTTCTATTTAATGATATTTTCAAATAATCCAGTGCATTTAATCTTAAACTTACAAGCGTAGTTATATTTAATTTTACTTATGATTCATTTCTCTTTACTCAATTGATATAATGGGAGAAAATTGAATTATTGTTTTCCTAATAAAATGTATGGAAATCTGTTGGAAGCTTGAAGCCATAATTTTATGATACATCTTTAATTAAGAACATTATCAGAACGATAAATAAAACTGTATTTTGTTAATATCGCACACGTGTAGAGTTTTATTTATCGTTCTGATAAAGTACCTGTCTTGAAATCTTTTACGTCGTTGTAGAAAATTAACCATTAATTTTAAAATATGAAAACAATAAATCTACAACAATGAGTTTATTTTCTTGCCAACAATAGCTAATGACCGGTTTTAATCAATTTTCGATCTCATCAGCGTAGCGCAGTTGAAAACAGGAGAATACATTTTTTATTTTGAAGTTTTAAATACTGTATCAGTTTTTCTTTAAGTGTTAAAGTTTTAATTCTACAGGTATTCCCTAATAAAGATAATAGATGATATCTTAATAGTATTATATTATTAATAATAATAACAATATTTATTCGTGACCACAGGTATATAAGTCAATCATATTGCTTTATGAATAATTAAATATTTCTGGCAGGATTTAAAAATACAATGTGTGCTGCCCGACTAAACGAAATAAAAGTATTAAAGATTTTTGAGGTGTTTTGGGGCCTGGAGCGACGCCAATTACCGTCTGCTCGATCCCCTCCTATCGATGTGAACATATCGGTAAACCAAAGACTTGGACGTATAACAGAGACAAATAATAATAGTTAACTAAACTTTTGCATACATACACAATCTTTAGAGAAAAATAAAACAAACAAAGAAAGGTTTACTTCGTATATGTATAGAGTAAGTATTTAACCCATTCTGTGATAATTTCTAATTTAACGCGATCAGTTTGTAGTCCTCTGGCCAAGCTCTGAAATCACGATTACGATGAATGCCGAAGACAAGACTGGTTTTACTAGTATAAAAATTGTATAAATAATTCTGAATCGATTGTATACAATGTTTTTTTCTTTTTTAAATATGTAAGTGTGTGCTATTTTTTTGTATAACCGTGGATGCTGTGTTTTAAAAGTGACGGCTCACTTTGATGATTATAAAAATTTCGACATAAGTCTGATAGAAAGTGAGGCGTTGCTTATTTGTAAAGAGTGGTAAATAATTGTAAGAACAGCAGGTTACAAAATTTCCTTTTTTACTTCTCAAACGTTAAAGTGAAAACAAATAAATAGTTAAAAAGTCTTTCCTAAAAAGGGAAAGTTGTAAATTAAAGAATATATAAAGGGATCAGGATATCCAAGAGAATATTTGCTTCTTCGGCATCATGAAATAGTAAGGATTTGAGTGGAATAACACAGGTTTTGATTGTGAACTTCGTCTAAAATTTGATGTTATTTTAAATTGATTTGTTTTAAACAATGTAATGAAGACCAAAGATACATAAATAACAATATAAATAAATGAAAGAGTGAAGATGGATTTTCAACAAACAGCACCCTCACGAACATTAAAATATTTTTCTTGTAAATCAAGCGCGTACTTTTCTTATAAATAATTTGATCTTAACACAATAGTGATTATTCAATTTGATTTAATCAAATGGATAAGTAAACACTATTGTAATAAAATACAAGAACAAGAGACTGATTATGTTTCTAGCACTTGCAAAGAAACTTTTTCACAAGTTTAAAGAAGTTTTTTAACTTTTTTACTTGTGGTACATAAATAAATTGAGTTCTTCCACTTAAACCTCGTATCTTGCTTGACATCCGAAATCATCTATATTTACTTTTATTAAAATCTTCTATTCCATTTTTAGGAGAGACTTTTTAGTTGTATATATCTAACGTTTTAAAGTTGTTTTATCAACATTTAAGTTTAAGAATATTGAAACATACTTTTTATTTACGTTTCAAAACTTCTGTTAATAAATATTCAAATTATAATAAGCACAATAAACGAAGGAAGCATTTTAAAGACCAATTAGAATTTATGACGATAAATAGGAGATCAACCTTCTCAAATTTTAGGATATAAACGCACTCTTGTTAAAATTTTGGCCTGTTTGATTATGTAACTGCCATCTTGCAATTATGTATAACTCTGTAGAAAATAACAGTACCAAACATTTCATTTTGTTAATCTTGGAAATGGGATATGTAGACGACAACTTTTATAATGAAAGGAACACAATTTTACCTAGCGTTTTAGTGAAATGGAAATTCCTATAGTAGACAAATTGAAAGCTGAAAACAAATTGATTTACTTAATAGAAAATGTGCTCAATTACAATCATTAATTTAATGTTTAATTTATTGTTCACACAAATATTTTTAATCCGCATAGAAAGTTTAATAAATTGCTAACCATTTTGTGAGCAGTATTTTGCTTTGAGACTTGTAATTAATAAAACATTAATTAGTATAATATTGATTAAAAATGTCTATGTTTAAATTGTTATTACTCTGTATAGAATTATACAATTTAATAATTACACAATTTAATAATTAATCTCTTAAAAATAGTTCAAAGTTACATTCATCGAATAACCTCAGGCGACCAGAAGAGTTATAATAAAAATTGATTGATTTTTTTTAAAATTTGAACTGATTAAGTGAGCAATTAATTATAGATAAAGATTGCTTTTCTAAAAAGTTTAAATTGAACTTCTGGACTTATAGAATTATATAGGCACTATACATTTTACATGTTTAAATAAATATTTCTAATACCTTCTCATAATTTCAATATTTTATATTTATTCTTATGTTATGAACAATTAAATTTTAAGGATTACAGTATTTTAATGTTTTATTAATTCTCCTAAAATATTTTTCAATTTGTGATTGAGTTTACTGATGGAGTAGAGTAAATCAATTTGTTTTTCAGACTAAATTATAAGTGTATGACCGCGCACAAATCCATTGCCTTAAGATTTTTTACGACTTGTTTTGTACGCATCCCGTTAGATTTTAGTAGTTATTTTCCAAAGATGAACCGTGCTATATAAAAATGCCGAACGATTAGAAATGTATAAAAAAAAGGAATAAAACAATAAACTCAACACTTGATGTGACCCCGTTGGTATTTATTTTATTCTATTTTGTTAATTGACCATTGGCCCTACAGTCACTTTCCCTATTTCCTGTTCCTCGGACAAGAGTACCCACGCGAAGAACGACGAATTCTGGGCAACACATTTGGTATTTGCGATCGTCTTCGTTATGCGGTGAAGGTAGGTCATGAAACAGCCGTTCCCTGAGAAGAACTACAACAGATGGTAGCATAGTTTACCATTGTGACTATTTACCTTGGGCTCCAGAACCGGAATAAGGCGCTCTTTGCGTCTACGCTCCACCTCAGAAGGCCAGGAGACGTTCCGAAGCTTCCTGCTTTGTGGGTGCCGCTTAGTATGACACGTGCTACTTGCCTTGCTTTTAGCCCCAGGTCTGTCAGGGCACAGACTGTTAGGAACTTCGCCGCATCCAATGAGGTGCCGTACATTCACTCACATGCATTCATCAGGTGAGCCCCGGGGTGTAAAGCTTCTCAGCCGATCGACATTTCGTTGAGCTTCAGTACATGATGCTCACGCTAGTAGACCTTTCTTGGCTTTAGAGAACCCCTACGCTAGTTGCTAGTAATTTCGAGATAGCCCTTGATATCCGAGAAGCACCAATCGCCACAAAGATGACTTAAGAGCTGCATCGAGAGTTGTACTTTGTGGTGGCTGCCACTTGCATCTCTGTTCCTACGGTAGCGTTACCAGCGGCCTCTACATAGCCACACCTCGCTGGTATTTTCCACTGCTACCTCGAGTCCTTTTGCCCGCATGAATAGCATTACCTGGTCGGTCGCTTACTGCATCAGCCTTACGACATCCATCATGACCTTATGACTCACTACCAGTAGGTTGTCGTCAACAAAACCCACAATATGGACGAAATAGCATCCCGTCGTACGCAATGTTTTACAGGGTACCATACTTCCGGTGCTTCATATATCCAGGTATATGAGGTAGCTTGCTATGATGCTATGCTATGCGGTAGTTCGGCGCTCCGAGGTTTTGCAGCGTCTTCATTTTCGCCGGCCAGGACATTAAGTTAAAGGCATGAGTAATGTTCAGTGTAATCAGCAGACAATGCCTGAGCGGGCTCTAGTTTTCAGCCAGCTTGTGAACCTCCAGTAATGCGTCGACAAACAAGAGTTTCCTATGCAACCAGAACTGGTGAGCAGAGAGACCTCCACACCATCCAGCTATCCTACCTGGCGGTTCCTGATTAGGCTCTGGATGCTTGCCCACTACATCCAGTCCTGTTGTTCTGATGTCCAGAGTAATCGCCAGACAATACCTGAGCGAGCCCTCGTTGGCCTCTTCAGCCAGCTTACGGACCTCCATCAATGCGTTGACGGTCAAGAGTCCCTTAATCAGGCGCTTTAGATGCTTGGCCTCTACATCCAGGAAGCACAGAGGCTTACAATTACTAGGCGACAAAAATCCCCTTTGTTTTCCCACTTAGGCAGGAGGACTACCCTCGCCAATTTTTTTTAATTTGGCGAAAACCTCCTTACAGAGGCAGGCGTTCGAAAAGGCAATCATAGGGGCTGGATCAGATATGGCGAATTCTTTAAAGGCTTAAAACTTTTACTGTTAATATTACAGATATCGAACATTCTCGTCATAGCCAATTACTTCTTATTATATTCGATCTTTTACTCTATTAACTGAGCATATTCCATATTAAGTTTTCTTTAAAAGTCTGTAAGAAACACTCTAAGATACTTATCGTGTGATCACTTTCCTCTTTTGTTATGGTATTTCCTTGAGGAAAATTCTTCATTAATTTTCTTCGACGCATACCATCTAACTACAAAAGGCAAACTAGAAATCCATAGATACATTTGAATAAAACACTTTTTATTTTCTATATTAATATATTCAGTTTCCTGACACGTGTATCACTGTATTATCCTTTGATAATGATTGCAATAAACCGAAACACGTGTCAGGAAACTGAATATATTAATACTTTACCATCAAGTGATTAGCAGAGAAAGTGTGAACTTTATAGAAATCCATAGTTAAAACTTTATCAATAAATTATTGGAATGTTAATTTTGTGAAAGATTTTTCTATTTTTAAAGTAATACTCTCACAAGTTTCACTAGGTAATAAATCATATAGTAAGATAGCAGTTGCCAAAAAAGCCAAAGACTAAAGGAATTTTATAGAGAGGCTATTGAACATCACTACAGCAAAAGCTGCCATTGCTTGAGCTGAAAGAATGTTTAAACCTAATCCCAAAATATAAAACCCCTTCATTCACATCATTCGAATTCATCGAATCACATCATCCATCATCATCACCATCAGAGACAGACTGACGAGACATATAAAGACTGATAAATCCGGATTGAAAGACCGCTGGTCGATAGCCATTTAACAGACTAATCCACTAACATTATCTATCATACATGTATTATATATATTTTTGTTGTACGTTTGTTTGTTAATAAAGATGTTGTACTTACAAAGGCTTTCATTTCAAGTAATATTTCTATTAATCCATTATCTTCAGATCATCCCTTTCTTTCTCTTATTCCATGTTTTCTCACACCTCAATTCCAGCTTTCATTTTTCAAGACAAGCAAACCAGAATTTTTACAGCAGTGTTTTCTTATGACCAACTGCACCTAGTTCAGCAAAGAGTTAAAAATTTGTCCCAAAGAATTGAAGGCTTTAGATACAATACGATTCCTAACTTAGCCCTAATATGCTGATATTGTTTTACACATGTTTTTTTTAACTTTTTTTTATTAATCTGATATGATTATACCATATTGGCGAAATGAAATCTTTTCACCTAAAGCAAATCAAAATTGTCGTTTCCTAACAGAGATACCGACTTCTTACCTTCGAAAATCCTTCGAACACTTAATAAAGAATATAGTTCGATGGTGGGTTAACCAGAATAAGAGATCTTATCACCATTTCAATTGGTTTCAGAAAAGGTGGGGGTTGCTATAAAACTTCGTTTATTCTTATTAGCAAAATTGGTTAAGCATTTCCCAAAAACAAGATACGTTTCCAGTCTGCCTAGATATTACTTATCGATTTTTTATTCATGAACAAATTAAACAAACTAAAGCTACCATTTTGAATTACACGGCGCATTTGAAAACTTACTAGTTATAATACCTTATTTTTTGAAAGGGGATACTTAATGGACTTTACCCCAAGTGTCAGTTATAAGTCCAATCGTATATGTACTGTATACCCAAGTAGCGTTATCGATCAATTCTGGTTACCAATGCTCCAGGGTTCTTTATGTCCAAAAGATGTCCCAGACTATCCTCCACTTTACATTTTTCTTGCTGCCATTCTTGGCATTCAAATGTCCTATCCTCTACCACTTGGCATCTTCCATTTTGACGTAGCTGATGAAACGTCCGTATTATAGAAATTGGTTAGTGTGGTAATCCTGTTCCCTGTGCCTCCTCTAGACTCACGACTCCACTTCCAGGGTGAGAGTGTCTTTTCACCCTCCTTAGCTGTCCGCGCTCCACCAGCTCTACCAGCGGCACAGCAGTCATTGCCTGCTTGTTCACCGAGTGTTCGCCGCTTACGAAAACAGTGCTCCCCTGAGTTGCGGAATAAAAATATTTACACTCATACTGACTGGACAAAATCAAATACTGTGTTGCCCTTCGTCACCCCGTTACCATGTTTACTCTCAGGGTCTCCTCCTTCCTTTCCAACCGCCCTCGCAAAAACAGCAACCGCCCGCTAAAGCTGTTTAGATTTTGTTCATTACCTTTTTCTGAAACAGTTAAACTAGCCTCAAGGATCAACGATAATATATTATTTCTATTATAAATCAAAATGAAAGTGCCGACAATTTTTCATCAAGCATCGACAGCAGTCGAATTCCATACCTCGTTTCATTTTTTTTCAACCAGTCATAAATGGCTATAAAATCTACGTGCTACTTTAATAATTAAGCTATTTCTTCACCACTAATTAAAACGTGGTTTAAAAGCCATTTATAAAGACAATTATCTATTCTAGGTGCAGTGGCCAAATTTACTTTAATTTCTTATTGTTTGTCGTGTAAAAAGATGTATTTTAATTAAACTAAATTTAAAATTCTCATATCAATATTTTATTTAATACTTTCTGCACTATAATATTGAAAATACCTCGTGCGCAATGAATAAATTCTTGCGATGTATTATAGGTCAGAGCTTTGGGCACTTTATGAAATTGTGTCAAAACTTGTTTGATCAATAACGCGTCCTTTTCGGTTTAAAGTGCCACAACAAACACACTCTGTTTAGTTTTATCTTTTTATGCTCATTGTGTCTGATGAATGATCAAAATATCTTAAGATGGGAAATACAGAGAGCAATGTCACGAGCGGAGTTAAGAAGCAGGCCGGTGCTTCTATGCAGGCCATTTATAAGCTATGTGACTTGAAAGGTAACAATTAATGTAATGCACGAAATTTAATTAATATTTGATATAAATAGCTTTAAATGTATTATTTTGTACCAACGATAAACTATTTCTGTAGAAATTAAGTATTTTTTGATCAAGACAGAAAAAATTAAAACTATTTCTGTTATTAAAATATATAAGTCCTTTACGTTGTAGAAAATAAAGTAATAATTAGAAACAACACGAAAATATTTCGTAAAATCTACAACAAATGAGTCTTATTAAGACTACAAGAACAAATCACTTTTGAAACAACTACTTCTCTAGCTAATACTTCGACAGACATTGAATAATACAAAAGTAATTTGCGTGTTACAACACGTGTCTGCAGATGGTTATAAATTGAGTATTGAATTATTTAATTGCTTTTGCTAATTTATTTTTAATTACACTAACCTAAATTAATTTCTTGTTCCAAATTTATCATAATATATTCAGTCACAAATTATTTAACGTACATTCAATCATTTTTAGTTCATTTTACAGAAAGAAATACGTTCAAACTAGTGTTGCTTTGATAGCCTTGCTATTTTGTAACACGCAAATTACTTTTGTATTATTCAATGTCTGTCGAAGTATTAGCTAGAGAAGTAGTTGTTTCAAAAGTGGTTTGTTCTTGTAGTCTTAATAGGACTCATTTGTTGTAGATTTTACGAAATATTTTCGTGTTGTTTCTAATTATTTCTGTTATGTTTAACAAATTTAATGTAATATATACAAATATAACATAACTCACAATAAACAAAATAATTGGTTGCTATATAATACATACATAAAATATTTTCTAGTGGACACAAAATTTTAGAAATAATTTATTTAGATATAAGTTCCTAAGTGTGCATCTCAAAATTTGCAAAATTGGAGACTTATTAAACTCTTGAAGCTATAATAGTTATTTAAGGTACAAGTGTAAAAAGTGATGCTTTATTGCACGAACTGGCGTTTAAAAACACGAGCGAGGAACAAGCGAGTTTTTTTAAAGCCAGGAGTGCAATAAAGAAACTTTTTACACGTGTGCCTTACAAAATTTTATCTTCGATCGTAAAGGATTTCAAAGAATATATTCTTATGAGTAATATTTTAATGTCATTTCAATAATTCAATTAATGAAAATATATTTTACCCGCAGTGCACTAATGAAAGTGTTACTTAGCAACCAGTAAACAAGTTGCACAAATGTCGGCCGCCATTATTATTTATGGAAAAAATGTTCGCTTTATTGTAATCGCTTCGACTTGCATTAAATGAAATCTTCGGAGTTCCTAAATCTGCCATTTCGTTTGTATTATATATTTTATTTATAGTTTATTAGTTATTTGTATCAATTAATAAAAAATTAAGCTTTTCGTCCAAAATTTGTGCTATTCATTCATCTGTCAAATTTGACATTTCTGTGCAATAAAAACAATTTGACATTACCGTGCAATAAAAACGTGAAAAATCACTAGTGCTTTAAAAAGCCACTTTTACAATGATAAATGATGCAAAAAGCGTCTACTTTCTGTACGATCGTAGATAAAGAAGATTTTTATAAACATTTTTACTGGCAAGGTCTAAATCTGCAAAAAACACTAAAGAAAATTTAAGAGTCAGCAGTTTGGTTTTCTTTCTTGTTACCTCTTTCTAGGGACAAATTAAATAGTTTTTAAAAAGAGAAAAGATGTTAAAAATTGCATATTTGGGAATGATTTATAAGTTTAGTGTTTTAGGTAAATTATAGACAAACAAATACTTGTTTTCTGATACATTCCAGGTGGTGGATTGCTAGTTGAACTGATGAAAAGAGCAGCGCAGAATAAACAGTTTGCAGAAATAGACCATGCTATAAAAACAAAGGTATAACTTAAAATTGGTGATGCATTTCAGTGTTTGAGTGAGGTTTAATAATATATTAAGAACCGGTTATTATATATATCATTAGAAGTGCAGTTTTAACGCTTTTTTGTAAATTTATTTTTGCATAATAATTTATAGGTTGAACCATTTTTATATAATAAAGGAAGAGGTCGATACATACCTATATCAGAGCTAGTCTTACTGAGAAATAAAGAAAGAGGAAGACATAAATTGGTAAGTTGTATATTGCTTTGTAAACCATTTAACATAATATCGTAGAAATGATGTTGTTAAATATGTATTACTTCATAGAAGTGAACTCAAATAAAATACTAGTCCATTTAGTATAATCCATTGGATAGCTTTAGAATACCTTCTTGATTCTATTATATAGAAGTGAAATAATCAGCGTTTTTAATAAGAGGCATATATTTCTCTAGGTTGGGAGTGTTTCTACCTTCTAGTTAGTAATTGATCCTCTTTAGTAAACGAGCCTCAGTGTCAAGTTAAACTACAAAACATAAACAGAATTTTAAGTGAATACTTATACCCTCTCTAACTTCTTCTAAACATACGCAAAACTTCTGCTCAAAGTATGCTAAAAATGAATTGTAAGATACTTGACGTAGGTCTCGTTGTTTTTCTACATTGACACCATATCGACTCTTCTATAAAAGTGTTAATTTTTGAATTAATTAAAAGCTTCTTAATTCTACTACACGAGCATGAAATTAAATGTTGCCATTTCATATAGTTGATTTACCTAGTTTGTTGTGTTGTGGATTTTAAATTATTTCTATAATTGTATAGGATCTATTCTATGACGTTTGTTAATGTGAAAGAGACCATAACACCATTAGGTGTTAAATAATTATTTTTTAAAATAACCATTGTTGCCCACATTTACGTTATGATTTTACCTTATTCAATCACTCCAATATTAAATATTGAAACGTATTTGGTACTTATTCTTATTACAGATTAAAATAATCTTCTTGTTTTAGAAGATTGGCAATCTTTAAAGCACAAGAACGACGTCTGTCCAGTTGTTTCATATACTGATAATTAGTAGACAAACAAAATCAGATAAATATTATTAATTCCAGTCTCTTTTATGGCTAGAATTTATCTTAAATGAATAGCGATTAATATTTCTATTTATTTTTTCTAAAATACAAATGCAGGTGTTCATTTGAAGATTTAGTTTCGATTATAAGAATAGTTGTAACCGTTACTAAATGGTAATTAATGAAAAACACTAACTATAATTCTAGTTTTAGTAGAAATATAGTAAGTGTTTTTTTTTTTATATACTACTTCTTCAAGTTATGTTACACTTTACCTTTTAATTTCTCACGAAGTTTTTAGAAGTCATCGATATACCCAAATGTAAAAAAACTGCATCTATACTTTCTATAGCTCTTACGTTTTAAAGATAAGTTTCATCAGTTTCTTCTCCACTGCAGGACTTAACAGACTTGCTTTATAAATATAATTCGAAATACATAAAACAGTAAACAAAGCCATACAAATAATTTCGTCAGGAAGCTGAAAGGCGGAGTTCTCTCTTGAAGAATGAGTTTCCACTCTAACCTGTCGGTCCTCTCCTTCACTACATTTTAATCTCCAAAAATATTTATGCGATTTCTTTCCTTTTTGACTGAGAATTCTTTCTTTTATTTTTTCATGAATTTTAAGATGAACAAACTATTCTGATTCAACTATACCTCTGTAATCCACTCATATTTTGTTCTTGTTTGTTTGAAAGCAGTATTTTCATGCTTAATTTTTTAGGAATTTTATTATTGGTAATTACAAGAAAATTAGTTTCCATTTTCATAGAATTGCTAGAAAATTGTAGGAATATACAATCAAAAGAGAAACTACTGAAAAAAATGGATAATCAAAGTATCAATTGTTCCTCTTTGAATTGCAAAACTTCTTTAAGGATTCCTACAATTTTTCAGAAATTTCTCTTCTTATATAAACAAAACATTTATTTAGTGTACTCTATATAATATATACTTAACTAAATTCTATAGTTACTCTTCTATTCTGTTATTCATTAATTTCTCTCCTCTTTCTTTCCCCTACCAGCCTCACATAATCTTTACCCAATTGGGAGAAGAAAAACTCTTGTTATGTTCCATTTCCTTATTTTCAGATAACTGACGCGTGTTTCAGTTCCTTAAATTAAAACTTTTACTTTGATAATGACCTTAAGGACCAAAAAGCGTGTCAGTTATCTGAAAATAAAGAAATGGAACATAACAAGAGTTTTACTTCTCCCAGTTTAAAAATTTGCTTCCATCAAGAGAGCAGCAGAATAACTATCAATTATAATCGTAATCCTACAAGTCTTCTCTCATCCAATCCCTCGCCATTCTACATCTATACTTCCAATCCTCTTCTACGCACTTGCATTCTGCCAGATGTGTCCTTCCCGTCCTTACACAACACGCATTGTCCGTATCCCTCGCCCATCGATGCCTTTCTCCCTTTCCCTCTCTCCTCCGCCCCCCATCTTGCTCTTACTAAACGGTTCACCTTCAGGTACCTTGACCTCCTCCCAAATACCTGCCACCTTTTCTACATCCTTGTCTCTCTTGCCTCTCCACCTCCTTCACCTTCTCATGCACCCAACTGACTATATGAATTCTTTGTCATAGCCACTCCTTTGCTCTTCCTCTGACAAAAATAAATTCTCCTCCCTCTCGGTTTACCCTCTCTTTGATTGATTGTTGAGGTACTTATGCGTTAAAAATCCAGTTTCAATATTAAGATAACGACAAACGATAAAGTCAATGCAGGAGCCTTTTCCTTTTCATTCCAGTTATATTCTGATGTAGCAGTGTCAAATTGCTTAAGGAAATTGATCCAAGAAATTTGATTAACAAAATGAAGTGTAAAAAGAATTTGATTTAATTTTTACAAGAAGAAAGTTTTCTTTGTATTTCGGTTCAAGGGATATTTTATTCTTAATTCTGTAGAAACGTTTAAACGTTAAAAATCCAGTTTCAATATTAAGATAACGGCAATTTCTGATTTTCAAATTTGTTTTGTTTTAAACACTACGTATGTTTCGCCACACTGCTGCACTATGGCTTCTTCAGGTGAAGACAATATACAGATAAAATACGCATACAACGAAATAATAACTTAAGGTAGGCTGAATATGTGTCCTGTTTTGAGTAAAGGTTGCGATTTCTTCTTTGATCCACTTGTTTTTTTCGACTTTTACACCTTTTTGGGTAGCAGGCGATGTGTTTTTCGTTGTTAGGGATATGTGGGCAGGTGTAACTTCTTGTTCTTTGCTCTGATGTAAAAACCGTTGGATTTGTCGATTGTTTGCAGTATGTGTATTTTATTTGGAATTTAAAATACGATGTTGCCAATTTTCTATCACTGGATAGTTACAAGTGATTGGTTGTTGAGGCACATAGGCGTTGAAAATCCATTTTGAATATTAAGATAACGACAATATCTGATTTTCAAATTTGTTTAATTTAAACACTACATATGTTTCACTGTGGCTTCTTCAGGTGAAGAAAATATACAGATAAAATAAGCATTACTTCTAAAATAGTCAGTTAAAAATAATAAAAAATAATAAAGACAAAACAGTCAAAAATAAACACAGTGTATTTACTGAGGTGTATGAACTGCCCTAAATTTTATGTGGGTTAAACCTGGCGGACTTGATAAACGAATAGATAGACACCATAAATGTTTTATTAATCAAAAGAAGATATCAAGATATGCACATCACCTATTAGAAGAAAGCCATACATTCAACCCAGAATTCGAGATCCTGTATACAGAACGAAAAGGACAAAAACTAAACATACTAGAAAACTTGGAAATCAACAGATATTTCCACTACAGCCATCTACTCAACATTCAAATAAAACATAAAATCCCTCGCTCTTAACTCATCCATTCCCTACCTCTTTCACCAATTTACCCTCGTCCAATCCACACAGCTTAATATTATTCCAGTCACTCTCCTTACGTTCTCCCTATCACCGCTTCCTTTTATTCTAGTTCTTCTATCCTTTACTCCTAAATCATATCAATTTCGTTTTTCCAACATTTACCTTTATATCACACCTCTACATGTATATTCATTTCTTTCTTCCTCGCCATCAATATCATGTCGTCGCGAGCATCCAGACCTTACTCCTCGCAATCATCTCCCAATAGCATTACGCCCTTCCACACCCTGAACCTCCCTGATACCTTCCCCCCCCACATTTGCTGTCCCTTTCTAAGATACTTTATCAATCTGTAGCTCTACAGTGAGCCATACGATGCTTCCAGATCCAGAAAATCTTCATTAAAACCTTCCTGTATTTGGCACCTCTCAGCCATCTCCCCCTCAAATCTATTTACTATTGTTATCTCTAATTTATATCCGTTGTTCATCACAGTTACCCCCTATAGTGATCAACTTACTTCATATCCCCTTATATAGCATTATGTCCCCACCTTTAACGATCCCAGGATCTCCTCCTTCCATCTCCATATCAGGTTTTAATCTCCCTGAACTTTTTCTTTTCCTCACATCTTATTTCCTTCCACATATTCGCTTTCAATTTATTGGCCCCGTCGTTTTTCCTTTTTTCAACTCTTCGAAAGCCCTCCTTATTTCCCCGTCTACAACCTCTCCCATTTCTTCTCCTGTCCCTACCATTCCCAGATTCCCACTCCCTTTGTTACATTTCTCTGTCCACTTTTCACATACCACCTCTCTTCTTAATTGTTATTATTTTCTTTAAGGTTATTACAATGTTCCAACAAATCTGCTTCCATTTTCTTACTTATTTTGTTAAACATTTTTGTTATCAAATTTTTCTCCTATTTTTTTATCTTATAAGAATTTTTCAAAATTTCTGTTTTATATGAACATCTTTATTGAATGTACAATATATATTTTGTTAACTGGCTTCTATGTTCTTCACTCTTCCATCCATCTAATAGTCTTCCAGCCTGCTTGTTTCATTTTATCAGATTTTATCTGTAATTATTCTTCCCGATTCTTAGCATTTTCCACGTCTTTTCTCCACAATTAAGAGAATTTTCGTTAAGACGTTATGAAGTCGAGAAAATGCAAAATTAAGGTAATTGTGTAGGTACTTTGGGCTTGGTATCAAAATTTAACGCTTGAAGTTTTTGAAACCATCTTGCGACTCATCCTTCTGGATTTTTGTACTGCATAAGCCATTTGGAATTCTCCACATATATAAATTTCTTCGAAGGATTTCTGAATTATATCAGGATACTCAAGTTATGTTAAGCATATTGTCTTAAAATTAATGCTGATTTTCTTCAGATTTTTGGTAGTTAAGTTTAATAAATATTTTTAAAGTGTGTTTTACGAATTTCATGTTAGAATAGTTTCTATAAAAAATTTGTTGTGGCCTTACGTTGTAATAAAGTCAATGCAAGGGCCTTTTCCTTTTCATTCCAGTTATATTCTGATGCAGCAGTCTCAAATTGCTTAAGGAAATTGATCCAAGAAATTTGATTAACAAAATGAAGTGTTTGTATTTTCGTTCGGTAAAAAGGATTTGATCTAATTTTTCCAAGAAGAATGTTTTCTTTGTATTTCTTTACAAAGGATATTTTATTCTTGATTCCGTAGAAACGTTTAAACACATTTTTTTGGGATTAATTTATTGTCGGTGTTTTCCAGAAAATAATCTTCCATTTTATAATTCTATGAAAATGGAAGATCATTCTTCTTGCTTTATCAAAATTTTCTACGAATTTCTCTAGTAAATGCAAGGATTCCTACATTTTTTTCTCTCTATAATATCATCCTAATGATTAGAATTCCCTTTAAGGTTTCTACACTTTTGCAGAAAATGCTTGTAGATTTTTTGCATTCTCATTGGGCTAGACTTACAACTAGATTAAAAATTAATAATGAGATAATTTTCATAAATTAAAAATCCAGTGTTTCTTTTAAGGTGTTCTGAGTTACTTAAGAATACGTAAATCATGTCAAGCAAGGGTTTTCTGCTCACTTTCATAAGATTTTGGTTAACCACAACTTAATTAATTATGGGATATTCACTTCAAAACGTTTATTGCATCTTTACGCAGTCGCCATTTTTTCAACATTTGCTAATGATGCAGCCTTAAATTATCTAAAAAATGGATTCAGGAAGTTTGACAACTAAAATTATGTGAATTTAATTTAATCCTTTGAACACTCCTTTGATTTTTTTCTGGTTATTAAACCGCATTCTGCTGCAATTTTCCTTCTTTATTTCGTCTAGGTTTTTCAGCAACTTCTCTTTCCTCAAATAATTCTAGTTTAGAAATACCCATCAAGTTTTTTTAAAAATTTACCAATTTATTTATATGACATATTTACTATTTATAAAGTTAGATAATCATAGTCATATGCTGATTAATTATAGCTTCCACCTTTGAGAGGAATGGAAAACCCGGAAGATTATGAAATTGATGATGAAGGTCCAGAGATATCAGAAGAAGAATATCTAAGAAGTACGTATTGAGTAATTTTATACGTAATGTAAATACTTTAAAAATAACGATCAACTATTTGATATTGTTTCAAATAATATTAACAGGACATTATGTAGACAATAAAATGTATTTAAGTCCTTTATTTCGTTGTAGAAAATTAAATAATAATTTAAAAATTATTCTTAAATTATTATGTAGATAGTTTTATAATAATATTTCTATTACAGATCCTTCTAAATACAGACTGACTTGTTGGAAAATCAGAGAAAGAGGAGCTGTTGGAGAGACGATCCTCCACTTATGTTTACTTAATGCGACGTCATTGCATGCGGACATTGCAAAGAGGTTGCTTCGTTTCTATCCGAAATTAATCAACGATATTTATATGTCAGATGAATATTACGGTAATGTTATTATTATTGGGTAGAATTTTCATATTTTTAAATTATATATTTTAATCATAGTTTATATATATTCAGGTACACTCTTGATAGACACATTTTTTCAATTAGAAGGTTAATTAAACACTTGCTTTTGTTTTACTAAAAAAATAGTGAAATAAAACCAAGTGTTTTTAACCTTCTAATTAACATAAAAATGATTCACTCGGGCTAAGTGAGAATTTAATTAATCGTTCTTTTTCTCAAATTTTAACTAGGCAAATATGTCACATAATTACTTTATTGATACGTGTTAAAAATGCTTATTTAAGTAAGTAATTTACTACTTTAAAATTCAATTAAATTAGTTACAGATATATCACATAAAAGAAATAAAATAGCAATAATATTCTTTCTAAATAATTATTTCCCTGTTGATAATAACCAGGGATTCTATTTTTGATCTCAGCACAGTTGAAGATAGGGAAAGAGTTCTATACCTCAAAGAATCCGTATAGATAAATACACCATTAAGGTGACATCTAGATAGTTTGAAACCAGCCTGTGACTGCTGCTAACAGTATAAGAATTATTTAATGTTTATACATTATTTTTGCAGTTATTGTTGTTGATAATTTCCTATAATTGTGGTTGATGTATCCACTCAAATAGAAATTCGATGCAAAGTTTTAGAAAATATGTGTAATCATAATTGTAAATCTATCTCAAACATTATTTTTATTATTTTAGGAAGTGAATTTATCTTTTATTTGATGTAATATGGATTTAATTCATATCTTTAAGAAAAGAGATAAATTCATATTTAATTAAAACTCTAGAGTTTAATTCAATATGTATTTATGATCTGTTGTATGGTTTTATTTAGGTGAAAATGTATTGCACATTGCTATCGTAAATGAAGATCCAGGTATGGTTAAATTCTTGCTACAGGCAGACGTTAATTTTCAAGAACGATGTTTTGGAAACTTTATGTGCCCAGAAGATCAGAAGTCGTCAAGAACTGACTCACTTGACCACGAATGGGTTAATGTCAATCCTATTACAAATTACGATGGGTAAGTGTAACTTTTTTCATTACTAATTTTCCTATTTACTACTAGATGTTCTTAAATTTAATACAGTGGCGCAGAAGAGTTTGGTATAATGCTTGAGTAGGAAAGGAGTGTGTGATGGAATGGTAACGGATAAGAAGAGTATTCTACTGAGTTAATTTTCATTTATTCTCTCTCATCTGTTTATTTACAAAAGTTCTTTATGGCCCTTGTTATTATCTTATTTTTATTTTATAACAAGTTTTCTTTTTGAGAGAGGCTAATACGGATTTCATTTCTTAACTTGAGTTCCTTATGATTCAGTAGATTCCTTTTTAAACTTAGACATACCATTTTGTATGAGAATATAAAAGCATCTTTCTATAAGAAGAGAGTTTTCCGGATACTTAGTGCTTTGATTATTATCCGAAAGAGTTATACAAAATCTTCATCCGTTTTCATTTTATAATTCAAATTAATATTCCTTAGAAAGATTCATATCTATAACTTACTCTGACAAGAGGTGATTATTTTGACAGTTTTAATTTTTTAATTTTTCTACCTAAGGTCAAATTAAAATAGATTATGTATATTGATTAACAGTTTCTATTAGACACTACAATTTTAATCTAGCTTATTTCTAATTAATTCAAATAAAAATTTTATCTCTTTTTTGTAATTAGTCATGTATTTAATTTGGAAATTAAAATTTTACTTCTGTTATAGTTATGTTTACTGGGGAGAGTATCCACTTACATTTGCAGCATGTTTAGGACAAGAGGAATGCTACCGTTTGATGCTGGCAAGAGGTGCAGACTCTAATGCTCAAGACACAAATGGAAACACCGTATTGCATCTATTGGTCATCTACGAAAAATCGGTAAAACAATATTTCCACTTACCAATACGTTACCAATAATTATATTAAACGTAACATATTAAGAATCAATATGTTTTCACAAAGGATTAACAATAAATTGTGGCCTTAAGCAAATAGGTTAGGCGAAATGACATCATATGTTTATGTATACAGGGTCTATTATGAAAGTAATGCGCATGGTTTTATTGTGATGCAACTATATATATCGCAGCGGGGAAAAGGGGGCCGGAAAATGTTGTGAAGGGTCGGCCCTTTTAATGCAGCTGGCATCCAGTTTGCTTCGAGCAGTCTGAGTGGAAAGATATGTCTTTGTGTGAAGTGTGGTTTTCAATTTTATAACATGGCGCTTGAACAGCGATACGCAATCAATATTTTTGTGTGGCCTAAAAAGAATGCAATGGAAACATTTTCTATGAGAGGCCTTCAAGAATGACTGTACTTTTTCACTTAAAAAATTCGTTTGTTATTGTTGAACATTATCAATACAGTCTAAAACGCAAAATGTTCAAAATAGAAATATACAATCTTTATATCCACAAAAACATGACTGATAAAATATTATAGATGACAAATGTCGGATTGCACATAAATTGACACATGTCATATGATACAAGTGATTAATGACTGACGACAAATAACACTTGAGAGATGACAGATGGCAGATGATGGATAAGAAATTGCAAATGATTGATAACGGATCACAAATGACAACTAATATCTGATAGATGATAGATGACAGTTGGCAGATGATATATGATAGAATAGCGATTAGTTGACAACTGATATAAAACGTGAAATGTGATTAAATATTTTTTTAAAAAAATTTTAACGTGATAGAAAAATAATTAAATATTTTTTAATAACCTCAATTAAGCAATTGTCATTTGTTTAAAAATACTGAATTCCATCTAAAACGATAGGCGAAAGATGAGATTTGGCAGATCGTAGAAAATAGTTGCCAGATAAATCATGATAGATGACAGATGACAAATGACAAATGGTAATTGGTGAATGTCAGGTGGTGAAAGATAAGAGATTATGACAAATGGCAATTGATAAATGATTGATGTCAAGTGGTAAATGACAACTTATTGAACGAGGATTAATAGATGATAATTTTCCTGAGCTTTAGATCAAAGATGACAAAAAATAGTTGACAAATGATAGATGATAGGTGACAAATGTGAGATGATAACAAATTTGAAATAAGAGATGGCAGATGGTTCATGAGAAATGATAAATGATAGATGACAGGTGTCTGATGACAAACGGTAGAAAAACAGATGTTAAAAAATTTAAATGGTGACAAATAAATATCCTTTCCTTTTCATTTTAATTATTGCTTTCCATTATCAATTTTCTTTTGTTTAAAACACTGAAAGTATTTTCCAATGCATTTTTGTGAATATTTGATAAATTTTTTCTTGAATATTGACAAATGGCAGATGGCAAACATCAAATTAAAAATGACGAATTCCTACTGACAGTTGGTCGATAACAGATGACAGTTGGGAAATGACCGATGACAGGTAAAACATGACAAATGACAAATGATAGATGACAGATGATAAATGACATTTCAACAAACAACAAATTAAAAATGACGGATCTCAACTCACAGTTGGTCGATAACAGATGACAGTTGGCAAATGTCAGATGACAGGTTAAACATGACAAATGACAGATGATAAATGACATTTCAAGGCCAAAGTCCGTGAGATGGCACAAGGTGAACCGACGAAAACGTGAATCTTGTGCGCGAAGTTTTGCGTTCTGACCTTTGATTGAGCATCCAACAAAACGCTGACACTTTTAACATATCCACAGTTGCGGTACGAAGATCTAAAAAGGCGCAAAGTCTGTGCGAAGCTTGTGCCGAAAGTGTTGACGGAAGACAAGAAAGTTTTTCGAGTTTCGCGCTATCAAGAATTGTTGGATTTGATTCAAAATTAACCGAAGTTTCTCAACTCTGGCGAAACCGAAAAAGAATCCTAAATATTGAAGAATGACCCAAAATCGAAAAAGCGGAGAAATTAGTGGCACACATAATGAACAAGTCTCGCATCAAAATGAGGCTTATTGTCTTTGGTTGACATCCGAGCGTCCATTTTGAGTTCTACCGCAGGGAGAAACTGTCAACTTTTACCTACAGGTGCTCAAGAGACTGAAAGGGTCGTGCGGCTGAGGGCTAATATCAGAGAGACCGTCAAGCTCCATCATGACTCCACCCAGCCCCTCGGTCTTCATCGTTACCAATTTCCTGGCCCGCAACAACACCATCATGGTTCCCTAGCCTCCTTACAGTCCCAACTTGGCTCCGTGCAACCTTAATTGTTTCCCCGACTGAAGAGAGGGATGAAAGGAAAGAATTTGGAGTCCGTGGAAAACATCCATAAGCATGCTACAATGTTTCTTAGAGACATTCCCATCTAGGAGTTTTAGCGTGCCTTCCAGCCATGGCAGACACATTTTCGTAACTGTTATTGATGCTGCTATATAGTATTTCGAAGAATTTTAAGCATTTGTACCGCTATGATCAATAAATATATTTTTCCCAGAAAATGAAAATTACTTTTATAAAAGACCTTGTATATATATTCAGTTTCAACTTTGATAATGATCCGTACCTCTCCTAATGTAGGAATGTATATATCCAAATATATTGTTAAACACGACATTAATACCTTAATAAAATTATTATGTAAATAAAAAAGATAATAAATAATTAACTTTACAGGAGAGCTTTGACATGGCTTACGAGGTTGGTGCAAGTCTGCATATAAGAAACGTTCTGAATCTAACACCACTGACCCTAGCAGCCAAATTAGCTCGTGTTGACATGTTTTTTCACATACTGAATTTAGAAAGAGAAATATATTGGCAAATAGGTAAGTGAATGTCTTAAATTTTCTAAATACTTTATTTTACTGGTATCAACACTGATGTCCCATCGTTTGCGAAAATAAATCATTTAAAATTCTTCAGAATCATCCTATAATATTTTTTCTAGGTAGCATCACATGTGCGGCCTATCCTCTAAATCAAATCGACACCATCGACACGGAAACCGGTCACATCAGCAAAACGTCGGCGTTGAACTTGGTCGTATTCGGGGTAAGATCGTTTCACATAATTTTTCCCACCTCTCCTCTGACGCGTTAACACCTTCAGGACAAAGACGAGCATCTGGAACTCATGGACGGCGTCCTGATCGATCTGCTGAACGCCAAATGGAACACGTTTGTAAAGAACAAGTTTTACAGGCAATTTTTTACGTTCGCCTTTTATTTCATAATATCGTTAATTAGCTTCACCCTGAGGCCGGGACCGCCAATTACAAAGGAAAGTGATTCGAAGAACTCCACCAACAAACTGCCCGGCAAGAATAACACGGAGCACTTGAATTTTACGCTAACCGACGTCGAGGCGAAGCGTATAATTGTTAAAGGTAGAGTGGTTTTGTCCTGCGTAAAAATTAATATTTTAATTATAACTTCAGTCGACAATCGGTTTCTTGAAAAAAAATTATAAAAGTTAGAAATGGTACATTAACACGATTAATGTTATTGACATATTTTTTTAGATCTAATGGAAACCTATTTTTTTTCTTGAAATAGTTTCTCATGTAGCTCGTGGTGAAACATTTTGTAATATAGAAACCATTAATTCTATATGTACGACAATAAAGTTCGGTGAATAGTCTTGTAACATTACCGTAGATGAAATATTAACAAAAGTTACATTACTATCTTCGAAATAGTCACTTCCTATAACTATGCACCACTAAGATCTGCTATACATGTTCTGGAAACTTTTCAAGAAGGTTTCTTTTGGGATAGGGTTCAAAAGCCTCATCCGGTTTCGTTGGATGTCAGGAATATTGTCAAATCTCTGTCCACGTATAGCAGATCTCAGCGGTGCATAAATATGGGAGATGACTATTTGGAAGAACAGTAAGGTAACTTTAATTAATATATAAAATATTAATTAAAGTTACATGACTATTCACTGAACTTTATTATCAGAGATTATATTTAGAATTTCTTTATTCATTTTTCTATCCAATTTATTAAAATTGTAACTCTTCCTATATATTTTTTTAGTTCAAAACGTTACTGAACCCGATGAAAGTGAAATGGAGGAATGGTGGGATAACTTGACTGAAGAATGTCGTCTGATGGCTTTTGAAAGGCCTGAGCAGCAAATACGTTTGTTTGCCGAGAGCTGCATGTTGATAGGGGCTTTAATCTATTTGGGCGCTGCGTTTCGAGAGGCAAGGTTTTTAGGTGGAAGAATGTTCTTTGAAAATTTGGTATGTACATTTTAAGATTTTTGCTCATATACTGGAGCTCAAAATAATTGCAATACCCCTTAGATGTGGTTTAATACAGCAACAAATATGCACGTTTTATTCACCTTAGAAAGAAAAAAAGCGATAACGTCAAGAACGATACCTAAGACTGCTTGCGATACGTAATCGTCACGACACTTTGCGGCAAGTTGGAGATTACTTTTTTGCAGCAATAGGATGTGTGGTTTCTAGGCTAACAGTTATTCGAAGAGTTCTTGCCATGGGCCTCTATGCGTTCCGTCCATTTTGGGTGCTACCGATGACTCCCCTGCACAAAGCTCGTCGCTTGGAATGGTGTCCAGCCAGATTCAACTGGGATGTAGAGTGGAACTTCATTTGCTTTACTGATGAGTCCAGATTCTGCTGAATCCAGATGGGCCCCTACCATGATGGACGTAGACGTGTCCGTCGATTTCGCAGTGAAAGGCAAAATGTAAAGTTTGCATTAGAACATCACACAGCCAATAGCTCTGGCACCTTAGTGCTATATGTTTTAAAAGTAGGCCCCCCTAAGGCTCATTAGGGGTAGTCTAACAGCCCAACGGTACATCGCTGAAGTTCTACAATCTGTTGCAATACCATACATTGAGACTATGCCAAACGCCACAGCCATCAAGGACTTTGGACCAATTTCGCATCTGTGTTCAACAGGCCTGAGACCTTTGCACAAGAAGACATCGACCACTTGATTTGGTCCATGCCTTGGCGTATTAGAGAGTGTTACAACAACCGCGGCGGGTCAACATATTATTGAAATTTTGTCAGTATTTTTTGTTCAACCTGCACCAAATTGCAATGTGTTTTATGATACGAAAACATAAATTTAACACAAAAACATTTTTTTTCTGCGCGTTGCATTGCTTTTGAGCTCCAGTGTTTATATGTAAATACTCACTGAATAAATTAAATATTTTTAATTTTATTTTTCTATTTTCAGATGACAGCTCCATCACGTGTAATGTTTTTATTTTCATGCATATTGATGTTAATAGTGCCGTTCTTAAGGTTCTCTTGCAAAACCGAAACGGAAGATAAGGTCGCTGTTATCATCATGATGACAACTGCTCCATATTTTTTATTCTTCTGCAGGTACGTAATTAATATTTAAAGGGTATGCTAAAGTTCTTTACATGACTACATTGTAGTGTATTGCATTTGATTAATTCATTTCTCACTCAATTTATAGTAAAAAATTATTAAATATTAATTCAGAAGTGTGGTGAAACATTGTCGTATAATAATAAAAACATTTTTGAAACCATATATAGTGTCAGTATTGATTTTTCCATATTTTACATATTTGACATTATTTAGCTAAATAATAGAAGCATTCATGCAGAAAGACCTTTGATCGATAGCCTTTTGACAAATTAATATACTAACGCATCATTCATCATTATTATTTATTATTTTAATGTAAAATTATAAAAATTTGTCAATAAAAATTTATATTATATTTAAGAAGCGTTTTTCAGCGACAGAATAACGTTTACTTAAATTTTCTTTGTAAATGTCAAAAACAGTTAATTTAAATCATTAGTAATGGTATATATTTACAGAGGTTTTAAAACCGTGGGACCGTTCGTCGTTATGATTTACAGAATGGTAATGGGCGACCTTTTGAGATTCGCTTCTATTTATTTGGTATTCGTGATGGGATTTTCTCAAGGTAATAATGGAATATTAGTGATTAATTTTACTAATGTGATTAATTAAATGGGTTGCTTTATACTGTAGAAGGAAATTTTGATTGGTGCGAAAAGAACAAATTCCATAAGATCCAAGAAATGTAGTAATCTAGCTTGCTGAATTTCTTAGATCTTATAGATTTTCTACATACATATATTTTTTTAGCTTTCTACATTATATTTCTCTCGTTTGATAATCCACTCACACCAGAAGATGTTGACGACTCCGGGACAAATCCGATGGCCACGCCGACTGAATCTATAATGGCCATGTTTTTAATGTCGATGGCTAGTTTTGGTGATTACTACGCTGCGTTAGAACGAACGGAACATGAAATTGGTGGTAAGGTAAGAAGTAAATTAATACTTCATTTTAATATTATTTCATTGATTGACAAAAATTTGCAGCTAAAAAGTTACTTCTAAAACCTAGTACTTTTTTCTAAGTTATGATAAAAAAAATTTACACTCAGCAAAATAGTTAGAATTAAGTTAAGGCTTACTTTCTGTGAAGACGTTGTCTAGAAAAGCAATTGGCAATGCATTGATGATGTAGTTGTTATATATTGCCCCATCTATGATAATTTGTGTGCTTCAAAACTTCTAAATAGATAAGAGCACAGTATACCACTTGTATACATTTTTTAACCGCTTTAAATTTTATGAATTTTAAAACATTTACAATCAAGTACCTATCTTCTTATCTGCAATTTTAAACATTACTTGGTCCAAACCAATTTGTATGTTTTAATATTTTGCAGTTTGCTGAATATAAGCTAAATTATTATTTTTCCATTTTTTTTCATTTGAAACTTAAGGCATAATTATCTATCATATTTAGTACCTATTTGTAGCAGTATTAAATATTTACTTATATATCTACATATATATTAAAATATATAGTAAATATGCGTTTTATTCAAGTAAAAATTATATGTTATTATTTATGTTATAGATTATGTTTGTTATATTTATTGTAATAGTCGGAGTTTTACTGATAAACATGTTAATCGCCATGATGGGTAATACTTACCAAAAGATAGCGGAGACAAGGAACGAATGGCAGCGACAGGTTGGTGTGACACTGTTATAACTATTGTATTATAATGGCTGATGATCGTTTCTAGTGGGCTCGCATCGTTCTTGTGGTGGAGAGAGGTGTGAGCCCTGCGGAACGTCTGAAACAACTGATGGTGTACTCGCAATCTATGTCGGACGGAAAACGGGCGTTGGTATTACGACTTAATCAATCTGTAAGTATAATAGGTCGTAATAGTAGTAAAAATACGAGTTAAAGTAAAAAGAAAATTCTTTATACTGAAAATATTTCTTGTATTCGCTTAGTTTATGTTAATCTTCAATTTCTATTTAATTTTTTTTATATTTGTAAATATCTGTAAATATATATATGTACCCATTTCTAGTTACTATAAAAGAAGACAAAAATATTCTTCAGCAAAAATATTCTTCACTAATTAACAAAAATAAAAATAAAAAAATGATTACAAATCTGGCCATTATGCTTATATTTTTATAATTATTATTATTGTGTTTGTGAAGATTTAAAAGTGATTAAATGTTAAAGTTATTAAGGATAATCGTGTTGTCTTATAAAACATTGTTTAGGTTTTACGGGAATAGTATCGTATATTGTTTATTTACCTTTTATGTCCACAACATATCGTTAATTTAAAATACAAATCAATTGTGGTAAACCAGAAACAATATTTGAACCATAACAGCCAAGACTAAGACTCCATCCTCGCCCGTGGTCAGATGGGATTCCGCGAAGATGGATAAGGCCAAACTGTTCTCATTCATGGCCATCAGGACCAGCTTCCCAAATTTAGAAGAGAAAGCATACACTTCTTATTCCAGGCATCTGAGACACGCCTGCAACCTAGTGATTCTCAAGATGAAGACGGACGGCAAATTTAAGCCAGTTTACTAATGGACGGCGGAACTGGCGATACCTTCGGTCAGAATAGATCTTGTCTAGATGCAGGAAAACAGGCCCTTCCGTTTTCCTGCATCTGGACATATCTCTTCTGAAACCAAAGCTCAGTGGAGGGAGTTCCGTGCGGAGGAAGAGACCTAAACAAAATAGTGGCAAACAAATTGAGGGCACCACAGCTCTGCGTCAGTTGGTGGGTCCCTAGAGCCACAAACCGCATAGTAGCAGAACAATTACCACCGGGCGGTAGAGTAGCATTACCTAGAGCCCAGGATTAGGAACTAACAGACCTTTGCCCTTCTCACCATATAAGACCACGAGAGATGGTATAAGCCCATTTGTCTAGTAGACGAGGATGGGTCTTGCAGAAACCTATAGCTGAGATGACCAACTTATAACTCGAAGAAACGGAAATTCCGTTCACGAAAAGATAGAAGAATAGTGGCGAAGCTAACGGTGGCTCATTTGCAAGACGTAGATACTATCTTGCAATCTCTATAGACATACGCAATGCCTTCAACATAATTACAAAACTAGCTTCCTAGCTTTAACAGAAAAAGCATATACTGCAAATTCCAGGCATCTGCAAAAAAAAAATTTGGGGCGACAATTACGGCCTGCGAGGAGCTAGAGGCTGATACATGAGGTCGCCCATATAAAATAGTGGAAAAGATATTAAAAGCGCAACAGCCTTGCATCAGTTGGCCACAAATCGCATAGTAGTATAACAATTTCCGCTGGGCAGAAGAATAGCATTAACTAGAGTCCAGGAATAGGATATGACAGACCAGTGCCTTCTTCTCATATGAGATCGCTAGGACGGCGAAAGATCTTCCATGGCGAAGGTCTCGGAATCCGGGGGCATGCTCCCTTAGGAGAGTATCAAAGCAGCGGTCCAGGTTTTTTCGAAATTCCTCAACACATGCCTCAGGGAGGGATTTTATTATATTGTATTGTATTTTATTCAATGTCCTTACATATTATATCAAATATTAAGTTTTAAATTCTACAGAATTTTTAAAGAGACTTGGGATGGTATTTTTTACTGACTTTATCAGTTTGACAATTAACATTAATATCTTGAATTTTGGAGGCGTTCACTTCGTAGTACATTTTTAATGATTAACAGAAAAACGTTTAACTTTTTTATACTACTTTTTATTTTTATACAAAACTTAGTTTGATAATGATTACTGTGTATAGGTTATATAGGTTATAGGTTAAGTAGGGTCTTAGTGAGGTGTGTTAGCGATTCTGGTGTACTGTGTAATTCGAAAATAGTCACTTAGTTTGATCATGATTACTGTGTAATTCGAAACTAGTAACAAAGTGTCGTATAAAAATTAAAAGTAGTATTAAAAAATTAAACGTTTTTCTGTTTTTCATTAACTTAATAATTTCCGTCCATGTATAAGATAGATACGCTATTCCTTATGTCTAAGTTTTGGAAATGTGGAGTACGTGAGATGATACAGGCCCATTTGTCTACTAGACGAGGTTGGGAAGGTCCTATGGCGGAGAGGATCAACGCATATCTGCAAGAAACGGGAATTCGGCTTTCAGAAGAGTAGAGCAATAGTGTATGCCCTCATTGAAGTCAAGAGACTGGTAAGCGAAGCTAACAGTATAAACTCTCTATGGACGTACCCAACGCCTTCAACTCAATTTGATGGTCTGTGATAATTAAGCCACTTTTAAAGTTTTGGTAAGATGGATACTGCCAATTTTCTCCGAAACATGACTACAAAGATGAGTATTCCAGGAATATCAGAGAAAGCATATACTACATATTCCAAGCAACGTAAGCCTGTGTACTGGTGGACGGCGGAGCTGGTGATGGTCAAGGCTATTGTAAACTCGGTTAGAAGAGATCCGATCAGATGGAAAAGATAGGAAGGGCCTGTACTGAAACCACGGCAGTGCTGCGTGAGCCAATCGGGTGCAGCAAAGATGCCCAGTGGAAAGAACTCTACTAGAAACTAGAGGACGTTACATGGGATCATCTATACAAAATGATGGCAAAGAAACTGCGAGCGCTACAACCCTGCGTTGGTTGATGGGGACCGGATGCTAAAAATCGTATAATAGCAGAACTATTCCCACCGGGTAGAAGGGTAGCATTACCTAGAGTCCGGGACTAGGATCCAACAGACCTGTGTCCTACTCATCAGATGAGGATGTTAAAAAGACATCTCATAGCGTAAGGTTCCAATGAGGCTATCAAAACAGCTGTTCTAACTGAGCGAAAGGTTTTTATGAAAATACATGAATCAGGGAGGGATAATTTCCATCCAATTAAAAGATGGCTCAATAGGTTTAAAAGAAAAAGCATACATTGTATATTCCAGGCGTCTGCAACGTAGAGATCTCCAAGATGAAAAGGAGCAGCAAATTAATGCCCGTGTACTGATGGATGAACGGTGCCGGCGATGGAAAATTCAGTCAGATGAGGTCTGATCAAGTGTAGGCAGAAAGAAAGACCCAGCGAAGAGAGCTCTGCGAGTACCTAGAGACCAATACATATGGTCGAATATATAAAGTAGTGGCAAAACATTGGGAGAGCTATAGCTCTCTATGTCAGTTTGTGGGTCCTCGGAGTTACAAATCGCAGAGTAGCAGGACAATTACCACCAGACAGAAGAGTCCGGGTCCTTCTCGTTATATGAGATCTTCAGAGCGTTGAAAGACCTCCCATAGCAAAGGCCCTGAGATTCGAAGGCATACATATAAGAGAAGTTTTCATGTTTACGAAATACCTAAAACTTGCCTCAGGAAGGGATAATTTCCGTCCATTTATAAGATGGCTAGGCTAGTTCTTATCCTTAAGCAGAAAAAGCCGGTGGATGACGCGAGATGGAGGTAGAGGTCCATTTGTCTACCAGACGAAGATGAAAAGATCCTGGATAGACCTATGCGTTGATCATACCTCGAAGAAACGAAAATTCGGCTTTCGGAAAGGTGAATGACCTCATTAAAGTCAAGATACTGATAGATAAAGATAGTGGCTCACTGAAAAGACGTAAAAACTGCCATGCAATCTCCTTCAACTCAATTAGATAGCCAGTGATAATTAATATACTTTTACCGATGGGATTCCTGAAAGATGAATAAGACCAAACTGTTGAAAGATTTGGGCACCAGGACTAGCTTCCCATGCTTAGCAAAGTGAGCTGATGATATCCAAAGTCGTGGAAAACTCGGTCAGAAAGGATCTGACCAAGATGCAGGCAAAAGAAACCGGACCTTCTAATTCTAAAGGATGCTTGTTCTAAAGTCCGCAATACTCGCTATAATCTGGTTCAAGAAGGAGAGCCGGTGGAGAGTACTTTGCGCGGATGTAGAAGCCAAGTAAATGGTGTTCGTAAAACCCTAGAGGCACTAATCGCATAATGGCAGAGCTATTCTCGCTGGGCAGAAGATTAGTATCACCTAGAATCTAGGGCTAGGATATGAGAGATGATAATAATAATAATAATGGACTTTATTCTCTCTCATGTTGCAATTATTGAGAATCATAAGGTGGGATTCAGCATTGGCTAATAACCCTAATGTTCTACCATCTAAACCTTCAATATACGAACAAAGAAAAAGTTATACAATAACAAATATTTTTGCAGAAAAATAACTTAGTTCAAAAAATGCGTAATATTATTTAGAAGTACTTAATGATTAATTCCTTACAAACTAACTCATATTATCGTGAGTGAACTTGTTCTTAATTGCACAGAAACGTTTGGAACAAGCCCTCATGAAGTTATAACCATAATACAAATTTAAACATGGCCTATTTCAAACGGGTGATTGCATCAGGTTAAGTTTTATAGATATAAAAAGACAATAATCTTTCATACAAAGAATATTGTGCTTTGGTGGTAATATACGCCCTCTAAACCTATTCATAGTCATATTAATATTATGGACGTCATTCTTAAACGCATTTTTGTTGTAGAGGTTAGATGGTTTTATACTGTGTAGAATTTTTTGGTACAAACACAACGCGATTTTCGATATTATTGCAACCAGCATCAAGAAGTTTATGACTAATCTTGTCAAATTTCCGAATATAAAATATACAACGTAGGCACGTATTTTGAACCCTTTATAAAAATATATTACAATGTGAGAAAATCTACTCAAAATTTGTAGTGAGGACGGGCGCGGTTTACTTCTTCGAACGATCTTCCTTTAAAACTCAAAATATAGATGATGAATGCTGCTTCAAAATACCGCTACTTGTATCCATTTATTGCTTACATAAAGCATATTTTAATTTTTAAATAGACATTCTTTGCGACATATGCTGTCACAATTTTGGTTATTATTATTCATCTTCTAGATGAGGATGCGAAGGTTCTGGAGAGATCCATAATGAAGAGGATCAACGCACACTTAGAAGAAACGGGAATTACGCAACAGTGGATGCTCTAATTACTGAGGATACGTAGATACTGTCGTGAAATCGCCATAGACGTACTCAACATCTTCAACTTGATAATTGAGGCAATCTTAACAAGGCGGATCCGATCTTACCACGTACGAATTATTTTGAGCTGATCTACAAGGATAAAGGCAGTTCCTGGAAGGAAGTACTTTGTTAGAGGCGTTGAATAGGGGCATGTCTCAGAGCTTCTCTTCTGGAACTTAGGGTTCGATGAGGTAGAATTGGCGAACGTTAATTTTTTACATAAATACAGGTCACGCCAGTGAAATGGAAAGATTTTGAAAATAGTACTATTTTGAAAGACCTATTTTATAACAATTTCTAAAATATTAATGGAAAATACAAGAGTAGCCACTTGTTTTACAAGATGAACAAAAATTTGGAACATTACGTCCTTCAAATGTTTTTCTTTGAAATTCAAGCAATCTTGGAGTCTAGACTTAAAGTTTTGCATAACCCTTCTCAGCATATTAAAAAATATTGATGCAATCTCGTAGACGAATCTATTGTTTGAGGGCTGGGATTGACTTGAGTCGATGTTTTAATTATTCCAAGGCGTGTGGATGGCGGTTGGCTGATCGACGCGGACTAACAACTTCGATATTGTCAGGTGTTCGTACAGTTTTTAAACGTAAATTCTCTTCCTATGAGTTTGTTTATCCCCTTTCGAATAGCATACAGGTTGGTTGTGCGGTATGTTGAAATTCCGTCGAAAGTAACCTCACGTCCCCACTAAACTCTCGCCATTTTAATAATATACTTCAACTGTGAAACCTCGTTGTTTACCAGTCCAACGATTCTTTTCAAATGGTGGACAATGCAGATCGACAACTGACGTTTCCACTATTTTGCTAAGAGCTGCTAATCTCCCCTCAAATCTTTCTGTTTCACTGGCAGACCCTTCATTTGACAACCGTGACTCAAATTAAAATTTACAAATAGAGTACTGGTGCTACTTTTCTTCCAATAGAAGTGGGATTCGCGAACGACCTACTACTAGTGGCGAGGGGAAAAAACATGCAGATAGGAAGCAATTCTGCGTTATGGTTGCCAATTGGATAATAAGGGCAACCTAGAAATCGTGGGACACTAAACTATAGGATGGGTAGAACGAAGGGGAAGAACTCATCTGTCATAGAACATTAAGTACTAGTATTGCCTAAAATGAGAGTCCAAGCTTAATACCAGTTCGCTACCAATAACCAGTCGCAGATCAATAATCAATTTCAGATGCCTGGGAAGTCGAAGCGCCGCCTCATGGTAGGAATGATAAGAATAATTTACTACGCTATTTTCAAGGGACGTTAAGAGATTAATCAAGATAGATGGGTAGAACTGCAAACGCCGCCTCGTGGTAGGAATGACAAGAGTCAAACTTATTTAGACTATTTTCAAGGGGCAGATAAGAGATTGGGCAAGATAGAGTAATAGAACTGCTAGAGAAAGAGGCAGCGTGCTGACAGCAGAGGCAAATTTTCTCTAATGTGCAACGACCTGGGGTTTAATGTACCGATTATGAGATCAATTACTTCTCGGTGCAGATCCTTACAAGATATAGGTATTTTTAATCCTCCCTGATTTTAACACTGTAGGGAAGAGACAACACAGTACATACAGTGGAGGTTTGTGTGAAGGCAAACACGGGGAGCGGCCTTGGCTGCCATGTCTGTCGACAGATTGGTCAGTCGAGAACATTTTTTGACCAAACTCGGTACAAACGTGCTATTAAAAGGACTTATTTGATAGGACGTTTAGATTTTTCTGAAAATATAACTCTTTAAACGGTTTATCGCAGAAACAGAATATTTGGTGGTGTAGGTTGCGACAGCACTGGAATCTAAATGGCATAGGATGGTGTTTAGTAATAAATTCAGATTCTATTTGGGCTGTATGACGGTCTTATGAAGAGGATCAGACGAAGACGTGACGAACGTAGGAACATGGAATTTTCTGTTGAGAAGAAAATTGAGAGGTTGAGAGGATTGTGGTATTGGGTGCTATAACTTATAGAAGAAGGTCTTGTTCAGCATTCATCCGAACGCCTAATGATATTTAAATGAGGTGATAGATTCCCATATTCTTCCGTTTCTTAAGCTACTGAAAGACCTACTTTTTTAGCAAGACAATGCCCGTACTCATATTACAAGAATTTCTAAGGACCGATTTGCAGATGCCATGGTCATCCCGATTTCCTGATCTCACCTAAAGAGCTTACAGCATCCTTCGCAGACTCTGAACGCTCTTCAGCACGAATTGCAGGTTGTTTAGGATGCAATAACTCAAGAAATTATCGATCACCTGCTAGTATTGATGCTACGAAGAATTATTAATAAGAAATATGTTTTTTCTTCTTTTCTATCAAATTTTATGATATATTTTAATAATACAAATTTTCAAGAAAACATTCATTTTGCTAATGTAAGAAACTTCTACTTCGTTATACATAACACATTCATTCTAATAACAATAAACTGATTTGCTGAATAAACTAATTATAAACAAGTGATTTAATTTTTTTGTCGTTATTGATAAAGTATTGAATATATTTGTAGGATGAGGATAAGGAAGAAATGAAGGAGATCCTGGAAATGAAGAGGAGACACGAAAGACACATACAGAAATGGAAACTGGCGCACGAAGGCCAAACACAGCAGCCGATTTAACAACAACGAAAAATCCGCACTGGTTAATGGCATCAACACGCGCATCCCACCCATTACATACATTCACATCACATTGTAACACTAATTCCTGCAATAAATACATTTTCCAAATAAAATTATTACACCCGTTAATGGAAACTCCGTATTATTAAATTTAAAAAAAAAGTATGTGTGTGTGGACGTTCGCCATTTTATCACTGGGAAAATGCAATTTGCATCATCGAATTCGATTTTCCCTGAGTGCCCTCCTTGTGTACACCAGTCTAATCACGGGTTTCAAGTCTCGAGATTTCCTTTCCTCCGTTCGACCGTTAATTTTCACGCCTGCTCGCAAATTGTTTGTAATTAGAGACGATTCAGCTCGTTTTACGTTAACACAAGATGGGGACGCAAGGAAAACGCATCTAATTTTCTTCATTTATTTTTTTCTTCGCCGTTGATTAATAGCAGCGCTAGTTCACTGATGATAGGCCTTTGCATAATTGTTTATAATTCAGCGTAAACGAATCGGAAAATAATCTAGAATTCCGTATCGTTTCGCGACGAAATTGCGCATTGCGATTGAAGGGGGGGTTCGAAATTGATGTGATTTTCGGATTACATCCGCGCGTCTATTTTATAAATTTAAATCCGTATATTGGTTTGGACGCTGCACGTGCCGTTTGATGTTTGTCCCGGGATCCAATCACATTATTAAAATTTAACTCGCCGAAGCCCAATAAAATCCACTTAGTCAAACAGTTGCCACCGCCTGTTGCATCTTTGGCTGCAGCCGGGAATTACTGGTGTAATTACGAAGCGTTAAATTCCAATTCCGCTTTATGGTATTTAACTGAGATAAATAAGTAAACACATTTAGATTCACAATGTTCGTACGATGGATGTTAAATTGGAATTTATTTATTCATACGATACGTGAGATATTGATTGTTGCTAATTGCAATACGTTACCTTAAAGGAGGTGAGTTAATTTGTATTGGGTACATAGGTGGTAATTTGTAACGTTCTACACCACTAGTTTCTAAGAAGGGTTGAAGGATCAAAGTAGCGCTTTATAACAAACGCTAAATAACCTACAATTATATTTTATTGTATAAGCTTTTTTATTTTTCTAGAATTTTGAACTTATAATGAATAGGAATAAGATTTTTGCGATTTCAGTACTAAAAATATGTTTTGTATGTAGTTTAATTAAAATAACGCTAATGACCTTAACGAAGAAATCAGGAAAAATATTTGTGGTATAGTAAATTCATCTTAATATATTTTAAAAATTTTTAAAACATTTCCTTGATTAAAAATTTTGTAATGAAATTGCGCCTCCCAATTAATTACGTAATAAAAATTAAATATATACTTATTAGGAGGCTCATCCCAGAGGCTTTTATCTTAGCTCTAATTTCACATATTCTGATCGAAGACTGCGATAGAGAATTCTTTTCATCTCCCTCAAAATTCCAGCGTTTAAAAATGATTCCACTTTATTTATTTCGATAGAGTAAAATGACATCTTAAAAATTGCACAATTTTTGGTTATACAAGGTCTATTAAGAAAGTAATGCGCATGATTTTATTGTGACGCAACTATCTATGGCAGCGGGGTAAAAAGGGGCGAGATATATGATAATGTCTGCTCTTTCGATGCAGCTAGTTTTCTTCAGTCTGACTGGAAAGACGTGCCTCTGCGTTAAATATTTTCTTGAATAGCGATACGCAATCAAGTTTTGTCTGCGGCTTAGAAAGATGCTTCAAGAGGCCTTTAAGGTTGACTGCATTTCTAGGTCTTGGAGGTGGCACAAGGCGGTCAATCAAGAATTTGTATGGAATTCAAATATCCCAGACGTCAAGGAGGATCTTTGCTGCCTCAACATCATGGTGATTGATTGGGTTTGAGTGGAAGAACATATTCAATTGTGAACTCCGCCCGTGCTTCTTTCGGCCAAAATTTTATGTATAGTTTTTTTTAAATAATTTGTGTTAATAATTTCTTTAATTGTATTATGTAAGAAAGAAGACCGAAGATAACTAAATAAATAAATAAATAAAAAACAAATTGAGAAAAAGAGAAAAAAATTATGTAAAGAAATTGGAAGCAATCTAGAAGAGAAATACTTGATTTTTTAGAAAAGCTAAAAAAGAATTTGCTTAAAGAAGTGCAGAGGCTAAAAAATGGAGAAAACTAGAAGAAATCACGCTGAAAAAATTTAGAACTCGAATTGTAAAAAATACTAGACTTTTAATGTTTGCTAAACTGCTACAACATTGAAGAAAAAAATCCTAAAATTGCCTGAAACTGTGCAAGGGTATATGGTTAAAGAATTGCAGAATCTAAAAGAACCTGAGTAACCTAGAAAAAATATGATGAAAATTTCTAGAAATCTAGAAAAGAAAAAACCCCTAAACAATTAATGAAAAAAATCCCAAAAAAAGATAATTTGCTTAAATAATAATAAACTTTTAAAAATTAAAGAAAAAAAATCGATAAACCTAAAAGAGAGATTACTAAATAAAAGTGTGAAATCAAAAAAATATGTAAAAACCTAAAAGAAATCACGTTTGAAAAATCTAGAAACCTGAAAGAAGAATTTCTGAAAAATATTGAGAATTTTGAAAAGTTTAGAAATTTTTGAAAATTCTCACTATTTTTCAGAAAAAAAAATCGATAAACCTAAAAGAGAGATTACTAAATTAAAGTGTGAAATCAAAAAAATATGTAAAAACTTAAAAGAAATCACGTTTGAAAAATCTAGAAACCTGAAAGAAGAATTTCTGAAAAATATTGAGAATTTTGAAAAGTTTAGAAATTTTTGAAAATTCTCACTATTTTTCAGAAATTCTTCCTAGAGGAATCTTCGACAGATTGGAAAAATTTGCTAAAAATATTAAAAACTGATTATAGAGTAAAGAAAAATGCTAAAATAAGTAGAAATCTAAAAGATAATTGCTTGAAAATTGTAGGAATATTGCAGAGACGAACAAAATCTAGATACCTTGAACAAATCATTGAACATCATGGAAAATTCTTGGATTCTGAAAGAAAAAGTTCTGACAATTTGAGAATCTGAGAAGGAATTATGTAAGGAAATTCTAACAATCTAGAAGAGAAATACTAGTAGTTTTTTTTAACTCCTGAAAATAAAAGAATTTTCTTAAAGAATTGAAAAAAATGCTAAGAATTTAAAGAAATTTTAAAATCTCAAAAATTCTAAAAGCCTAGAAGAAATTATATTGAAATTTTTTTAGTAATCTAGAAGAGAATTTTTAAATTTATCGAAAAACCTACAAAATTTAAGAAAAATATAAAATTTGGAAAATTGTTAGAAAATTGAATAATCCAAATAATTCAAAGATTCTAAAAGTCTGGAAGAAAATATGTTAAATTTTTTATGAAATCTAAAAGAAAAATTCTATAAAAATTTCTCAAAAACCCTACAAAATTTAAGAAAAATGCTAAAAGATAATTGCTGGAAAATTTTAAGAATATTGTAGAGACAAAAAAAATCGTCATGGAAAATTCTTGGAATCTAAAAGAAAAATTCTTGATAAAATGAGAATCAGAGAAGGAATTATATAAGAAAATTCTAACAATCTAGAAGAGAAATACTAGCAGCTTTTAGAAAACTCGCGGAATTCACAAAAACGAATGCTAAAAAAAATTTGCTTAAAGAATTGTAAAAGCTCATTGAGAAACCAAGAAGAAATCATGTTCAAAAAAAATAAAAATCTGAAGAGGATATTTCTAAAAAATACTAGACATTTTTAAAGTTTGCTAAACTGCTACAAACTTGAAGAAAAAAACTAAATATTTCTGGAACCAACTAATATAATTTGGTTAAAGAATTGCAGAATCTAAATAACCTGAGAAACTTATGAGAATTTTTCTAAATCCAGAAAATATCTGAAATAGATTTTTTTTAAAGTTTTCAGAAAACTACAGAATTGATGACCAAACAAATATTAAAGAATTCTAGAACTCAAGAAGAGAATTTGCTTAAATAATTACAAAATCTAAAAAAACATAAAAACCTTGATAGAAAAACAAATTGTAAAAAATTCTAGAAATCTAGAAGAAATTTTCTGAATTTTTTTTTCTGTTATAATGAAAAAATTTCTAAATCTAGAGAAAAAATATCCGAGAAATCGTCATGGAAAATTCTTGGAATCTTAAAGAAACATTTTTTTTGATAAAATGAGAATCAGAGAAGGAATTATGTAAGAAAATTCTACTCCAGAAGAAAAATACTAGCAGCTTTTAGAAAACTCGTGGAAATAAAAAAAATTGCTAAAAAGAATTTGCTTAAGAAATATAAAAGCTAAGTCATTAAGAAACCTAAAAGAAATCATGTTCAAAAAAATAAAAATCTGAAGAGGATATTTCTAAAATAATACTAGACATTTTTAAAGTTTGCTAAACTGATACAAATTTGAAACAAAACTAAATATTTCTGGAACCAGCAAATATAGTTTGGTTAAAGAATTGCAGAATCTAAAAGACCTGAGAAACTTAGAAAATAATATCATGAGAATTTTTCTAAATCTAGAAAATATCTGAAAAAAAACTAGAATTTTTAAAGTTTTCAGAAAACTCCTACAAAATTGACGACCAAACAATTATTAAAGAATTCTAGAACTTAAGAAAAGAATTTGCTTAAATAAATGCAAAATCTAATAAACCTCAGAAACCTAGAAAAAAAAGAAATAATAATTTATTAGTGTTCATCACAGAAATTAGTTTTACACAAGTCAACAACAACAAAAATTTTTAGTAAAAATTCTAGAAATCTAGAAAAAAATTTCTGAAAAAAACTTTTTTTCTGTTATAATGAAAATTTTTCTAAATCTGGAGAAAAAATATCTGAAAAATTGTAGAATTTTTCAAAAGTTTTCAGAAAACTCCTACAAAATTATTGACCAAAAAATACTATAAAATTCTTGAACTCAAGAAGAGAATTTGCTTAAACAATTGCTAAATCCAAAAAATCTCAGAAACCTACAAAAAAAATATATTTTTTTTTCTGGAAAAAACATTTTTAAGTTATGATGAAAATGTTTCTAATTCTAGAAACAAATATCTGAAAAATAGTAGAATTGTTAAAAAGAAAACTGAAAACTAAAAAAATTCAAGAACACGAGAAGAGAATTTACTTAAATAATTGCAAAATATAAAAAACCTCAAAAACCTACAAAAAATATAGTACAAAATTCTAGACATCTATAAGAGATTTTCTGAAAACACATTTTTAAAATTTTACTAAACTTTTACATAATTCAAGAAAAAAAATCGAGTTCTAGAAGGGAGATTGCTGAAAAAATGTGAATTCTGTGAAGTTTCCTTAACACAGAATTCGACAAAAATAACAAAAAGTTGAAGAAATCTTAGAATCATAAAAATTATAAAAACCTAAATAAAATAACGTTGAAAAATTTTGTAATCTAGAAGAAATTTTTTAAAACCCGCTTCAAAATTTAAGAAAAAAAATCGATAAATTGATGAAAAACTGAATAATTCAAAAAATTCAAGGACACTACAAACATTTTAAAAGCCCAGAAGAAATGTTGATAAATTTTAGAAATCTAGAAAAGAAATTCTTTAAAAATTCGCGATACACTACAAATTTTAGGAAATTGCTCCAAAAAATTCAAAGAAACTACAAAAACTTTAAAATCTCGGAGAAATCACTTTGACAAATTTTTGAAGTCTAGAGGAAAAATTCTTTAAAAATTTCTCAAAAATCCTACAACATTTAAGAGAAATGGTAAAAAATCTGAAAATTTAGAAGAAAATTGGTGAAAAATTAAATAATCCAAAAAATTGAAAGAAACTACAAAAAGTGATGTAAAATTTTTTTTTGGAGAATTTGCTTAATTTTTGAATTAAAAAAAACTGCAAAATTTAAGAAAAATACTTTAAAAAATCGATCAATTTGAAAATAAATGGCTAAAAATATATAATGTATAATCCAAAAAATTGAAGGAATCTACAAAAATTATAAAAGCTAAAAGAAACCATGTTGAAAAATTTTAGAAATCTGAAAAATAATTTCTTTAAAATTTCTCGAAAAACCTACAAATTTTAAGAAAAATGCTAAAAACATCTGAAAAGTTAGAAGAAAATTGCTGGAAAATTTGATATCCCAAAAAATTCAAGGGAAATACAAAAATTCTAAAAACCTAGAAGAAATCATATTGACAATTTTTTGAAATCTAGAAGAAAAATTCTCAAAAACCCGACAAAAGTAATGTTGGAAAATTTCTGAAATTTCTAAAAAAGAAGTGATTTTCTGAAAAAATTAGAAGTTTTAGTAATTTTTTACATAATTAAAGAAAAAATCTAGAAATCTAGAAGAGATATTGATGAAAAAATTATAAATATAAAATAAATAATGCAAAAATCTAGAAGAAATCGAAACATCTATACCAGAAAAAATTTCTGCAAAATAGATAAACTTTTGAATTTCTAGGAAACTTTCACAGAATTGGAGAAAAATGCTAATAAAATTTACAAAAAGTGTAGAATTCCAAAAATTCTAAAAACCTACAAATAATCATGTTGAATAATTTTGTAATCCAGAAAAGATTTTTTTTAAAAACGCTACAAAAATACTAAAAAATATCAAATCAATTTGGAAGTAAATTGCTAGAAAAATTGAATAATTCAATTAAATTACAAAAATTTTAAAAACCTAGAAGAACCATATTGAAAAATTATAGAAATCTAGAAAAGAAATTCTTTAAAAATTTCTAGAAAACCCTTATTTTAAGAAAAATGCTTAAACATCTTAAAATTTGGAAGTAAATTTCTGGAAAATTTAATAATCTAAAAAATTCAAGGTTATTACAAAAATTCTAAAAACCTAGAAGAATTCATGTTTAAAAATTTTTGGAATCTAGAAGAAAAATTCTCTAAAAATTTCTCAAAAACTCTCTAATATTTAAGACAAATGCTAAAAAAAAAAGAAATTTGGAAGAAAATTGCGGTAAAATTTAATAATCCAAAAAATTGAAACAAACTACAAAAATGTATTTAAAATAATTTCTGGAAAATTTGCTTAAATAATTGCAAAATCTAAACACCACAGAAAAATAAAAAAATATGGTAAAAAATCTAGAAATCTAGAAGAGATATTGCTTAAAAAATATCAAATCAAAAAAATTTAATCTGAAAAACAAAATAATAGTAAACATTTTAAATTTTCTGGTAAACTTTCACAGAATTGGAGAAAAATGCTAATGGAGAAAAGTGTAGAATTCCAAAAATATTAAATACCTAGAAGAAATCATGTTAAAAATTTTGTAATCTAGAAGAGATTTTTTTAAATAACGTTACAAAATTAAAAAAACCGTTAAATTTGGAAGTAAATTGTTGAAATTTTGAATAATCCAAAAAAATACAGGAAATACAAAAATTCTAAAAACTAGAAGTAATCACGTTGAAAAGAAAAAATAAATAATACTAAAAGAAATATGAAAATTTGTAAAAAAAATAATAATTCAGAAAGTTCAAGGAAACTACAAAAATTCTAAAAACTTAGAAATCAAATTGAAATTTTTTTGGAATCTAAAAGAAAAATTCTGTAAAAATTTCTCAAAAATCATACAACATTTAAGAAAAATGCTAAAAAAAAACTAGAAACTTGGAAGAAAATTGCTGGAAAATTCAATATTGCAAAAAACTACGAAGTGAACTTTTCTTTCCTTTCTGGAAAATTTAATAAAAAATGCAAAAATTATGGAAATCGAAAAGAAATCTGAAAGAAAGAGAAATCATAATAAAAATCGTAGATATTATGAAATTACACACTCCTACAAAATATAATAAAACAGTTCTAAAACCCTGGAAGAGAATTTGCTTTATAAAAATTTTAGAAATAAGGAAAGAAATTGAAATTGAAGGAAAAGTACTTGAAAATTCTATAACTAGAAGATATTATTATAAAAAAAAGCTATAAATTACTAAAAAGAAATTATTTTTTTTTTAAATTTTATAAAATTTAAAAAAAATCTAGAAATAGGTGAGAGAAATTTATTAAAAAAATAGAAATATTGAAAAAATCTAGAAAACATCAAAAAAACTGACGAAAAAGCACTTTTAAAAATTCAAAAAATCTGGAAGCGAATTTGATAAAAATTATAGAATTCTAAAAACCTAGGTAATACTATGAATTAAATTCTGACTTATCAGTGGTGAAACATTTTTATGTTAATAAGAAGGTTAATTAAACACTTGGTTTTGTTTCACTATTGTTATCTTAAGTCATGTTTGAAAATTCTAGAATTCTGGAAAGAAAATTGATTATTTTAACATACGTAAATTAGCAATTATTATTTGATTGAGTTTAGCATTAAACTAGATAATAAAGTGAATTTTTCTGCTTTTTTTAACAGTGATTCGTAGAACTATTTTGTCATTTACAAATAAAATAAGACCACCAATTATATTTTTTAATGTTAAGTGCGTTTCCATTAATTTTGTATAATTTTATATAATCGACGTCAATATTTCCACTAATTTACTTCATGAATAAAAAGCGAATCGGCATCTCTCGCTCTTTAGTATTACATTACAAGCAATAAATTTCTTAATGATCATCCCCATTAAACCGCAATTAACAACGACTTTTTATTTATTTAGTTATCGTAAGCGTCTATAAATATAATAATTGTAGCAATTATTTTGATAAAAAAGTGAATTATCACAATCAAAATTTAAATATGTGTAATGTAAATATATTAATATTTAATTGTATTTAATTATATTATATTAAAAAAAACAATGTATCTCATAATATGTATACACTAAATCAGTATAAACTGAGCTGAAATATAAAGAGAAAAATTAGTAGAAATTAGTAAAAAGTGTAATATGTATGAGTATTAGTATACAAAATATTTTTACACATTCAATGATATTATTTTTGTAATACAAGCAGTAAGTTTACGATTAATAAACTTCTCACTTAACCTGAGGTGAAACATTTTTATGTTAATAACCAAGTGCTTAATTAATCCTTTTATTGGCAGTAACTTTAATTAAATGCAGTATCTGGATACAATATAAAAACTTATAGTACATTATTTATTAATACAAATGTTTCTGAGCTTGAGCATTTCCTCAATTCCCCAATGTGGGACATAAACATGTCAGAATTGACGGACAATTGAAATTGTGAGAGGAGTTTTATGATCGATATATCGTCCATTATACAACAGGAGGTTTCTAACGAAATGGAGAGACGTCTTTTTCAATTTAAAGACAAATCTCCCCCGTGTATTATCAATGAACTCACTGACTTTAATAATTTGTAACAATAGGGCATAACTTTAAATGTACTACAAATAATATAAATCATTATTTCTCTTTAATCTTGTAAACAAGAGATATGGTTCTTGAGAAAGTGACTCATACGCATTTGAGTTCATAACTTAAATTGCAAAACATAAAAACAATCATTAAAATATGTTACTTCAAATAATAACTTCAAAAGAATAGAGACACTCATTATCTAAACGTCTCACTTACTTTCCTACTTCAGTGGATATACCACTGACAATTAGGGAAATGTTAACAGCAAGAATTAACAATAACAATGGTAAATAATTAATTATTGTTTCCCTGTCATCAACGAAGCCTAAAAGGTGTTGTAAACAGAGAAATAATAATTTACTTTAAAATATTTTAGCATACACAATTGAATAGTTTACGAAAACAGGTAGGTAATGTGTAAATCTTTAAAAAAAAATAATATCTGTGATCTAATGTTATAATTATTAATTTTAACATTTTTATTAGAAAGTACGTTTAAAGGTTGTTATTTCTTTTTATATTTTACACCTTTGTTTTGTTGTAAAATACTATATTACTAGCATTAATCCGATCCGGAATGGCATTCCTATTAACTAACATTTGTACAAACAAAAAATTTCATTGCTAAAATTCTTCTCAGTTCACTTGGATTTAAGATATTCCGATAGGAACTACAATTATTTCTAAAATTCATTGTTATATAATTAAAGAAAAAACGATTATACGACTGAGTGTTTTATTGATCATAACTTCTTAAAAAACCTAAAGCCATATTTTTATTTTTATTGAATTGCACATTATTAATTTTAATGACGTTATTAATCGTATTTTTTTATAAAATTTTACATTTCCCACCAAAGGTATATTGAGGAAATTAATTGCTCAGATGAAAAGGGCGTTAATTATATTATATTTGGCTTTATTGATGTATTTCAATACAATATGTTTTTATTCCTCTGTAGACGTGCCTAATTATAACACACAAATCTCTGTGCCTAATCGATAAGATAAGCAAAATATTATTAACTCTTCACTTGCCTTATTGATAGAGTAAAATAATTAATGAATATAATAATGAAAATATTAATTAATTACTTTTTTGATAAGATATAAAATCAATCGTAAACGTTTTCATCTGTGCCAGAAAGTAATACGTACTTTTAATCGAGGGTCGCAAGTCGGGAATCATTTTGCAGGTTAGGGTGTCTCTGTTGCCAGCGCTCTATCTGGCGATCCCACCCTTCTAACCCATTCCGCCCATTATTTTAAGCTGCGAAATGGCCACTCCCGCACCTCTCTTACGATCGATGACAGTACCTCAGCCACATGAATAAACCATCTGAAGATCTTTAGTATTCTGTCCCACAGGAAACACTGCATGCGCTCTACATTTCTCCTAATTCCCACACACCCCACCAACGCTGGAACCAAGTAGAATAGTTTAGCTTTTACCACTCCCACCAGAAGGCGACATTTTACCTCGGTAAACCCTCCTGCCATTCCCTATAATACTTCCAGTACATGTAAGCTATGTTTTGGATTTGACTCTATGATGACGCCGAAGTACTTTATCTTAAGTTCTATTAGGGCTTCATGTTCCATGAGAGAGATCTCTCCCTTTGTCCTGCCCACCCTCCTCCATAAAAGCCCTAGTCTTCTTCCCCAGCTTTTGTCACTAACCCTTTGAACGTATGTATACGTTTTTGTATAAATGGGTTCTGAAGAACGTATATTTTCGATTAATGTTTTTACAGAGTTAAAATATGAGAAACGTAAATGTATGTATTACTGCAATCGCATGAATACGTAGCTATATTTTTTGTAGTAATCAAACTTGTACAAACCTGAAATAGTGATTTATCAGTTATGGTGCGTTTTTGATACCGACAAACGTATGCATACGTCCTTAACTGCGAAGAACGTACGGATACATAAATCATTAAAATGGTGATGTGGCCATCATAGTACTTTCCCTATATTTTTCTCGAAAACTATGAGGTTTACGCAAAAATGTTAATCTTAATAATATGTGCATTTTTAAATTCTCTACAATTATTTGTCATATAAATATTTATGTAATTCCAATAGTTTATTAGAAATTGGCAAAAAATGTCAAAATTTTTAATTTTTATTTTTTTTCTCGAAAGTTAAGAATTTTATGAAAAACATGTTCGAATAAAGCCTATTCAGTTTTTCATTCCCTTTAACTTTTGTTTAAAGCGTTTTTTAAAATTTTTCATATTTAGAAAAATATCACGAAAAAACAAAAAAAACGCCTCGTGTAAACAACCACTTCCGGTTTATGAATGTTTACCAAAAGCTTTTCCGATCGAGTTTTTAACAATAAAACCCTAAGTTTAATGTTTCATGCCATTCGGATCATTCGTTTTTGAGATACAGCACCCACCGACAGACAGACAGACAGACAGACAGACAGACGCACACACACACACACACACACACACACAGACACAAAAAAATTTTTCCCAGAAATTAGTGTTTTGGGTTCAGGGGACCCCAAAATGGATATTTCCGCAAAAAAAATTTTGAAAAAAAAAATTACGAAAACAATACTCCCCCTATATATACTATATAGGGAAAGTAAAAAACGCCGTGATTAGAGTACTAGAATCTTAAAACTTACCCGGAACGAAAGGGCTAAGAGTAGATCGTCTCGAACTCCGACTATGTTCACTTTTAGGGAAAGAGACAAATCCCAAAAAATGAAAAATAGGCCTAAAATTATTCAAATATTAATGGTAAAAAGGATATAGAGAATTTTTTAGATTCTCACTGCCTGCCAGAAACATGGGTTAGAGTTGAAGAACATCTCAACCGCATAAACTCCGCCCAGCTTCGATAATTTATTTAATTTTTATTTATTTATTTATACACGGTAACACCATTTATTCACAATATTCCAAAAACTTAACTCTTAATATTATTATTAACTATAAACTAAACGAACATATACAGGAATTACAAGAAAAATATATACATATACACATATATATATACACATATTAAAGATAATGACCTACATTATACAGGGTGAGTTTTTTTCGATGTTCTCTATGGGGATCTCGGAAACTATAAGAGATATAGAAACGGTTAAATGGGGAAAGAAGTGTAGATTTACGAGACGAATAAAATTCCACTTTCAAAGTTTCCAAAAAAGTCAAGGGCAACTAGATATTTTGAAAAAAGTAAAAAGTGTCAATTTTTTCAAATCAATATATCTCGGTTATTATAACAGATAGAAAAAAACTGCAAAGGACAAAGTTTTAGATAATTTTATGTAGATTAATAAAAAATAATCAGAAAATTTTTATCGCCATTATTTTCCGAGATATGACGCAAACTTACATATTTTTAAATGGAAACCATAGTTGGCTGTGACCTCATTCAAAAGGTAATTTTTTTCTCTTTAATCCAATATGGCATACGACATAGTTATTTCTAAAAATGAGTGAGTTATATTCATTTTAAATTTTATTATAAATAAAAAATGGGTAGCCATGAAAAAGGTGAAAGTAAAACAATTGCAGTTGTTTATAATATTATATTGTAATTATTAGTTTTACAGAGATAAACCAAAATGGAACAACAGCATAAAGTAATTCTGTAATTATCAATATATCAATGGAAGAGAAATTTTAATATTAAAAAAATATGGTCAAAGAGTCCACTATTAATACTATTATGACATAAATTATATCTTTTTAAAATTGAATTTATGGCTTTTTGACTATTCTCATGTAAATTGAATTAAATGTTTCAATAATAACTAGTTTATAATCCTCCACAGATTGATATGATTTTTCATATACTTTGTTTTTTACATAACCCCACAGAAAAAAATCTAAAACGCACAGATCGGGAGATCTAGGTGGCCCTGGGATTGGTTTATTTCTTCCCACTTATGAGTTAGGAAAAGCATCATTTAAATAATTTGTAAAGCCAACATGTTATGAGGTGGAGCACCGTCATATTGGAACCATTTCAATCTTGCTTGTAATGATAAATTTAAACAATCGAGCGTATTTTCAAATGTTTTCTGAAGAAAATGAAAGTAATTAGTTTCACTTAGTGTGCTTTCAAAAATATATGGACCGAGAATTATTAATCCAAACACACCATGGATTAAACCCAAATTTAATTTGTAGTTTTCTCTGTGAAACTTCTCATGGATTCTCTTAAGTTCATCTATGTTGATTGTGGCGATTAAAAATACCACAATTAGTGAATCGCGATTCATATGTTTATAATATTTTTGTAAGAAATGTATTATCCTCTTGACAAATGGGTTTATACTACATACTGAAAGCCATTTGATAATTACAAAATTATTATTCTTATGCTGGTTTTTCATTTTTATTTAACTTTGTAGAACTAATAATTACAATATTGCTATTATTATAAACAACTGCAATTGTTTACTTTCATCTATTTCATGGCTACCCATTTTTTATTTATAATAACATTTAAAATGAATATAACTCACTCATTTTTAGAAATAACTATGTCATATGCCATATTGGATTAAAGAGAAAAAAATACCTTTTGAATGAGGCCATAGCCAACCATGGTTTCCATTAAAAAAAATGTAAGTTTGCGTCATATCTCGGAAAATAATGGCGATAAAAATTTTATGATTATTGTTTATTAATCTACATAAAATTATCTAAAACTTTGTCCCTTACAGTTTTTTTCTATCTGTTATAATAACCGAGATATATTGATTTGAAAAAATTGACACTTTTTACTTTTTTCAAAATATCTAGTTACCCTTGACTTTTTTGAAAACTTTGAAAGTGGAATTTTATTCGTCTCGTAAATCTACACTTCTTTCCCCATTTAACCGTTTCTCTATCTCTTATAGTTTCCGAGATCCCCATAGAGAACATCGAAAAAAGCTCACCCTGTATATTTGTAAAGAAAAGAAATTATTGAATGATTTACAAATAAATTTATAACTAAAACAAAATATAACTATGTATAGAACATGTACGTTTTTAAATCATATTAATCTATCTATATTGAGAGTGTTTAATTTGGATTTGAATTTTGAGAAATTATCGCCAAATATATCGAAATCAACCTGAGAATTTAGCAAATTAACATAACTCATAATTCTTTGAATGGGATTATTAAGACTGTAATTATTTAATAATATTTTCAATCTAAATATTTGTTTATTCCTTCAAGATCGATTTGATAAAGGAAAGTTAAAATCAATATTTTCCAAAATGTTACTAGTAATCATTCCAGTGATTATTTAAAATAGGAAGCATAAGTCTGATTTGATCCTTCGTAATTCAAGGTATTCAATATTTAACACGCAACAAATTGATTTATAATCATTCATGTATAAATTTAATTTAAATGATACAAATGAAATAAATTTTCTCTGAACTCGTTCAATTTGTTCTTTGTAACGTTTATAATAAGGAGACCATATAACAGATGCGTACTCGACATTAGAACGTACAAGGCTAAAATATAAAGTTTTTAGAGTGTCAAAACTAAAATTTCTAGAGTTTCTCAATATAAAACCCATAAGTTTGAGAGCTTTCTTACAGATATAATCTATATATTCCCTAAACAAGAGCTTGTTATCAAAATAAACCTAAAGATCCTGAATGTAACCTACTTTTTCTAAAACTTCGTTGTTAATGTTATAATTAAATTCAATTAATCGAGATCGTCTACTAAAGGTAATAACTTTACATTTCCCGATGTTTAAAGGAAGTTCATTGCAATCACACCGGTCGCGCAAATTATCTAAATCAGATTGCAATTCGTAGCTATGTGTAATATCATCAATTGGGTGATACAATTTTAAATCGTCTGCAAACAATAAGCATCTAGCATAATTAAAGCAATCACATACATCATTGACAAAAAGCAAAAACAAAATTGGTCCAACATGTGAGCCTTGCGGCACACCCGACACTACCTTAATACTAGATAATAAATGGTTTTCACTATTTGTTAGCGATTCGTTAGAAAACTATTCATCCAATTAATTATTTTGTTATTAAACCCATAATAAGTGAGTTTATTAATTAGAATAGAGTGCTGAATCCTGTCGAATGCCTTTGAAAATTCAGTATACACTGTATCTACCTGCATTCAACAAAAACATTTGAAATTCTAATAAATTTGTAACAGTGGACTTTCCTTCAGTAAATCCATGTTGTTGTTCACATAGTACTGGTTTAGCCAACCAAACAAGCTGTTTACTAACCAATTTATCCAAAATGTTTGGTATCATTGATTGAAGAGCAACACCTCGATAGTTTTCTATATTTTTACGATCGCCACTTTTATAGATTGGATTAATGTAACTCAACTTCCAAACATCGGGGAATTTCTCTTCCTGGAGGAATGTTTTAAATAAGGTGTGTATTGGAATCGACAACGAACGTACACAGTTAGCTAAAAAGTGTCCTGGTATCCCATCAGGACCACAGCTGAAATTATTTTGCAGTAACATTAATTCATTAAATACTTCATCAACAGTCACATGTAAATGATCTTGTCCTTGAACATCATCGATGATGGTAAACCAGACGTATTCCTCACATCGTTTATAAATCTCCAAACTTCCGAAAGTGACTTTATGATTTGATAAAAGTTTAATCGAAAGGAACAGCAATAAAACGTATTAACCAAAAGAACAACCTTGTATTGGTACAGGAATTGAGCAATAAAGTTTTTTTTTAACTATTTTGAGGAATAGGAGAATCTGATCTATTATTCAGTCTTTAATCTTGATTCATCAAAAAGTTAGTTGATTTTTTAGTGCGATAGAAAAAGTACGAAAATTAAAGACTCGTAGGATTTTTTTGAATGTTGGCCTATAATATAGTTTTGTGATGATATATCCATTGAATTTATATTTAAAAATATAGATGTTAAAACAATTATAGAAAATTAACTCAAAAATTTCTTTAATAAAAAGTTCTTGCTATTATGAAAAGCAGTTCCTAAAAAATAGACCAAAAGTTTGCTGTGGTCAAAAATTTAAAGAATTAATTGATGCTTTTGGTAAGTATTATAATATCATTGTACAACAATGAATGTCTAAAATTGACTTGTTTCAAACGTAACCCAGAAATTCTTGTCAAATATAAATTTCCAGAAAAACATATTTGAATATAACTTTGGATCAGATGATACATAAATATCAAAAGCTCTGATGATATTTTATTAAGCTGGGCTTAAAGACTGCGAGTTTTAAGTCTATTTAACATTTTAATAAAAAAAATATATAAAATTATAATTATCCTAAATTGTATGTATATATTTTGTAAATAAAGATATTGAATACATTTATAAGATATTTCTATTTTAAAAATTATATATGCATATATGTTACACAATCCATTCACATTTATGTAATAATATGTGTGTTATTGTAACGTACTCTCTTAAAGTCGAGCCTGCTTATTATTCAGAATCCGCACTCCGGAAATCGCTTTAATTTCACGATTTACGGCGAAATTTTTAATACCGCCCCATTAGCTCCGCGTGAATGTTAAGTGGCCGAAGCGCGCCCTCGAAGGGCTTTATATATTATGCATGTCTTTCGCCTTTCTGGGGAGTTGAAGCGTTGTCTTTTTTTCATGGCGGAGCGTAAAAATTTATTACATCATAACCTAACTTAACAAGCAGCCAAGTGGCCACTGACAATTTTTTTTTGTCGCACTGAAAAATCGTTAGTAAATGCCACAAGGTCGCAATTATGAGGTTAAAAGGTTTTATTTTAACGGGAAGTGTTTAATAGGGTTTATAATAGTGTTAATTGGGTTCTATAAGAGAGTAAATTTAATCAGGTGTAATATTTAACTTATTTTTGGAATGTTACAATTTGTGATTAAAGTATTTATTACTTAGTAGTAACACTGGTTTGAATACATTTATTTCTGTCGAATAATTCTTAAAAGTTTAGTAAAAAGTTTTAGATATCTGGTAGAAAAAGTGCTGGAAAATTCTCGAAGAAATGGCAAATTTTAGAAATTGTTGATTTTTTTTAGAAATCTTCTACAAAATTGAAGAAAAACTTTGTAAGAAATAATTTTCTGTAATTGTGAAATTAAATCAAATATTATAAGTTAAATTGATATTTTATTGTTAGTTTTATAATGAATATAGTTTTACTCTTGAGCCTATTTAGATTTTTATCAATATGAAAGGTATTTCTTTTTTAAAATTCTTTAGATTATTTATGTTATTCTTAGACATTCCTTTCACTTTATCTTATATATTTTTAGTTACTTTGGTAAATTTTCGTAAATGAAATACGATAAATATCGTATTTCATTTACGAAAATTTACGATATTTATCGTATTTCATTTACGAAAATTTACCAAATTGATTAGAATATGAACTTTCAACAACTAACAGCCTCAACTATTCAGTTATTATATATTTTTTCATTAATATATTAGTTGATTTTTACAATTACACAATTTTATATGATCAAATGATTATGATAATTTGTTACTATTAGAACAACAGCATTTGCATTAATTAATTTACCTTTGGCTGTGAAAACATAGTTTATATAGATTAGCATCACTAATTTTATCGGAGAGGATCCGACGATTCACGCCCCGAACCCGACCTATTGAGATCCTCAAAACAATTGTCAGAAATTTCGAGGGCAGGACAACATTCAATAAGTGGCTCAGACTCGTAAATTGGACGATTAAGTGAGGCCCGTAAGGACAATAGGGCCTTAACTCCTACGTCGCCGTGGAATTGGCAATTATCAAAGACGGTCTACACATAACTGTATAAACTCTTTGTCAATACGATGGAACGGTATTAAAGTATACGGTGCCTCCAGAAGGCAAAAGTGAAGGACATAAATACGGAGCGATTTAATATGCCCACTTTAATTATTGTTTTTAACGTCTTATAAAGCTGAATAATTACAAAGTGTCGGCCGAAATAAACGGTACGGTCCTTTTGCTTCATTGTGGATACATTAAATAATTATATAAAATAAGAAACGTGAATTTATAGCATGAATGTAATTAACGTCAGGTTGGGTTTGCAAACTGAATGAATTTTTAATACTTACTTTTAAATTATAAATTATAACATTGGAAAACAGGGAACTCCGCTCGTGACTTCTGTATCCTAAATTATTTGTTTAATTTATATTGAATGTATGCATATATTAAATAATTTTATTTTAATTTGTTTTAATCCGATAATGTTATCATTTACCTATACACAAAAAATGTTTCCTCTTATTATTAACCGCCCATCAGTTAGCGAACCTACCACTATTTTTTTCTTAAACTAGTGTCTTTATAGCAAAGAATCATATTAGATAAATACTTTTTGAACGTTATAAGATCTTCTGTCATCTTTTTAAATCTTAGAAAAAAAGCATTTAAACTAAAGTTCAAATATAAGTGAACTGAAATATTCAAATGCTTTCCTTAGATTTAAATTCGTTTAAGTTTTCAAGGATATATCAATAGATTCCAATCTAAAATGTCCTTGATAGCTTTCGTGATACCAATGAATTCTTGAATATTGATTGTTTTTTATCTAGGTTCAGATAGACATATCTGAGTTAGGTAAGCAAGTTATCAATTCTAATCAGTATGCTTCGTAGCCCAAGAGAAAAATTTATCAGAAAATTGGTTATTTATCATTTATGCATCATACATCAACCTTCGCTATTCTTGTTTTATTTATTCGTCTTCTGCAGCCTTCCTGAGTGACTTTAGTTGGCTTTTGTTGGTCTTATCCTTTGAGGCCACTAAGACTTTAGTAAGCTGCTTAATTCAGCTTTTGTCTTTTTTTACTTCCGATGATAGATATCACCTGCGAGCTATAAAATAGCTATTCTGATATCAACTTTCCCATTTTTGTCTACAAATTTTCTTATACATTTAATTTAGAATTACAACTGGCTTTCTACATAAATTTGTCCTGGATAGTATAATATTAGTTTCTTCGTTATCGGCAACTCGTTTTTTGTCAGTCCTTTATTTTGATTTTATATTCTCGATTTTGACTACTATTATTATGTCTTCAGAAACGGCTTTGATACCCCACAGATTTTCGTCGTCTCTCGTTTTGAAATACGAACAAGATTTCTAAACAAAGTAAATGTTTCTTCTTACAAGATTCTCATCCCTAAACAGTGAAAGCCGCTGGACGACCCATTTTCTTACTAGTCGGCGTTTTTTTTACCTAAAAAAAATGGGAGTTTTCTGAAGGGTAGAGTAACTATGACTGCCCTTATGGAAATGAAGAGACGTATAGACGAAGCTAACAGCGGCCCACTCGGAAGCACTATTTTTTTGTATTTATTCGTCCACTGCAGTCTCCTTCAGCAACTTCAGTTGGCTTTTGTTGGTCTTTTTCTTTGAGACTCATATCACCTTTTAGTAGTTAAATAACTGGTCGGTTGCCCAATTTACTAAACTACTTAAGTTAGCTTTTGTCTGTTCATTTTTCCGAAGATGACAAAAGTGTAGTAGCCTATGCCAAAGCTACCTCTGAAATGTAAAATAGCTATTCCAATATCAACTTTACTTTTTACTAAACTTTTAAGAATTATTCGACAGAAATAAATGTATTCAAACCAAAAAAACAATACAAAAACTTATCAACAAACACATGAAAAAACATTACATGCAGTTAATTACAACATTAGAACCGATACCAAATTCAATAAATCAACACACATATGTTAAAATGATCAACGTACCTGCCGCCAACCATCACGTAAATAAAAGTCTTAAAAAATTAGCTTCATTCCGACATATTATTCTAATACAAAGCTTAATAAATTCCTAGGTAATACGTTTAGTAAACAAGACCATCTCCTTAACTCTGGCATTTACTCTTTAAATTGTTCAAATTGCGAACAAATTTACATCAGACAAACCCAAAGAAATGTTAATGTTAGGTTTAAAGAACATTGTTATCATATTAGAAATATGAATCCTGATAAATCAGCGTTTGCGCATCATATTTTACAAACAGGGCATAATTATAATATTAAAAATGTAAAATTATTAAAACAGTCTAATTCTTTTAACTTAAACGCATTAGAAACAATAGAAATAAAAAGACACATGTATAAACTCCCAAATTTCGATCTGAGCCCTCTAAATAATCCACTGTTGGATTTAATTTCGATTTCAGGTAAAACTAATTCTAGAAATTGTAATTAACGCTTCTTTTGTAGTTTCCAGTATTATCTCCTCAGGTACTAATCACGTTTATTGCTTTTCGGGTTTTCCGCTAATTCTCACTGCATATATATTTGTTACCAAAGTGTTCGAAATGTACGTTTAGTGATTAAATAAAATAGTGAAGTAAGAAATATAACTGTGTTTATTTAATTAAAGTGTGGGGGTACTCGTTGAGCGTCGTCGCGTTTATCGAGATTATCTGTATGTTTTGCCTCACGGATAATCTTCTTGATAAAATCTACAACTGTGAAGAAATTCATGTATTTGAAGTTAATCTTGATATGCCCATCTGTCTCACTCTAATAATTTAAAACCCTCACTCATCAATAATCCGCTTATCCTGTGCGTAAGATTATTTCTTGGTAAGACTGCTAATATTTCTGCGATATTTACAATATCTAAAATAATTTAGTGCTCTTTTTTCGGGCGACGATATATTACGTGACGCAAATGGCAAAATTTATGCATTATTTGACGCAAACGAAGTTGAGAAGACTACGTAATAGAAAATTAAGTTGCTGCTGAGGATGCTCCTGGTGTTGCTGCTGCGGCGAATGATAATCATAACTCTGATGCTGATGGCGACGATCACAGCCAACTTATCGATCTCGAGAATCCACTGGATAAACTATGATTCCTGCAGTGAAATTAAAGCCGACAGTGATGATAAAAACAACGAAGTTTAGAGAGGTTGCGAATAATTTCTTGGTAAAGATCAATCCAAGTAGTATAAGAGACTAGTCCACAAATAAACCAGAACACATGCTGTGAGTATCGTGAAGGAGAAAAGAGGCCGAAATCAAAACTACATCAAAGCAACCACTACTAAAGAGATTTTGAGGTGTTTCCTCGACGATTGTGCACACATTCTTGTGGATTACACCAACATCTTTATCCAGAAGATTTAACCAAAATTTGGATAACAACGTGAAAGACAACAAATTCCTAGGATTCTTCTACTTGGCAAACGTTCTTCGATATTCTCATCTGAACTACTTGGATCTGTGGGCTACTGATGATACCGGTGTCGCCATCTTTCGAAACACCATGCCTGAAAACGATTAATGTTTCTCCTGAGAAGTCTTCGTTGTGATGACGTCAACACAAGAAAAGAAAAGACAGGACGCACAGCGATAAACTCAGTATTATACATGATTTGTTTTCAGTGATAAACGAAAAGTGTATCTCTAATTACCTGCCAACTCAAAATGTAATCATAGTTGAATAGTTGATGGTATTCCGCGGATGCTGTGATTTCCGCCAGTATCTTCCGTTGAAACCGAAGCAGTCTGGCATTAAGGTCTTCGCGATAGTAGATTCAACCACTTTTTATCTTCAGAATATGGAAATCTACTTAGAAATACAACCGGACAGCCAATATCTTATATCTTATACGGAACTCAGCAGAAGAAATAGTGTACCGTGTGATGATCCCCCAGCAACAGTTGGAACGCTTTCACCGATAATTAGTATACAAGCGTACCTCTAGCCTATTGATTGCTGAAATATCATAAAATCACAATAGTGAGCATACTTAGAAAAAACAAGCGTAGCTTCCATTTCATTTTAGCCCTGTAAAACACGTCAAGTCAAAAACCGCATCTATAATCATCAATAAAACATGATTATGCTTTCCTACGTTCCACAAAAGAGGCTGCCTGTTATGTTACTTTCAACAATGCATCTAAAAGGCAAAAAGACAGAAAAAAATCAGAAATCATAAAATAATATAACTCGACGAAAGATGGAGTGGACACCATGGATCAGATGTACGCATCCTACTATGTTGGTAGGCCTTAGCTATTTTTTTCTACTTGATGAATGTTACAGAAGTCAACGCATACATCACTTTCAAGGAAAAAAAATGAAAAAAAATTACAGACACGAAACAACTTATGTTACAGTTCCAGACAAGTAGAGTGAATTCTTCACAAATAAAAAAACTTTTTAACTTTGTATATTACTTAATAAAGTTAGTGTCATACAAACAAAGTTAAAAAGTTTTTTATTTATGGAGAATAATGTATAATGAAGTAGACCTCCTCCACCGTTAACAGAATGAATTATGTTGCCTTCAAAAAAGACGTGAGAAGCTGTATCGAGCTGAAATTTAGAATGACACGTCAGACATGTTTGATATTATGTTTTTATAGTATTTTAGAGTTTCTGTCGGTTGTACCTTATATGTTCGCAAGAATGTTTTGTTTGTAAATTCTTGGGACGTATTAGTGTTTTTGGTGTTGGGTAAGTATGTTACTGTACCTGGAAGTAAATCATTTTCAACTAGAGTTGTTTAGAGAATGGCAAGTGGGTCATTTAGGTTGGGTGTATCTGTTACACGGACGAAGCAGGTTAAAAGAGTAATGGCTACAGAACGAAGTTGAGCAAGGTGTTGGTGTTGTTTGTATGAGTCGCCTTTTTATATCACTGTACACCAACAAGCTAGAAAAGAAGTCAAAAAAATAGGGCCGCGAAACAGTTTTCTGTCAAAATGCTATAATTTTACAGTTAGTTGCTCCTTACACAATCCTTGTAGAAGATATCATATGCAGTATCGAATCCAGTCTGAAATTAATCGCCAAGAATTTGATCATGTACTTAAATCTTCAGGCTAACCAAAGCCCAATCTCTCACGAAACGAATTTGTGGCGCTGAAAAACTTAAAACAAAATTAAAGCATCATTTTACTACGCCACATAAATAAATAAATCCGAATGTCACCAAAAATGGGTTATCTGACGACAGCTATAAATTATTGATTCTGATTCAACTAAAGGATCTTCCAATAGAAACGTCCGAAGTTTGATAGTTTATAGTGGCCTTATTGTTGCAACTGCATCTGTCGAATTGGCTGTCATTTATTCACCATAGATGAATATAGTGTGCATCAATACGTGTAAATGATAAAATTGTTTTATCTAAATGGGTCAAAAACGGTCGTCATAATCGTCCTACCAAAAGACCTATTCGGAGTGTAGTAGATAACAAGTTCAGTAAACAATGAACCAACACCCGAAACAAATGAAAAATTTCTATGATATCACAGACATTGTGTACCTATACATATCTGAAAAAAGCAACAAAATCAAGCAGTCGCTTTTCGACAGCAAAACTAAACAATCTCTAATTGAAGGCAAAGTCCTCCAAATTCCCTAAGCTATACTATCCTTAAATACACAAATCTGACAGACCACCTCGGCCTATTGTTAGTTTTCCGATTCACCCACATAAAAAATAGCTAAATTTTTAGCCAGGCAACTTCAATCCACTACCGAGCAAGCCAAATCATATGTCAATTATTCAACATACTTTCTGAATCTCATCAAAACGATAAAATTATCTAAGAAAAGTACCCCTTAACGAAACTAACTTAAAAATCAATTATAAACTCCTTAACAAACACTTTCCTCATTTTCAATAAAAAAAGTTATAAACAAATTGAAGGAGCACCAATAGGATCTCCTCCCTCACCTATGATCGCCAATTTATTTATGAAGCATGTTAAAAATATTGCTTTAGAATCATCCCCTTATACTTCATCCCTAGGTTATGTTGATGACATCTTCGCCATTTAGTCCCATGGTAAACACAAGCTTAATATTTTCCTCGACTAGTTAAACAATATCCATTCTAAAAAATTAAACTTACAACGGAATTACCGATTGCCATTCCTTGATTAGTATAATAAAATCTCTGCCGGAACAGATACCTATATCCTTCTCACCATTATCCTGCAGGAGTATACAAAATTCCTTGTGGCGACTGTAAAAAGTTTTATATTGAACCAACAAACAGACGCATGAATGTATGCTGAGACGAACACATCTGAACGGCTGAAAAATCTACTTTTTTCATCTCTAACCGAACACTCAAAATCCACGGGACACAAGATTAACTTTGACAAGACGACTTTCATCGCAGTAGTACACCATTCTATCAAGATGATTATTTGTGAGGCAATTGAAATAAAAAATCATGCATATAATCTCAATAAACGCGACGACGCCCAATGACTTGAAAATCTACTTTATGTAACAAGCATATTTCATTATCAGCACCACCCATTTTAATCCTCACAGGTTACATGAACAAAATCCCTGTTAATCTGTTCAGCACAATCAGAAGAAGCTGTACACGCACCCCCAAACATCAACCGCCAACGCATGGGTTAAAAAGCGCCTTCCAACTAAACACGACCGGAGTTTTTCAATGAAACTAAGACCGCATAAAGAAGCCGTTGCAAATTCGAAGTTTAATACTAAAAATCCAACCAAATGCAACACAGAAAACCTTCAATTCAAATTTCCCAGGAATGTCTTTCCAAATTGCTATTACTTTTTTGAAGGTTCCATAAAATATCGGCATTTTAACAGATTTTTTAAACTCCCCAGAACACTATTTCCAATATATGTATTTCTAGTTTTTAGTGAGTATTTGCCCTAGTTTTATTAACGCCAACATTTTCAAGAACAAATTCAAAGGATTAATTACAAAAAAAAACACATTTATCCATTTATCCAGTTATGTCTAAATTATTCTGATTTAAAAATAATCATTTCATAACTTACAAGACAAATTTAATCATCCTACTTTTAAATTTAATATTGGATTTTTCATAATTTTATTAACGCTAACATTTTCAAGAATAAATTCAAAGGATTCATTATAACAAACACTTTTACTCATTTATGAATTTGACTCCTCTTGTCTGAATTATTTTGATTTTAAAATAATTATTTTATCACTTGCAAAACAAATTAAATCATCCTACTTTTAAATTTAATATTTCATAGAATATATCAGTTGTAGTTGTTATATCATTTGAATTATAATATTAGAACGAATTTTCCATGCCCAATTAAAAACACGTCAGTGTTGATTTTACCCGACGTGTTATAAAATAAAATAAAATTATTGAACTCGCGTTCAACAAACTAGGCCACATGACGTATTCGTCGATTTTCAAATTATACAGCCACTTTATTTATATTATGAAACTAAATATTCGTTTCAATATGCAAATATAATAAATGTGTTCGCTACTATAACAATTATAATTTTTTTAAATGCTGATATATTAATATAAAATTACAAAATATTATTAATAAGTTATTATTTAAAATCTGATATTTATATAATATTATAGAATCAAATGTTTTTCTTCAGAATAGGTAAAGTAAAAACACTTGGTTTGTTTCACTTAAAAAAATCACTTAATTTAGTGAAACAAACCAAGTGTTTTTAATTCACCTATTATTCCACAATGTTTCACTACGAAGTAAATGAGAAAATCATTCATGAAAGTTTTTCTTCATGTTTAATAAAGAAAAAGAATAGAGAATAAAGGCTTCTTTAATTTATATTTATATTATCTAATAAAAATATAACAATTTAAAAAAATATTATGCTCTACATATAACAATAATTATTTATTACTAAACTAATTATGAAAATGATTCTCTTGAAATAATCCATAAATATTCTAGTAAATTAACATATAAAAAAAAATTAATTCTTGAATTCTGGAGGCGTTCACTTCAATTCGATTTGATTTTTTAAATAAAGAAAATGCATAACATTTTCATACAACTTTTATTTTTCTGTAACTAGTGTCAATTATACGATAATCATATTCAAAAATTTTAAATCTTTAAGCTATTGATTTCATTATTCATTTTGTAAAAGAAGATTTTCCGTAAATAAATTATTTAAAAAATACAGGTATAAGTTACTTATAAGTGAAATTACTTTATGATTGTTAGTCACCTAGTTTGAAACTACCATGATTACCACGACATTAAATTAATAGCATAGTTAGCTGATAGTCTCGGTTGAGAATAAGGGGGAAGGATCCCCATAACATTCCCCCGAATATAATGTTCTATTTACGATAATTTTCTTCTATTTCGCGGAACCGGATATTGTGGATTTATTAATGCCGGCAAGTTGTGGAATAGAAACGGGAAGTAGGCGAGTGGATGATGGATGGCGTACGGAATGATCCATGCAAAAAGTTATTGGGTTATTGTTTTGTCCGTTCGGCCGCGAACTCTTCTACCGACTGGAAATAATTGTAATTTCATGGGAAATTCGCAATTATGGAGATGCGATGACGCTCGATCGTCTATCAGAAATTACGATTATTGACGTCGAATTTGAAATGCGGCTCCGATTTAAAGCCGGGGGCGGCGGGTCAGACATATTTATTTAATTCCCTTTGTTACAAAAGTCTAATTATTTTAGTAAATTAACAACACAAACACATTAAAAAAAAATTGTATTACGAGTGGAAACAATTTAATTAAAATATACAGAATGAAGATGTAATGAATATAGAATACCTAAAATCAATTGTGTATAAATAAAAAATAATATATAATTTCCCTTACAAAGAAATGTACTTTATCGTGGTGTAGGGCTCAGTATCCTACCACCGACGAAGGACTAGGTTGACTCTAATAGGGTGCAAACCACTTTGAAATCATTCTGGGTCTAGAAGATGGCCTACTGCTCGGAAATTTTAGGACCCATTACAATCTGCAGTAGGGGTTCCCCTTCAATAGTCACTACTTGCTCCGTCTATCATCTGTCATCCTTCCTTGGACAAAGTATTCGGCCAAACTTGGCTGACCCGCAAAAGTCGAAACTATAGTTGTGTCAAAATTGATAATATATTGTAAACTTTGTTTGTGTATATTATACAATAAATAGTGGTATAAAAACTTAAAAATTATTTTCATTTACCCTTTTTTTGGCTTTATTTGGCCCCCGAATCTATTAGATTTCAAAGAATAGGGGGCCACAAACCTATTTCCATTCTATCCCTGCCCGGCTGTAGTATGGTGACTTAGAGCTTGCATTAGCACTATCGATACCAGGTCTGTTTAGGTTTAATAACCATCTGGCCTGACATATCGGACTTGTCCTTGTCAGTGGTCATATCTCGTAGGTAGCAAGTCTAGAGGACCTTGGTTTTACCGCCCGGATTAATGCGGAAAGAAAACCATAAAAAACAGATACTTCAATCCAAGGTGGAACAGCATAAGGCTGATGGATGAATGGCTTCTGAGAAGCTTAGTCTGATCTATGCGGACCCTGAGCACTGCAATAATACACCTTTTTCTTTCCCTATTTACTCGTGGGATGTATGTGGATCAAACTGTAAACATGGAGTGGACAACTTCTCAGCTGAAAAAGAGATAAAAGGGCACATTGCCTTTTATGGAAACTTGCAGCAAAACAACTGAGGTTGATCTGCTGAAAAGCAACAAAGCTGAGCTTGTCGGTGGCTCTAAAAGCATAAATACAAAACACAACAAGGCTAGAATTAGTGGTGCAGCCCGTAAAAGTTCTTCATCAAGAGCGACATGGAGCCAGGAGATGCTCTAATAAAGGTATTAGTACCCTCGAGAGAATACGTGGAGAAGCTTCCAACAGAAGAGAACCCCTAAAGGTAAAAAGCCTAAACTCAAAATTTAGGGGCTGGTACCACCACACTAATAGTGGGCATACACTGTATTTAATTGAATCTGTATCACTCTATAGCAGCGTTGAAGATTCAAAAAATCCAAATTTGAAATAAGATCCCTGCTGGATCCTTGGATCAATATATCACTCTGTAGAAGCGTTGGAGATTCAAAAAAGCCAAATTTGAAATAAGATCCCTGCAGGAGCCTTGGATCAATATATGACATGTAAGGGGCCTACCCTAAGACAATTGTAGTCTGGTGTATAAAACAGTCTGCATTACTTGGAGGGTAATTATAGTGCTCAGATAAGACATTAATTATACAGTCGTTCCAGAATTCACCACAGAAGAGCTAGCAGCTTCTCTAGTAGAAGTTCCCACGAAGAAAGGCAAGAAGCAGGTTGTCATGGCCTTTATCTACTTTCCAGTAGATCAATGCAAACCACCAGCAGAGGAAGTAAATAGACTCGTAGAACATGCAATAAACAACTCTACCCAGACTATGATGCTAACGCCCACAACATGGCATGGAGCAACACAAACACTAATAATAAAGTGTAAATTAAATATTGATTATGCAGTATTATGTAAATGAAAGTAAGGATAATAAAGGTAAGGAACTTCTTGAATTTATTATCTCTAACAATTTTTTATTATTATTATGAATAGAGGTAATCCAGATCCAGAAGGAGGCACAACGGGCTTCGTGAGGCCTAGGTGCTCTGGTCAATGATTTGATCACCCTTGGAAAACTCCATCCAGATTAATAAGCATGTGAACCTACCTTTATGAATGCAATCAGGCAGAAAGTACAATTCAAAATTGGCATGTTGTGTAAAAACCCTTTTTGTTGGGCCATCAGTGGATTAAGTCACGGAGGTCATAAAGGAAAACATAATGGAGTGTAGAAATCCAAGGAAAATAAACTGAAACCTCTATACACAAAGCTTAAGTATGGGAGCCTACTATTTCTAACTCAATATTTAGACCTCAGAGGAGCTAGAAACAGCAGCAGCTCTGATCAGAGATAGCATCCTAAAGGCGTAAGAAAAACCTGATGCGTTTCTGATAAGGCTTAAGAAAGTCTCAGTGTGTGAGCACTTTCAAGACTCAAGAAATATGGACTCCCAAGAAAACATTGTTCAAAGAAGAAATAATATTCCTACCTACTAGAGAAAACAAAAGCAAGGCTAGTATATTCATTACCAAAGAAAATTGAATAGACAGTTAATAACTGTAAACCCTTCAAAGCATCAGGCCCAGAAGGCAATTTCCCTGCACTGCTGCAGCAGGGGCTAGATGTTCAATAATAGCTCACTACCTTCGGGCAATTTACTGAATCTAATGTTCTCGTTAATATAGGCCTGTCCGATCGTAAATTTGATATCAAAGAACACTACAAATAATACGTCAACAAAATAAAATATAGAATTCAACGTACGCGAACCACATGGTCGAGAATAAACACCTTCCAAATAAAAATCCGATGGAAAGTTTAAGACTAGACTACCTGAAATCTTTGGCGAATCATAAAAATAAATCTAATCTGGTAAACCCTCTAATGAACAACTAAACGATGTAATATACACGCCAATATTTAATGCGATTTGATAATATCTGCACTTAAGAACTGAATTGTAATTGCAACTATTAGAATTCATATAATACATACAATACATTGATAATGTTCTATTAGGACGAAAATAGTTACAATAAAATGTGAAAAATACGTGATACTAGCAAAGTGTTTTTATTTCTCGACCTACTTTATAATCAAAATGTATCACAAAGTAACAGCTTCAACAATCAATCATATCTTATGCTAGGCTATAGTCTACAGGAATTGAAAGATGCTAGGGTGATATTTATTCTCGAAGCCGGCCGACTACCCGATGAGGCAAAATCCTACCGCCCAATTAGCCTTACATAATTTCTATTAACAATCATGGAGAAATTTATAGACAACGATATAAGAAGCATTGCCATAAAGACAAATCCGCTCCATAGGCAGCAGTTTGCCTATCAACCTGACAAATACATTGTGGATTCATTACAACAGACACAGATGTTTCACTACATCAAAACACATAGCACATATTGTATTATGGTTTTTCGTGGATTCGTGGAAGAGGGGTCATCAAAAAGGGTATCGACATATCTAAAATGAGATGGATCAAGGCCGTACTCGAAAACTATAAGTTCACCGCAGGTATAGGGAGAGAAATAGAAACGGTAACCACAGCAAAAGGGTACCAAGAAGGCGAGGTTACATCACCCCTGCCATTGTATATCGTGGTAGATAACCTCCTGACTATCTCTACCGACAAGAGTTGTACGCAAGGTCGGCAAGGGAATATTTTACGCAAGGTTAAACCGACAACAACATATCGTCTCTATTCCAAGACCATAGTAAAATGATCTTAATACTAAGAAAAACTGTAGTGGTACTTTCAGGAATCGTAAGAAGCTAATTATAAAAGCTCCCAAATAGACCAGAAATTGCACAGGTAAAATATCTAGGTTTAATTTGAATACTAAAAGTGAGATAAGACTGGTCAGGAGTCTTCTTACAGAATATTGCCCACTGACAGGTAAAGTAAATAACATCACTTTTAGACTAAGTGTATTAGCACAGGAAACAGCCACGCACAACCTATGCATGAGTGTAGGCTACCACCAGACTTGCCCTAAACGTAGAAATGTTGATAACATCAGAACGGATGAGAACATGGCCTCCTAGGAAGTTATTTGACTTTACCAAGGCAATTTAATTCCTGAGAACATTCTAGTAGTAGAATGTTTGTGCAAAAATTCTAACTAGGTCACAATCTAATATTTCCGCAATTTGTCGATTTTTTTTAGAAACGTTTCCTTTATTCTTAGAGAAATTGTTACTATTCACCTCTTATTATTTTACTTTAATAGAAATATTATATTTGAGTAAATTTAGGCATAGTAGACGATTCTGCACATCTTTTCATTTATACAATTTGTTTTTTCCGCATTTAAAATTAGGTAATTTTCAGTAAACCACTTTTGAATATCAGGCATTACTGCATTTCTCTTCTCAAATAGATTACTAAGTGTATATCCAAACAGAATGTTTCTAATTATTAATTATCATGATTAATACTGCACTCAATTTTCAACATTTAATTAGAATTATATTAGTGTCCTCTGCGTAACTAAGAAACTGACAATTATCTGTTACGTTATTCAGATCATTCATAAATATGATGAACAATAGGGGACCAAGGATGCTTCCTTGGAGAACACCTATATTAACATCCAGCATGTCAGATAATACATCTGTGCCTGTACTGGTGTCCTTGATTTTTACCATTGTTTTCGGTTATTAAGATATGATTTTATCCATTGGTTTTCTTTGCTTCGTATCCGATAACGGTTTAGTTTTGTCAACAATATAGAGTGATCAATAGTTTCGAACGCTCTTGAAGGATCTAGAAAAAACTCCGCAAACGGTGTTTCCCCTATCTAGATGTAAATAAATGGACTCTAGATAATCAAAGAGTGCCATGTCAATAAACTTTACTTTCATCAAACCTATCACAAAATAATTTATTTTTAATAAGCGATTCAATTGAGAGCGTATTTAAAATATTAATTTACTATAGTTTTCGAACAATTGTTGATAGCCTTGCTATTTTGTAACACACAAATTTCTTTTGTATCATTCAATGTCTGTCGAAGTATTAGCTAGAGAAGTAGTTGTTTCAAAAGTGATTTGTTTCTTGTAGTCTTAATAAGACTCATTTGTTGTAGATTTTACGAAATATTTTCGTGTTTTTTCTAATTATTGTTGATCATCCTTTTTATAAATGGGTGTGATTATAGATAATTTCATTTGGCCCCGAAAAATGCCAGTTTCGAGTAAGCAGTTTAAGAACAAATTTATGTATTGATAACGACATTAAACCGTCGAAACTTAAGTCGTGTGTTTTTTTAATATAAGTATATATATTACATAATTTTTTGTGGTTAAAACATAGTAAGTGCGTTAGTTAAGTGTTTAACAACACACTCGTTTATGATCTCTAGGTTGGAGGGTGGGATAGAGGCCACTCACCCACCCTACATAAATATTGACACTTTCATCGCTGTTGCTGTTGAAGTTAATGAACAAAAATAATGTAGATGTTTGTAATAATTTCTAACAAAAACCGAAAATAATACAGATGTTTGTAATGATTTCAAAAGCACTGTTGTGGTATAAATTCGTTTTTATATGTAGGGTGGGTGGGTGTCCATTATCCCACCCTCCAATCAATAAACCATAAAAAAGTGTCTTGCTGCATATTAATTTAATTGCTAGCTGACTTATAACAGGTTTAACATGTAAATTTATTTATTTTGATATTTTTATAAAATCAATTTTTTGTTAGCGTTTTAAAACTGGAGGTTTGGATAGTGGCCACCCACCTACCCTACATACATATTTGTACTTTCATCACTGTCACTGTTCAAATTTTTTAACAATTACGGAAAATAATGTAGATGTTTGTAATGATTTTATTAACTCTGTTGTAGTTTAAACTTCATTTTATATGGAGGATGGGTGGTTGGCCACTATCCCACCTTCTACTACTAAAATACAAACAAGGGTTTCCTTATAAATAATTAAAATAAATAAATTCACATATTAGTACTATAAGCTAGCTCGTAATCAAATTAATGATGAGCAATACACTCGTTTATGATATTAAGGTTAGAGGGTGGGATAATGGCCACCCACCCACCCTACATATAAAATTAAATTTAAACTACAACAGAGTTTATAAAATCTTTACAATCATTTGCATTATTCTCCGTTTTTGTAAAAGAATTTCAACTGTGACAGTGATGAAAGTAAAATTATATACGTAGGGTGGGTGGGTGGCCACTATCTCAACTTCGAACCTCTAGATCACTAACGAGTGTGTTGCTGAACATTAATTTGATTACAAGCAAACCTTTGTTTGTATTTTTTCTAATCATCAAAAGCATTTTTTTAAATTATTCGTTATTTTATTTTTAGACGCTGTAAGTATTTTTTTTAAAGAAAAACTAAATAAAAAACAAACATCACTACTAGGAAAAAATTTACAGTTTGTTGAAAAAAATACGCAAAGATGGCATACAAATCAGACCAATTGTTAAAAAAGACATAGTCAAAGAAATTTCACATACGCTGGATAATATTGTTAATAAAGAGAGAAAATTATCCAGCATTACATGAACATTTATATGGTATTGAATGGGATACACTATTAAATTTGTCTGATATACATCTAGCTTTTTCAGAATCTTATAATATCTTAAACTTCTGCAATTTCAATTTGTAAATTTAATATTTATTTATTATTTGGTATAGTATTGAAATAATATACCTAATCAAAGAAAAAAACTCAGACCAAACTAAACCTCAATGAAGGATAATTTCAGATATCTTCGAGCAATCATTATGTTAAACTAAATCTGCTTATATCTCTTTACATGAAAATCAAATTACTTCTAATCCAAATCAATTTTGGACCTACATAAACTCAAAGAGATCTAATACATCCAGAATTCTTTTGATATTAATTGATAATGATGAAATTAATGGCTTTCATAATTTTTTTAATCTGTTCATGTTTTCCCATCTAATAATTGTTTCTTTTCTCCTGTTTCGGACAAAGTTGTTCATGACATTCTTAGGAAACTTCCTAATAAATATCCTTCTAGTGATGACAATATACCTGCATTTCTTTTGAAAGATTGTGCTCCTATTTTCTGCTATTCGCTTTCAATTCTTTTCAACTAATCAATTAAAGCTTTTGCTAATACATTGAAATATCATCAGTCTGTCCAATACTTAAATCGAACGTCAATATTCACAACATTAATAGCTTTCGACCTATAACAATTTAATATATATTGCTAAAGTCTTTCAACGTATGTTATATGACCAAATTTACAATAATATTAAATCGTTTTTCTCTAATAAACACCATGGTTATATTCTTAATTTATCCACTGTCATTCATGATATTCCTGAAATTCTTGACTCTGTTCAAATAATACTTCGAAAGTTTGCCATGTAATTGGGATTTTTTCCTGTAGGGTAATAAATAAAAAATGATGATGTGAAATGATTTGCTCATTTTTGGATTCTTATTAATTAATACTACCATATCTCGAAACATTAAAATTATGTAGAAAAACTTCACTGTTATCCGTGTCTGTTCTTAGCCACAAAGCATGTAAAAAATCAAAGTCAAAAGTAGCTACAATATCATAGAAATCATTCGTTTAACTAACTAAACCCCTTACATTTTGGTATAGTAAATATATAGAGCTTAAATTATTCATCTGTCGCGGTTTAATTAGTTTTTCGAAACAATATTTGGGACACCGTGTATATATTTCATACGCAGGTTATTTTCGCCGGCTTCTTTTCTCATTTTCAATTCGGTCCGTATATTCTTTTCGTATTCCGTTCGCTTGGGGTTTCTATCATTTCTAATAATAATATTTTTATAATCTTCGTTGTTTTTAAGATTGCTGGACTTCCTTAAAACATATAAAGCCATATTTACAGGACGAGATTTCGAACCAACCGTTTTCCCTAGTCGAATAATTCGTGTCGGTAATTGTAACCCATTTCCAATTAAATTTAATACTTTCTTTAATCTTTCTGAATCACCATCCGGGTTAGCTTCAGGTACATTGAATAATATTATATTGCTATATCTTTTATTTCTTTCATTAATCTTGTCAATGATAATATTTATTGTCGAATTGCTTACGACTGTATTTTGTTTTTTTTTTTAATTCCCTTAGTTCGCTTTTCAAATTCTTATTTTCATTTTCTAAGTTTATAAGTGTATCGTTCGTGGATTCTAGTTTGACACTTGATGCTTCTATAAATGTTTTAATATCCAATTTAAATGCATTTAATAATAAAAATATTTAACTCCTTTACGTTGTAGAAAATTAAGTAATAATTAGAAAAAAACACGAAAATATTTCGTAAATCGGCAACAATTAGTTTTATTAAGACTACAAAAAACAAATCACTTGTTGAAACAACTACTTCTCTGGCTAATACCCTTTTATTTCTAGAGAATTTTTTACTATTTTTCCCTTTTCATTTCATTTTAATAAAATTTTTTAGGAATTTCCAATTTGTTCTTTAAACAAATTATGGGGGTTTTTGAGGAATGTTTTAGTAATTTTTTGCATTTTTAAAACTTAATTTTTTCTAATTTTTTTAGAAAATTTCTTTAAAATTTCTAGATTTCATATTTTAAACAGATTTCAAAACATTTTTATCAGTTCCTCTAGGTCTAAAATGTTTCAACATTTTATTTTAGATGTTTAGATCCTACTTTGTCAAATTGTTATTAAAAAACCTAAAATATTTTAACGAAGACTTTCAGATACAATTTTCAATATGTTTTCAAAAGTTTTAAGATATTTGAAATCTTTATTCAGACTTACAAAATTATGCAGCAATTTACTTTCTACCTTTAGACACCTTCCGCTAAATTTTCTAGAACTTACCAGCATATAAATAATAATCTTAAATAATCTTGACATTCTTAAAATTATTTTCAGCAATTTTTTTAAAATTGTTTTCCAGGAATTATCCTGGCGAAAATTAATTAATTAAGGTGCGAAAATTTAAGAGTAAGATTTCAAGATTTTCTTTTGAATTTTCAGAGACTTATTGTTGTTTGGTTTTCTTTGAATTCATTTTGTCTTGTTTATAAACCTATTTTTATTCTTTATAAATTATCTAAATTGGGATGATTTATTTCGAGGGTATTTTTTGTCAGATTTCTTTTCAAAAATCCTAAAAATTTTCAACAGCATTTTTTACATTTTTAGAACATTTTCCACAATTTTATTAATGTTTATTTTTCATTTAATTTTATCAGCAACTTTTCTTTCATTCTCAAATTTTTAGGAGACTTTTTTTATAATTGATCAAGCAATTTGTTTTGCAAATTAGGAGTTTTTTTTGAGGTTTTCGGATTACAAAATTTCGTCTTTCAGTTTAAGAAAAATTTCTATATAGAATACCTGTGACTTTCTCTCTCTTTCTAAATAAAATGATGAAAATAAATTTAAAATAAAATCTTACCTACCTAATTTAATTGTCTTAATGATTCGCATAAATTAACTAATAAATAGTGAGGGAAGTATGCTAATTTTTAATACGATGTTTAGATTTCAAGAGATAAAGTGTTGTTTATCAATACATTTGATTTATTTTATAACCAATTTTAATTATTTAATATGTTAATTCCTTTAATATGTCGGTCAATCACATGCAGTGCATATGCCAAGCGAATTCTTTCTGAATGAAAAATAATTGCGATTTCATGTAAAAACCAATCAAGCAAGCCATCGACGAATAAATAATAAAAAAAAGTATAACATAATTATTCAGTCACATCGCATTAATTGTCCTCCGAACGATATGGGCGGCTGTTGAAAATCCCGAGGACATACGATGATGACCAGAGCGTCGCGCATGTCACTGTTGCCTATAAAGACGCTCTTCGGCGTCGCGACGCTCACAAACGCCGTGCGCTCACAACGGACGACCACTAAAGTCGGCACGCACTAGTTGCACCGTTAGCAAACGTTTTTTTTGGCCACCGGTCGGAGAAGTGCTTGGGACGCGTCAGCATACAGTCAACAAGTAACGAACCGACGCCGACGCCGGCACAGACCCAGATACCGCCACTTCGCACCCGAATTCCCCGATCGACAACCTGTTGAGTTCAGTTCGCGCTTTTTCATAAAGGTAAGTTTTATTTGCACTTATTTGCATGCACGAAATTAATTTATTCCCGGCGCATCCACCATAATGCAAATATTTAGCTATCCCTTATGATCAAGTCAAGAGACACAAATAAGAAACACTAAATTAAAACAAATAGATATTAGGTTGTATAAGTGATTTATCGGTTATTTTTATTACCGTTTTAATGTTTTTAGTGGCATCTCATTTATATATCATTTATTAAACACAGTTAACGTGTTTGTTTAAATTTTCAAGATGTATTTATATACCTATATTTATAAATATGAGAGATTATAAAATTCAATAGTAACTCGTGTACCCTGATGAGATTAATTATAGATCAAAACCGATTTGCTGATGTTTACTGGGAAATAATAATTTAATATTTTATATTAAATAATTGTCTGTCGTTTTTTTTTTCTAATTAAAATATTCTGCATAATTTTTATATTTCATATTTATCTCGTAATCCATAATTAAATTATACGACAAACCAAAATATTTCGTGCGAGTACAAATAATTATTTTATCATAAAAGTATTATTTACATATTTTGCATTCCTCTTTTAAACTCGTATATTTTTAATTAATTGCATGAAGATAAATTAAATTTTTTTCTTGAAATATTTAAGGAACTTATTTACCTCCTATCTTTTAATGATCATAGTTAATAAGTTTGTTTTAAAAAGTAATATAAAAATATTTTCGACGTTTTTAACTAGTGATATAAAAACGTCTAAAGAATGTGTATTTTTCGACGTGTTCAACTAATGGAAAAAACGTCAAAAGTATTTTTATTTTACCCTTTAAAATGAACTACCATTTAGTAATGGTCGCCATAATTTTTATTAAGTTTGTTTTAGTTTCTTTATATGCAATACGTTTAAGTGTTTTAATTATGACTTTTTAAATATATTTAAGGATCTTTTAAATCATGGTGGTCCACATAAATGTATTTTTTAGTGGGTTTTCTGTCTTTAAAATCCTAAGAACTGGGGACTCATAACTGCTCCCCAACCTTTTGTCAACGAATCGGTCTCCAGATATAACCCTCATTAGCATTGATGTTGTTAACGCTAATGGAAATCAGATGGTAGAAAGATTACCATTTTATCGGCCAAAGAAAAACTGTGAATACACTTTTAAATGAAGGATTTCTTTTAACACAAAAATATTAAAGATGTCTGCATTGGTTTTAGATCAAATAAGTCTTGTTTTTAAAGTGAATTACGTTTTATTTTAAGAACTTCGAATTAATAATAAATAAATCGTTGTGAGAGTAATTATAATGACTAAAAAATAATCATTATGATATTAACAAAGAGAAGTAGTTTTATCTTATTTCGTTTTAATATATCACAATTAAAAAAATTTATATGACACTTATATTATACCTACAATATCTTGTTTATATTTTTAAATTTATTACTTAATTGGAATTGGATATTTTCAATAAAACTATTAAGTGGATAACCATGGAAATGAAAGTATTTTATTAATAGTTATGTACAAAGCAAAAATACAAATACAGAACAATGTTTAAAGTTATACTTTTTTAGAATGATTCAACACAACTTATCGAAAAGTATACATTAGAGCCGGAATTAGTCTTCAATTTTCCAAAAATTATTGTTTATTTTATTCACAACAATTTAACGCTATATTCAAAACATCAGGATACCTCTCTAGTAAAATTGTGACTATAGCATTTATTGTTTAATTATCTTTTTGGTAGATTTTTAATTGAATCAACGAATTGATTATTGATGGTCCAATAATTTTTGCACTTTTTGGTTTGCTTAGTTTTATTATCTGAAACATCTAAAAGAATTAAACAGTTTATATTCTAATAAAATATATAAGTCCTTTACGTTGTAGAAAATTAACTAATAATTAGAAAAAACACGAAAATATTTCGTAAAATCTACAACAAATGAGTCTTATTAAGACTACAAGAACAAATCACTTTTGAAACAACTACTTCTCTAGCTAATACTTCGACAGACATTGAATAATACAAAAGTAATTTGCGTGTTACAAAATAGCAAGGCTATCAAAGCAACACTAGTTTGAACGTATTTATTTCACATTTGTTGTAGATTTTACGAAATATGTTCATTTTTTTTCTAATTATTAGTTTATATTCTAATATGTAAGCTTCTTTGTAATAATTAAAAATTACCATTACCGGTAATTGTTATTCTTCTGATGAAATTCTAGTATCTTCTTCTAAACTCTACACTACTTATGTATAATTATTCTAATGCCTTTAAGGTTTCCAAAGTTTTAAATTCTTCTCGGTTTCCAAAATTTATTATTTAAAGGAAATGCGGAATATACTTGCCTTAATTGCCAAAGTTTGTAATAAATACCTATTATAAAAATTAAAATTTAAAACCCAAGGCAACTTTGAATATAATAAACACAAATAGACCAACAAATTTACATAATAATATAATAGTAATAATACCACTACCATTATTGCAAATGAATTAATTGAGGTTTTCTCAAGTGCGGCAATTAAAATTGTAGATGCCGATCCAATAATTTTATGTGTTGTAACCTCCCTATTAGTAGAATGTATTATAAATTAGTAAAAGTTTTGTAAAGTAGTGTGAGAAAAGCTATTCATAATTTGAAAACTATCAATAGTAGATATTTATATGGCATTTGTTATGATGTGATAACTTCACCGATGATAAATATTAATTAATTGCATTCAAATAGAATTTTCAATATTTACCAATATTTGCCGAAATCCTCGAGAAAATTATGACTTTCCAGTTGAAGAACTATTTTGAAAATTTTAACGTATTCTACCACGAGCAATACGGCTTTCGTAAGGGACATTCAACCACAGAAGCAATTTGTACACTTATAGAGAAAACAATTAACAGTTTTGAACATTAAGTTTGTAAATATTCATTCTTAGACCTTTCGTTCGATTGTGTTTCCCACACTATTCTACTCCAGAGAGTTGTATTGTCATACCCTTCGAATCGAAATAATGCGTTTTAACACAAGGTTATTTTCCTAATCTGTTACCAATTATACATGGTGTACCTCAAGGCTCCAATCTGGACCCATTACTTTTTTTTGATATTTATTAATAACCCAGCTGGTGTAGCTGAAAATGCTGTTGAAGTAGTATACGTAGATGATACTGCAGTTACAAATAGATCGAACAGTTCGAATGTTCTTAAAGTCTTACACAAGGAAGCACAGTCGCGAGTTGAGGAATGTTTTGATTACAACCGCTTAAAAGTAAAAAATCAATCACAATGATATTTTCCATAAGAAATTGTGACCGTCTCATTGAAGCAATAAAATTTCTGGCAATGCATATCACCGGGATGACAACTGCGTTGCCTATCTCTGCAGAATTAATAGTGGTAAAGTTGCCAGTTTCAGTAAACTTCACTTCCACTGACTTATTTGGGATGTTAGTTGCATTTCCTTCGTCGCATTGTTTATATTTTGGACAAAAAGCATTGATTAATTGTTTAATTTCGTTTTCCATAGAAATAATCTTTTTAGTTAGTAAACTAAAAGCATTGTTGTTTATTTATAATTATGTGAGTATTCACCTGATATTCCATTCCAATTGTGTGATCACATGACAATAAAAACATCCGAGGTTGACGGAGATTTTGAGGTTATTTAGCAGGATTTCACTCGATCAACACATTTATTGTACTAGAGGTTTTTACAAATTGGACACTGACGGATTTTGCAATTTGACTGCATGCACATTTTGTCACTTTAGGAATATTCAAGTTATTACAAGAAAGATCAGCTACAATATTACTATCGCTCGCTATTTTAATATTCCATTAATGAGCCTTACCCAAAGTTTTTAGCCTACTCTCATACCTACTGGAAAAAAATTTGAGCGCAACTAACAATATGCTAACAGAAAAAAAATAAGAACGAGGATTTTTTACAATTAAAAACCTATATCATCCTTTGTTATCACAAGAAACTAACCTATTTTCATACCTAGTGGACACATGGTTCGGCGCAGTTTAACTATTTTATTTAATAAGATGTTTGTATAAATGTTTATTTTAACAAACTGATAACCAATTAGCAGTGAATTAATTAAAATTGGGACTAAATTATTGAATGAATAAGTGTAAACTTTGTAGCCATTTAAAACAAGTATAGAACTCGACTGCTTTCGACGTCTTGTGTTATCGTAACTAGTGCAACCGTTTAGAGAAAAGTTAATGAATAATACATCTACATTTAAATGAGTAGCAAATGTACAATGCTGGTTAAACGGGCCTTCATTAGAAATAATAATAATAATTATTATTATAAATCAAATTTATTTTATAAACATATACATGAAACTACAAAAAAAGTATTTAAGCATATAAATAAGAAAATAATCAAACCAAAATATAAATAATTAGTGAAAATGTAAATAATTATCATTCACAGAATATAGTTAAATTTCAATTAATTTCTTTTTAATTTCATTTTTAAATTGGTTGTAATTATTAATTTTACGATAACACATGTCTTATGGCACATTTAATTCTATACGTCATTATTGAACAGAAATATGCATTATATACGGATAAAAAACGTGTATTGGTTCACATAATGTTTAACAGTTCGCATGCAATATATAATGGTAATCAACTTGTTATTTAGTTCTGCAATCTAAATGTTGGTCAATACCAATTCCTACGAATTTACAGAACATAGAGACTGGTATATTGGTGGAACCCATAGTTAAGAACTCAGAAAATTTATTTGAAATCTGTTTGGTACCAATGATTATGTAGTTAGTCTTTTCTTTATTAAGGAATAATTTATTAGCATTCATCCAAGTTTGTGCATTTGAAAAAGCAGTGTTGACATTCCTTAAGAGATTCGAATAGTTTGAGTTTTTCAATATAATGTTATGTGATCAACGTAACTTATTAAAGCCTAGTTTATTATAGTGGTTATATATATATATATATATATATATATATATATATATATATATATACTACCTTGGAGAATTCCTCTTGTAACTTCTAAAATATCTGATTCAGTCATACCATTGTTACTTGGAATATGTAATGTTTGCATTCGATTACATAGATATGACTTGATTAAATTATAGATGACACCTCTTATGCCATATTTATAAATTATGCATTATTTAATAATATCTACGCAATTGAAATACTTGGACAGATCCAAAAAATACCCAAGGGGATTTCTTTGACATCCATTGTCATTGCTATGAGGTCTATTAATTTAACATTGGCAGTATGTGGTAGTAGATTTTTTATCCATGTTGCGCTTTGATAAAAAAAATATATTTATGGAAGAAGGCGAGAATGCGGTTTTTAATATTTTTCCAAATATTTTAGAGAAATGTGTTAGAATGCTTATTGGTCTATAATTAATGATTTTTTTTAATACCGGTTACATAACGGAAATTTCAGATAATCAGGAAATAATCCATATTCTAAACTGTTATTTATTATGTGCGTTAAAGGCACTTTCATGTACTGTTGCAATTCTACAAATTTAATGTTTCGTTACTGACATGGACTCTCTAAGGTGTTCTGTTTGAGGATGTCAGTGAGGTATTTCAGTGTTGGCGTGATCGGGGGCCCGTCCGTGGAACCACTGAGAGCCGAACCAGCCCACGCCCGCTCGTCTGCCTTGCTGTTGCATTCTTCATTATTGTGTCCCTTGACCCAGCGCAGCTCAATACTGTTTGATTGTGCTGCTTGTTTCAGGGTATTGTGATATTCTTTTACTAGTCTTGAGGTGATCTTGTGACCACTCGTGCTAGCATTACTGCCCTACTGTCTGTAAGGATTTTAATGTTCCTACCACGGATGTGTAATAAAGAATGTAATATAATGGCACATGAAAGATTTATTAAAGAAGCAAAATGTTCTGGCCTCTATCAGGACCTAATCTACCTTCATACAGTCGATAATATTATCTCATAGGGTTAGAGTGCCTTTACGGGTCGCGTGGTTGACGTTTCCAGGAAAGAAGGCGCATGCGACCACCTCAGTTCCACCTGTCACAAACATATTGGGATTGGACTTCGTTAACCTCCTTCCAGAGCATTTAAAGTCAGCCCTAATTGCTACTGCTTCAGCCTACTTCCAATATTCTATCTATTATTCTACAATCTAATTCTCTATAACCGATTAGCGATTTCAGGGCCAATGGAAATTCTGAGTGCGGATAATACAATTTGGGGATGTTGCTGGATTAAAAACATAAAATCAGATTAAAGGGAGGTCCAGTCTCTTTACACGTTAGTAAGTATGTTAGTAATTAAGCTTTAATTGAGGAAGCTGTATTACCTCGAATTGAAGAAGTGGATGAGCAATCAGCTGCAATCCAAAATAATACTGTGCCGTTGATTGACATATATATGTCAATTCCAAGTTGATACAGATCTGTTCACTGAGATTCTCGGTTTGGTGTGGAATCAAAGACTAAATGGAATTTTCTATAGAGTTTTTGTTGGATTGTGGGAGTAGGTAAAAATGTTTATAATTAAATAAAATACTAGTTTGGCACATTTTTTACTTGATAATTTAAAAATACGAAAACATTTCGTGAATCTACAACAATGAGTCTTACTAAGACTACAAAACAAATTAATTTGAAACAACTACTTCCCTAGCTAATACTTCGACAGACATTGAATGATACAAATTAATTTTCCTGTTACAAATAGTACAACTATCAAAGCAACACTAATTTGAATGAAATTATTTCTGTTGAATAAACCAATCTAAAGTACATTTTATCATTTATTAGTTTATTCAATAGAAATAATTTCATTTGTTTTGTGGTCTTAGTAAGACTCATTGTTGTAGATTAACGAAATGTTTTCGTATTTTTAAATTATTATTTAATTTTCTATAACGAACTAAAGGGTTTTAATACATTTTATTTTTTACTTGAGTTATTTATCGTTAGGATTTGTTATAGGTAGTGGTCACTTCGTGACCGAAACGTACATCTGGCGATAAATAAACCAAGTAAAAAAAGTACCAAACTAGTGTTTTATTTAATAACTGTAGTTTAGAGCTTATTTGGAAGACGGAAAATTATCACTAAACGAAGTTTAGTCTTGTGGTATTCCTTGGAATATGTTTATTACATCATATATGGCAGCTAGGAATCGACTGGAATGATGATATCAAAAGTGGAGCAGATGGTGCAAGGAACTTAAATCGAATACAGATATAATATTACCTAGGTAATGTGCAGACACATGGATTTTAAATTAGTTCAGAACGTAGATTCGCGGGTATACAATATACTATTGTATGATTGTTCAATCAGATCGAGAAGTCATCACTAGACTAGCCCAATGGTGTGATTTAGTTCTAGTTTCAAATTTGATTTATCATGTGGTAAAATGTTAGAGACGGAATATTTAAGTTCTAGAGTTGAGGTTTGGACAGATTATATGGTTTCTCAATTCCAGAGCCACGCGCCCGTCATTTGAGGAGGAGGTCGCATCGAGCCTCTCTGCCTTGCCTCGGCAACTTCGTTGCACTACCAGTGGTTGTCGGGCACTCCCCTCTTGGCGATGGTAGCGTCGCAGTAAGTTGGTAATCTGTTTGAGTGTCGGCAATCCCGTTAGGTTCGTTGGTATTGAACCTCAGCGGGAGGGTTTCTTCGTGAAATTTCTCCCAGTCGGCCTTTGGATGGCAAAGGCTGGACCTGATCTCGGTGGTGGTGAAAAATTCCTTACCTGAGAACAAGCAAAAATGTAGGTAATGAGTTGGTGGGCGCTCACCATATCGATTTCCTCCTCGACTTTTTAGTCTAGATGACCGGATGAAATAAGAGTTACATCCAGTACCGACTCCGAGTTGTTCGAAACGTTGGGGGTCCAAGCCCAACTCAGCCAGCGTGTCGAGGAGCATTTCGCCTCTGCAGTCTAACTATTCTGATCCTCAGTGTAGGGCTTTGGTGTTGAGGTCCCCGGCGACTCTAACTGGATAGTCAGTTCGATGAGCCACTGTCGTGATTTGGTCGAACCATTTGTTTTAATCTTCCAGCGTATCAGGCGATGAAGGTTATCTCGGGCACACTAACCCAAGCTATGCCTAGGCCTTGGCTGCCATAACTGGTGGCCTCACTTTCTGTCGCTGTCTTTTTCCGCATCCTGACATGGATATCACTTGGGGTTTGCCTTGAAAACTCTCTCCATGTGCCCTTCTTCATGGTTCAGGTTTGTCCGACCATGTCTGAATTCTGCATCTGGTCAATCCCACACTACCCTTAGTGATGAGCCTGTAGATCATGTCCTTGGGTCTCTCAATGAAGGCGATTCTCAGTCCCTTGCTGTACAGGCGGGTCCACTTGACTAGGATCGACAAACTGACTTCAAGAGCTGCCTTCTGGGCTTCTTTCTTCAGGATAATTAAAACAAACATAATTAATATGAATAATTCATGGTTAATCAATTTCTATAGCTTATTAATTTGTAATTGATATAAACTGCCGTCGTATTTGATGAAAATTTAACAATAATTAGGAAAACCTAGCTAAAATTTAAATATAATTTATTGAGCCTTACAGTGTAAATTTAAAAAAATATCTTTAAAAAATTAAAATTAAATTAACTGATCATTATATAAACAGTAACTTTCAAATTTTTTAAAATAATTACGTTAAAAATATATACAAGAATTTAAAGTGCAATGTGTAGAAACAATATTTTTCTTATAAAAACCAATTTAAAAATTACACATTCGAGAGTATTAAATTATGCAAACAATTTATTAATTATAACGGTAAATATTTAAACTTTTAAAATAATTTACGTAATTAAATCATGTAACGTTAAAATGCTGCGATTCACAAAACGCTCGGAAAAGTGAATTTGTACATCAAAGAGAAAACACGATGTAGCCGGCACGTAAGCTTGTTGATTGTAGCGTTAAATTTTTATATGAAATTGCTGAATTTTTATCGAAACGTAGCAATTACGAGAAGTGCAATTTTAAAAGCGTATTTTACAATTTAAAAAAATCGCTGACTAAAAGATTATTTATAAAAAAAACTGCAGACTTTTCGAGGCTTTGAAAAATATAACATTGAAATAAAACAAAACAGTGTTGGAAGGGTTTTATTTCAATGTGCTATGGAGTTTCATCATGTATACGCCTCGTCAATTCAATATTCAAATATAACATTGACAAATTTACTAGATCAAGAATTTTAGATAAATTTTCATATATGAACTAATATGAAAGTATTTGTTTTAATGACTAGTTGTAAAATATTATGGAAATTTAAGATAATATTGCAGTAAGGTTCTAAAAGATCAATCATTCTCAATATTAAATATTTATAGTACAGTTTTCCAAAAGTTTTATTAATTATGTTGTTAGTTGTAAATAGGTTTTTTTTTATATTTAAATATATTAAAATTATAGGTACTTTTTTAAAATGATTTAAAATCACTTCTACTATTATTTTTTTATTATATAAGGATAAGGAAAGTGCATTTTAAAATAATACAAAATCGTTATAATATTTCCTATAACACCCTTCCCCATTGCAGCACCGCACAAACTTCCTACGCAAACGGTTTTATCATGAAGGGATTTAAGGCAATAAACCCTACGCATATTGAATAAACAGAGAAAACACTTTTAAAAATCCGTACTTAACGCGCCGTTTCATTTTCGAGGACGCCTTTTTTAATATCTTTATATTTAATATTAATAGAGAGACATGATATTATGTAAGAGCTTTTTTATCAAGATTCAAGGCCGTACACACGCTTTTTGTATAAAAATTCAAGGCCAGTTTTAAACACTCTTTATTTCACGATTTGATTTGCGATTCGGCAGAAATGAAGTTAATTGGATACATTTTGTAAGGGGAAAAAATAACAACATTAAGTCCGTTTTAAATTATTTACAGTATTTTCGATTCAAGGAATTTATTTTAAATATATTTATTAGGTGGTTAGAATTAAAATTTTTATAATAATGAGTTTTCTGAAATATTTATTGGTTGAAATATAAATTCGCAGAAGTCATATAATTTAAGTTTTTGTATATACATCTGATACACTTTGTAAATGTAAAATTGTATGGCATCTGTGAATTTATCTTTAGTCCAATATAATAAATAAAAACATATTATTACAGGAATTAATTTAAAAACCTTTCAAGAGAAGTTATATTATGGGAAATTAATTAAAAATCTTGAAAATCATGTGTTGAAAAAATTAATCTTAGAAGTCATACAGTTTAAGTTTTTGTATATACATGATGTGTTAGTATTTACATGCACATCTACAAATGTTAGACAGTACTCTATTTTTAACATTTGTAGATGTAATAGGTAATTAATTAAAAACACTTAGTTTGTTTCACTAAATGTTTGTGAAAGTGTTTTTAATGAATTACCTATTATTCTACAATATTTCACCAAGAGGTAAATGAGAAAATCATTCATAAAATTTGTAGATGTGTATCTAGAAGATAAAATTGTTTAGCAATACATGAAGATAATTACTTTTTTAGTAACGACACGAAATACAATGCAGAAATGGCATGTTTATTATTCTTAATATACTAAAAAGCTAAGAAGCTAAAAATCGCGTATGCGCATGCTCCGTCATTTGCTGCAATTCTTCTAATTTTACGTTACTGAAACCCCCTGAAATTTAAACACGCCACTGAATTTCTATTTGAAAAAATATTAACTTATATGAGGAATTAACTTGTCTCCTCCCAAAATGTATATACTATACAGTCATTAGATTGTTATATTTGATTATAATTAACTCTACTTATTTTGTTTCAAATTCCAACTTTTAACGTAATTTCGCAGTTATACCGTTGATGGATGATTTCATCTATCTCTCGTTATTATGTCTGTCGTTTATTTACTTATGAAATTCGAGCCGGAGTTTGTCTCTCACGTAATATGTCACAGATATACGCACTTCCCCTTCGGAATATACTAAATTACTTTATTTCCCGTGTGCATTAGGACCGTGTTAAGCAATATATTGTGGGCAATTCTAATATTAACCCCGTGTTTCGTGTTTAAATTATCGTTTGTGTGGTCCTGTTTTTAATTCAATATTTATATCATTAAAGCCTGCTTGCAACGAAAAATATTTAATCCTGATATATTGTTGAAATTACGGGGTAAAATATTTAATAATTAAAATTCTACGAAAGTGTGTGAGTTTACTGTAGATTTAATATAAATGAAATGTCTAAAAATATGATCTACGCCGTTAACAAATGCAGTACAGATTTTAAAGCAAGCGAAAAGTCTGCAATCATCAAAGAAAATAAAAATCCAACATGTTAATCAAGAAAAAATTAATAACTACTATAACTGAACAGAAGAAAAAAAGAAAATTGAAGGAGTAAGTAAGGCATAATTATTGCTTGCCCACTTACGTAATTCAAAACCTCGGGATTGCAACAAATGATCTCTGTAACAAGAAGTTTCGCCTCTTGCAACGACCAACATCCCGAAACAAGATCCTCCGCATAAACATCAGTGGATATGACACGTGAAGCGCGAGGATATGTTGATTGTTTGATTCGGGCTAATTCCAAAATTGTTCGAATAGCGATGTATGGAGCAGATGAAATTCCGTATGTAAGTTGATAGGTCTCTAATTCATCCAAGGGAGAAAAACGCCAAAGCATTCTTTGAAATTTGCGATGATCTTCACGAACCAATATTTGTCTACTGTTAATATCAGCAGTGAACACAACAGCACGAAGTCGTAATTTCAAGAGAATCGAGAAAATATTAGTTTAAAGTTTGGGACCTATCAATAGATTATCATTCAAACACGACTCGAAGGTTGGTCGTTGTACTGGCAGGCTTTATTACATAATGATGTGGAATATAGTAACTCTCTGCAGTTGAAGTTGGTTAGACAGTAATTTTTTCCTCTTTCTAAATAATTCTTCATGAAATCAAAATAAAGCAAACGAAGTTCGTAATTCTACATAAGACAATTGACGTTCTAGAGAAGCAAATGGTCAAAAAAATATTCCCTTTTGAAGATTTGTTCCGCTTGATGATCCTCAGGGGACAGCGAAACCTTCAGAGTAACCTGTTCTAGCTCCCAAAACCTTTCCATATCAAAGTCAAGAGTAGTGCATAACGAAATAACCTGAGTATAACTCGAGACGGATTCGGGAAACTCCACTTTACCCATCAAAATCCAGCAAAAAAGTGTATTTACTGCTACTGGAACCGAATCATATCCACGTAATTTGCCATCTAACAAAACACAGGAAAATATATCGGCTCCTGAGAGTAAATTGACAGTGCTGGGAATCCCATAACTAGGATCAGCTAATTTTAAATTGGTTAAATGCTTCAAACAACTATTTTGAGAAATGACCGACGAGAGCATATTAGCACAGATATTTGAAAGAATTGTGCAATAGTTTATGCACATTTCAACCTTCCTTTTTTAAATGAAGAATATCTACCATTTTTTGATTTACGTTCATTTTGTAAAAGAACAAATCGTCAGCTATATCAAGAATATTTGGAGTAGGTTTGGGAAATTCACCAAAGTCATGAGAAAAGAAAAAAACATTCCAAATGTTATGAAGCTGGATGGAGTTACTGCTGAGAATATATTGGATATGGTTAACCTTTTTGTAGCTCATTTCTCATCAGTCTATGTACAAGATACATCGAATGTCAACTTGTCTACTCTTAACAATAAACAGTTCCCGAATTGTACAGCATATAGAATTATCAGTCTCTTTGCTGTCACGTATTAATCGTAATGTGAGTCTAAAAAAATCATTTTCTATAGGCCCTGATGACTTCACTTCTAATTTATTCATTAATTGAATATATTGAATATATTGAATATATTGAGCAAACCAATTCATATTCTTAGGGAACACCTATATTTAAAGCTAGTGATCATAATGAGGAATTAGCATACAGTTGGTTATTACCAAAATATTAAGATTCATTAGTAAGTGAGCAATTAGCCTGGATCATATATTTCCAAACGTCAACACGGTTTCCAGCAAGCAAAATCTACGACGACCAATTTGTTGAAGCTTAGAAAAATTTTCAAGTAAATGCTGTACACATGGATTTTTAAAAGGTATTTTACAAAATAAATCACGCAATTTTCGTTTAATTAGAGGTTAGTTGAACACTTGGTGTTGTTTCACAATTTTTATATTTCTCCGACTAATTTCGTTTGATTGATTCAGTCTTAAAATCTTTTCTTGCTGATAGGACTGAAAGAGTTAGGATTCATGATTTTTTGTCAGAAACTATAACAGTTACTTCAGGTGTTCCCCGAGGATCACACATTAGACCTATGACTGATGTAATTATTTTGGTGGGTGCTTACTGTATGCTGATGATACGAAGATTTATCGAGTTATAAGGAGTGAAGAGGATTTCAAACTGGTGCACAACGATTTGGGCCGAATTAACAGATGGTTTAATGCTAATTTATTATTTCTCAATTGTGAAAAATGCATTTTCATTTCAATTTACAGAGGAAAACGCGGGTCATATTATGTTAATCCATCTTCTTTGAGTCAAATTAATATCAAACTCACTCAAATATCGATAAATAAATTTAATATAAACCTATGATTCAATTTATTTAATTCAAGTAAGAATGTATTTAAAAGGAAACTGAAGAAATATAACACACTAGATAAGTAGAAATAGTTTATTTTAAAATTTGTATTCATGCTAATTTTATGTACACGTTTGTATGTATATGTTACATGAAGTTTCCTATGTATTACAACAATAAATATATAAATAAATAAATTTACAGTGAAGAGAGTTCGTTGAATGGATTCATAAACATCAATAAGTGGAAACCGATCTTTCGAACAAAAATATTTTCACTTTGATGACTTTGTTAATCGTCTAAATTAATTTCAGACATTCGATATTATGACATGTTAACACGGTTCTATCCGCTTAAATTAAATGATTTTGATGATAACGATATGTGGTTTCAACAAGATGGTGCCGTATATGAGCCTTTAAACCCTTATTTGATATCTTAAATCCTACAAACTTAGATCTACTAAAATTAAATTCTAAACAAAAACAAACAAAAAATACAATCCTTCCGTAAATTATTTCACTCCACTCTCTCAGCACATTTACCCTGGCACCCTACTCATATATCCAGTCCGTCACCCTCCTGCATCCTTCCACCCACTCCTCAATTACCCCCTCGCACTCCTCCACCAAATATCCAATCATATACAATCAGCAGACTGGAGGTTTATAGACGAAACAAAATGCTCTGCAGAGAGTAAGTTCGATTTATTTTCTAATAAATTGGAAAAATTGTTCAGCCAAAGGTTTCAAGAAAAGGTTGTTTTAAATAGAGGCAAAAAACAAATTAGGTGATTCAATAAACTCTTCGTGAAATGCGGGAAACCCTAAATTTATTAAAAGAAGCTTATGAAAAATTTCCAGAGACAAAAGATGTCTATCTTAAATACAAAATGAAATATAATATAGCTCTAAGCGATGCAAAAGTTAGAGCTAATAAATCTTTTATTAACAGTGCCTCTAATAATGTAAAAGAAATGCGAAAAATTATAAATGATAATCGTAACAAAATTGAAGAAAATGTAGAATGAATCCTAATATTTTAAATAACTTTTTTTGTAAATAAATGATCTGTCAAAACAAGTTACCTATATCTAAAGACGATCCAATAAACTTAATAACTGAAGCAAATATAAGTAGCGGCAAAAACAGTTTTTACTTTTATAGAAGTAACTTTTATAGACGTGAGGGATATTATAAAAAATCTCAAAAACTCAAATAGCCGAGATATTCATGATTCCACAGCTATTAAAAGAAATTGTCATAATTATTCCTTTAACAAAATTAATAAATGCATGTATTAATCGGTACCTTCCCCATGTCATTAAAACTTGCTGGAAAACATTCAGTTTTCAAAACTGGAAACAAACTGGATGCCAATAACTATTGATGAAAATATTTTGAACGAATCATTGAAGCTTGGCTTCATAATAAGATCTACAAAGCAGTTTGTTAATACAAATACTTTAATGACATTATTTAATAGTCTTGTCAAAAGTAATTTAACTTATTGTTGTATGGTTTGGAATCCTTTGTACTAATGCCATATATCATTACTTGAAAAACCACAAAAACTTCTAAAGTATTTATATAAAATAAGGCATGACGTGTACCCCAATTACGATGTTCACTCTCTAGACCTTTTGACAGAATTTGAGGTAAACAACGCTGAAATATGTAGAAATATCATACTTATTAAAAATATTCATAAAATCTTACACTCCTAGATTGATGATATGACTTTACTGTCAAAACTAAATAAACAAGTACCAAGAATCAATAATAGGTGTAACCAAATAACATTTAGAATTAACCGCAGTTTTAACTCGCCGAATAAATAATATGTCTCGGCTATATAATCAAATCAGTTGCATCATAGATTTAGACATCTTTAATAGTAATACCAGTATTTCAAAGGAAGATTTAAAACAGCATAATTTAATTTCAATAAGTTTTTTTTCTTAGTGCTAACGATTTTAATTATTAATCTTGGTAGTCGTTTTGTGTGTTTTAAACATTATGTAAACTAAACCATTATATTCTTGTAATTACATACATTGTATTTAATTACTTTACATTGTTGTATTTTATACTATATATTTTATTTTTATATTGTATATTTTATTGTTTTTGTATTTTATACGTTTATATGATTTCCCTGTAGTTGGGCAATAACTGCATGTTGCGTTATTAAATAAATAAATACGTATGAGACAAAGCAGTGAGATTGTGGGGTTTTGCATGACATATTACGAAGGAAATTATTGTTAGCTCTCTTAAACTTTTATTTTATTCATTAGTAAGTAACTTAGAATATGCTTCTTCTGTATGGTCACATTATGCACCAGTTGATATTTATCATTTAGAGTCTATTCAAAATACGTTTTTAAGAAACATGGAATACAAAATTAATTAACAATATGTACCAGGCTGTTATCGGTATATTATGAATGTGTTAAATATTCAATCGCTTGTCGACCGAAAAAAAAATGACTTATGTTTCTTGCACGGATTAGTAAACTAATTTATTATCTCCCCTTCCTTATTATCTGATATTAACTTTTGTACTTCGAATTACTTCCAATCACTCAAAATCAATTTTTTTACATAACAATCCACTCATTAATTCTAAGATCGGCAAATGAACTTTATATAAACCCAGGGTTCAATTTATTTAATTCAAATAAACATGTATTTAAAAGGGAACTAAAGAAACATTTCATTCTAGATAAGTAGAAATAGTTTTAATTAAAATTTGTATTTATCCCAATTTTATGTAGCTTATATATATATATATATATATATATATATATATATGCGGCATTTTGAATTGTTGCTTGCAAGGCTCGTGATTTATTGTGGTAAACGCGAGATTTTAAAAAGCCCCAAAGGAAGAAGTCTGGTGCTGTTAGATCTGGCGAACTGGACGGCCAATTCAAATCTCCATAGTTACCCGAGCTGTGTGAATGGTTGCTCCATCCTGTTGAAACTAGCAATGATCGAGACCCAATGCAGCAACTTGCGGCAAAAAAACTCGTTTAACATCTGTCTGTAATGCTCGCCATTTACGGTTATGACGGCTCCATCGGCGTCATCAAAAAAATAAGGACCTATCACTTTTTCACTGCAAATGCCGCACCAAACAGTCACTTTGAGAGGATGCAATCTTCTTGCATTACATGAAGATTTTATGTGCCCTAGAATCACAAAAAAAAAACGACGATGAAATTCACGTTCCGTTAAAACAACAGACTTAAAATTTGTGAAATAAGCAGTAACAATCCACGATCTTGAGGTGTATATCGGTCCATGGCTTGTTGAGAACTAATTCTTTATATATCTACATCATAAATGTCGAAGCACACTGACATTTGGCGCCATCTGCAAAAATGGCCGCCAATTCAAACTATGACATTACTTTTGCGCCACCTTGTATAAGATTGTTCTGAACAATGCTTGGGGAATTATTTTTGTCTCGTGGGAGACTTTAATAATCCTAAGTTTCCACGGCATTCTTGTAACAAATCCAGTATTTTGCTAAATTTTACTGAATATAATTCCGCCGTGCAAAGAAATGATACAAAAAATTGGATAGGAAAAGTTGAATAATATGCCACTAGTGACAGAAGATACTTACCATCCCACATTATCAATTACTTGTTCCATGGGTACTGAAGTGAATCAAAGCACTTTTCCGCCAACTTATACATTTATTTTCAAGAAATCAAATTTTAATCAACTGTACGACCTTATTTTTTAAGACAAACTAGAGTGAAGTTCTCTCTACGGATGACCCAAATACTGCTTGTGACATACTAACTTCAACACTGACCGCTTATCTCAATTCAACAGTTTCAAGAAGCAGAAGAAACCCCTTACATTATCCAGTATAGTTTACATCGGAGACAATAAACAATATCAAGAGAAAGAATAACTGTAGAAACAAGTTTAAATCTAAAAAATCTCTGTTCTATAAATTACATTTTAGTACTTTTAGAAATATTGATAGGAGGTTTATTAAAAATAATTTTAGGAATTATATTATGAATAATGTATGGGCATACATTAAAAATAAAAAAAAACAAAACTAGAATACCAGGTGTCTTGAAATTTAATGATTTTCTATTAGAAACACCAACTACGATTACTAATGCCTTTCCTACTTACTTTTCTAGTGTATTTTTCTAAACAAAAGCATGCATATGAAATATTTATTCTAGCCGTAGGTAATTTTTCCACATTGTCGTGTCAATTTTTTGGAGAAGCTAAGTATGTAGCAGCAATCAAATCATTAAAATGTAACCTCACGATGGGATAATATTCCAGTATTTACAGTTAAAGACTGTAGTAGTAGTTTATAGTTTACTGTTAAAACCATTGTTGCTTATATATAACTTGATAATGAAACATACTCCCTTCCCGAACTGATGGAAATAATCAGGTATTACTTCCGTGTTAAAAAGTGGCGATAAAAGTGACATTTGTAATTACCATACAATATCAATTATAAGTAACTTCGCAAAAATAATAGGTAATTAAATTAAAAACCTTTTAATTTAATTACCTATTATTCTACAATGTTTCACCACGAGGTAAATGAGATAATCATTCATGAAATATTCGCAAAGATCTTTAAGAAATTGTTATTTAACACTATTTATAAACATGTTAGCAATATAATTTCACCCCATCAGCATGGTTTTATATCTTTTCGGCCAACTATAACAAACATACATGTCTGTAAAGTTGCAGATGTAGTTTCTCATGCACTAGATACTCGGCAACAGATTGACATTGTATATACCGATTTTAGGAAAGTCTTCGATCATGTTCATCACAATATATTATTAAACACGTTGTATGCTGATCGCGCCAATTGCCTCGTATTTGCATAGTAGGGAAAATTATGTATATTATCAGGGAGTAATTTCTAAGCAGTACATTTCTTTGAACGGTGTACCACAGGGATCTGTACTTGGACCATTATTTTTCATTATGTTTATTACCTACCTGCCACGTTATATAATCATTGTTTATTATATGTTATGAAAACATCGCAATTCTTATAGTTTTTATAGTATACTATACATCCCGGATGATATCTTGTTTTACAACGTATACATTAAACAGGGATTTATAAAAACGCCTTTTTACATTTAGGACAGTTCACTTTAATGATAAATATTGTATATTAGGTAAAATAGAATCACACTGTTACTGGCATTCGTTGTTACGACATGAAAACACAGGTCTTTCTGCCAAAATTATTTTGATAAGAACGATATGTGGATTCAACAAGACGTTGCAAAATATATGAATTAATTCAATTACTGTCTTTCTCGTTTTGTTGATAAGAATTGGCTCGATAGACCGTGTAGTTGTATTTTCTTTGGAGGAGTTATTTGAAGTCAAAAAGCTTTTAGAAAATTCAAGATCGTCTCAACGAAATTTCGCCAAATTTAAGGAAAGTGCTAATAGAATATTTCGATAAAGTACTTATGTACCAGCAAATACATGGAGACCATTTATTCTAGACATTATCCTGTAGTTTTTACTATTTAATAATAAAATAAAATAACAATTTGAATAAAATGAACTGTGGTTTTTAATTTTACGTCAATTTTGGGGCATTTTTTGTATATGTGTGACATTAATATTATAATAATTTTTACTGACACCTGGAATAATAAAACTCCTAAAATTTTGTTTACTTCTCTATGAGATATAAAAAAGTCATCGTTGTTGATTGGGAAGCAGTAAGCTAATAAGGACTTATGTATAGAAGAAAACTTTAATGACAGAGCAGACACAGATTTACAGGAAAATACTAATTGCGGAAGAAATAGAAATGACGAAAGAATATTACAATATACATACCACGATGCTTGAAACAACTATTCCAAAAAAATAATGGCAAATATCATACTACTGGAAGAACCTTAATATAATCACAGTTGTATACATAAATATTAGAAGATGGCCAGAAATGAAGAGTGCCTACTCTACACTACCTTTAGTGGACATGCCTAAAAATCTATAGAAATGTTTGAAGCAAACAAATTATCAAAAGAAAAAGGAGACAATTCCAACATAATAGACAGTAAAGGTATTCGCCAATAAAACCAAATAAAAACTAGAAAACAAAATTAAGGACTTTATCTTTAGGTATACCAAATTCTAAAGCGTTGCTCAGACACAATGGCTTAAATTTAAGTACTTTTGACGTTTTTATGTCACTATCTATTGTATAATATCCACAAACAAAGTTTACAATATATTATCAATTGACATAACTATAGTTTCGACCTTTGCAGGTCAGTATCAAGTGCTGAATGACGAAAAATATAAGATATTAATAATTTATAGGTGAGATGTTAAATTTTGATGAATCTGACTGGAGAAGGAGTAACTAAATTATATTTAACAAATTAAGACTTTGGCCTTTATTTCCAACAAAGTAAAAATTTTAATTCATCAATATGTGTAAATAAATGATAATGCTCTAGGATATGATTAGAAAAGGAACTTGTTTTGCGCTATAATGTACATTTAATCTCTTCTCAAAACTCCTACCTGTCTGCCCTACGTATGTGCTATTACATTCGGAACATGAAATTTGGTATACTCGCGATTTTTTAATTGATTGGATTTGAAATTTCGCGTTAAAAAGTATATTTGAAAGTTTACTCGCTGGTCTAACAACAATTTGATGATTTTGTTTTCTTCAATACTCAATATTTTATCTGTTACTTGCCCGAATTAAGTGCATGTTATTAATTTTGCATTGGTTTGATTTATAATATTTGGTTAAATATAAGCCCTTGTTGATTTGTAAAGTTTTTTGTGAATTAAATTTTGAATTAGACTTACTGAAAAGCCATTTCCTTAGCAATAATAATAATTGTATCTAGTCCCGTTGTAATTCTTGAATCAAATAGAGGAATTATAAAATCTCTATATATCATGGAATGAAATACCACTAACTTATGAGACAGAGGATGATTTGAATTACAGAGAATTTTATAATTGACGTTAGAAGGTTTTCTAAATATTTCGATTTGAATTTTGTTATTCTGATGATTTAATAGTAAATTGTATTGAAAACATTAACACTTTCTTCACAAATTTGTTTTTATTAACTAAATATACATTTTGAACACTTTGTGTTAATGTTGTCAATACAATTTACTATAATAATAACCTTCACGTAACTTGAGAAATGTATTTCTGATGGTTTAATGCGAGATCTAGAAAATTTTATTGTCGAATTCTGTTTCTACTGTGAATATTAATTAAGTTTAAAAATTGACCTAACTGATGAGGTGTACCACTAAATCTTGTGATGGCATCATCTACATACCAAAATGAAATGTGTGTTTTTATGAAATTTAAACTAAATATGTTTTCTTCGATATTTGACATTAACAAGATTTGTTATCAAATTGTAACTAATTTTGATTTAAGGAAAGTTCAAGGGCATTAAATAATTCTGCTTTTATAGTAGGATTAATGTTGGATTTGTCTAAAAGATTTTGTGCCATTTGAAGGCATTCAGCTGTAGGAATTCAAATTCAAATTTAATCAACCCAAATATATTTACATATAATTTTTACAAATTTTGTCTAACTTATTAGCTAAGTTGTTGCATCCAATGGTCAAAATTTTAAGTACAAGTACTTGTTTCGTGCTTTCCATTTGTTTTTTTTTCCTTTTAAATCTATTTGAACCTACTTATAAATATATATAGCTAGAGAATTTTATTGAAAACCTTCCAAAAAAGAATGAAAAAAACTTTAATAAAAAACTAATTAAATTGCAGAAATTTTAGGAACATTCTAAAACTCACGAATTAGTGTGAAAGCAAAGCTTTTAATAAATTTAGAAACCATAAAGAAAGATCGCAGCCAGAAAGAGAAATTTATTGAAAAATTGAAATATTCACAAAAATTTAATAAACTAAAACAAGAATTATTTGAAAAATATTAGAACTTTTGAAGAAAATTTTCACAAATTGGAAGATTTCTCACTTTAGAAGCAAATTTCATTAGGAAATCTATAAAATACACTGCAATATTAAAAAAAAAACTAGAAAAGCTAGGAATTTTTTGCAAATTGAAAGAGGGATTCCTGGAGAAGAAAATAGCTGAAAAGTTCATTACGCAAGAAATATTGGGAAAATTGCTAGAAAATTCAAACATTTTTGAATTGGTAGAGGAATGAAATAATTTGAAGTACTTTTAAATAAACTCAGAAACTATGGAGTAAACTTTTCCCTTAAAGATAAATTCATTTAAATTATTAAAGACCCTAAGAAAATACATATTTAATTAATTGCTTGATTAGAAAAAACTTGTAAATCAGAAGAGAAAATAAAGAAGAAAAAATGTTGGTAAATATGAATTAAATTTTTAAAGAATTTCTAAAACTTTGAAAATTCTAAAAGCTTTCAAGAAAAACTTATTGAAAATTTTTTAAAGGGTAATAAAAATTGCTGGAAAATTCTAAAAAAAAAAATAGAAGTAGAATTACTACAAAATATTAATCATAAAGATTAAATTAAATTGCTAGAGAAGTAAAAAAGTTGAACAACTTGCAAGCAAAAATCTAAACCTGGTAAAAATGGTGTAAAATTTTCAAACGTTTAAGTTTTTTTTTAAAGTAGATTTAAAGAACGCTGAAAAATTATAAAAATAAAACTGGAAAAATGCTGCGAAAAATACAAATACAAAAAATAGTTGACAACAAATTTCGCTGGAAAAAATATTTCAGAAAAGTATATTATATAATAGAGAAAACAATAGTTTTTTTGTTTGAGGATCAATAAATAAATAATTTAAAATTGTCATCGCAAGGAAAAATTCCTAAATGTGGAAAAATTATGAAAATTTAAAAATAAAATGATCACTAATAAAAACATTAAAAAATTATTCAGTAATTCGACGAAAGAAAAAAATTGAAAAATTCCCGTAAAAACATAAAGCAAGAAAAAAAAAAAAAAAATTATATATATTGAGAAAACATGCTATTTATGTTGAAAGTAACTAATTTTGATTTCTTGGTTGTGGTATTTCACTTTAGATTTTGCGATAATTCAAGGGTATTGAATTTTCATCAGATACAATGTACAAATATTAACACGAATAAAAAGAGCTTTCTACAATAAAAACCTAATTGATACTTAACAAGAACTGAGTTATCTGCAAATCCAATAAAACACTTGGTGCGATATACGAAAAGCAGTATATTCAAAAATAGGCAAAGAATTTCAAGTAAATGCGATAAAAAACTATATAGTGATAGCTAAAAGGTAAACTTATGATAAACTGATGTATAAAAACCCAAAAATCATAAGCATCATTAATCTAGAAAATTTTATCTCCCCAAAGCAAAAGTTCAACAACTTTAGTGAATTTTTGTTTCAAGACTACCAAGACGTTAAAATATCATCTTTAAAAAGTATGGCATTTTTAGGAGAGAGAAACCATTAAGGCGACATCTATTATCTGACCGTTCGACTAATTTCTTTAGTTAAGCTAATACACAACTATCAACACGGAACTTTATTATTATTAATTGTATTATTGTTTTTACATCAACAACATCTATTGACCAGTTTTGACCTAGTATAGTATATTGTATAATGAGCATACAATGCTACTCATTGCCCACGAGTATGAAATTTGCTGCATGAGCCGAATAGCGATTTATCGTGTTTATCTGGGATTATTTCTGTGAATTTATACCTAGATATTACTGTCGTGTCATCAGCAAATAATATTACATGTGCGTCTTCTAGATAATTTGGAAGGTAATTAATAAAAATTAAAAATTAAACTGGCCCCAAAACAAACCCCTGCGGCACACCATGTAATATTGGGAGTGACTTGGATAGATTATTATTTATATCAACAACTTGCTTCCTATCTGCTAGGCATGAATCAAGCAGATGCTTTTTCGCTAAAATTATAGTATTTTAATTTATCTACTAAGATTTTATGTGATAAACAGTCGAAGGCTTTACTTGAGTCCAGAAATTTCTCATGTTACTTTAATTTTTGAGTTTACTTTTCTCTTCAATATTTTACACAGGAAAGCTATTCCAAAAGACTGTATTAAGCTATCGTTGATGTACTTCTATTTGCCATTTAGACTAAGTGTTAGTTCATTTATAAAGTCGAAATTCGTATTTGATATTAGCTAAAAAATAAATTTACCTATGATAGTGTAACGCCTGCAAATAGTGTAAAGGTTTTGTTTTGCTCTACTCACAGCCATCTTACGCTCAAAAATATACCAATATGGTCAGATAGTCCCGTTTCCATTCTATTTATAGTTATATTATTAATGTCATCAATGCAACCTAGTTGAAGAATATAAATGAAATGATACTACGAAGTTCTAGAACTCCAGATCAATTTAAGATTTTTGGAAAATTCTTTAGTAACTAATATAAACCAAAATACATACAGTCATAATACCTATAATTAAAAATAAGAGTCCATCTTACTGAAGACATTTATAAACAGTTATAAATGAAGACTTCTAGCCAGAAAGTGTTTTCTCATTAATAAATTCTTATCAACTTTTTGGGGTAAACTTTGAACTTAAATAAACGTTCTTTTTATAGTCTGCAATATTTATTAGATTTTTTTATTATATTTTTAACGATAAAAAGAAAACGACCTCGAGTAAGTCTTTTTTTATCAAAAGAATTTAAAACCTTCAAGCAAATTATAAAAGCTTTGGTAAAAAAAATATTAAGCACGCGAATCATAATCAGAGTTACATATTTTTACTTTTTAAAATGATATCTAAAGACCTAATAAGTTTAAATCTTACTAAAACAAAAAAAAATCACTAAGGAAAACAGTTAAAATTAAAAAAACAATTTAAACAAATTGTTCAAAACAATACTTCTATATTAAACACATTTTTTTCCACGTGAACTTCAATATTTATAATTCTACAGAAAAATTCATTCTGCAAACGCACTCAGATTTATTATCTATGCTAAGAATAAAACCCTTTCTTCAGATGAGACAAAGAACAACGCCTCTTAACAAATTCCGAAAAGTAATCAAGCTGCAACACGTCCAAAGATAAAAAGAAACCGAACCGACGTCATTTTTTTAATGGCTGCAACCAGTGAGGTTAATCCCATATTTCAATTAACTGGTATGCACGTCAATCATATTAGCATTTCGCAATTGAGAAAAGATTACAACACTCACGCGTAATTAATATTCGCATTTCACTAATATTGAGTGATTACTCAGTTGGCAGGTATCATTCAACTATGGAATACGAAAACAGAAATAGTTTCATAAATATTTAATATGTAAGAGAAAATTTTCTAAAAAAACAAACTTAACAAATAATTTTATAAACTGTAATAATAATCAAAATGTTTAATTTTGAAGAAAATCGAATGTTTAATTATGAAGACGTTTACATTGTAAAATATATAATAAATATAATAAAGTGCTAAAAAAATCGCGTTTCCTTTTTAATAAAAAACATATCTTTAGCTTTGTACTGAATTAATTTATAATAAAAACAAATCTTATAATGAAAAATACAGTTTAACTGTATTTTGTAGATACTGCTACAATTGTTTCACCACACAGTGACTTCTTCAGGTAGATGAATAAGCACTAAACGATCGTGATTTTTCATTATAAGTTAATAATGGAGTTTCGCCAAGTAAAAGCATTATCAATACAATATTTAAAAACAAATCTCATTTACAATGTTCACATCAAATAAATTACTACTATAATCTGAGCTGAAGAGCCTGATAGGAAAGATAATTAATTCATATTCGTTGTAATTACAAAATACACAATTCATATTACACTCTGATGTGGTAAATCTGCACGTTTTGTAATAGAGAATATATTTGCTGACTTTTAATATTTCATGAGTTAATGTTATGTATTGCAATGTTACAAAAAATAATTTCAGACTAAATACAACACAAGAGATAATAAATATTGTTTTCCTAATTTTCAATTTACAATTTCGCCACTCCAATTTACAATATCTAATTATGAAATTATCCCCATCGCAAACATTACACACTGGGCAAAAACGAAATTTGATCAATACCGGCGTTATCTCGTTATTGAAATTTATTACAATTTTCCAGTGAATTTTATGCGGCTGTCAGAACTTGATTGATTCAATCCTATTCCGCGTGATAAATTGTTATCGCGTTCGTCTTGTTGAAAGTTTCATGGGGGGAATACTTAAATTCGGATTACGCTTTGAAATAAACAAACCATTTAGACTAGTATAAATATATTAACTCGTTTACGATGGAGGCTTCACTTCATTAATCACAAATTAAACACAATTTATATAATTGAATTCAGTAATACAAAGTAAAAATTGTGTTTAATATGTGAAAAATATATTAACTCATGGTTATCTTAAGCGATTAAGATTTTTTATTTCGCTTTAAATTAATACATTGTAATTTAAGCTGAAATACCAGAGATTGATTGTTTCTAATTAGAAATATTTGAAAAAGTTCGCATAAATTTTACCTACCTAGTAGTAATTATTTTAATATCTTCAATACGACGGATTTTTTTTATAATTTGGGAATGGATGATCCCCCTGATATTATCTGATAATAACAATAACCCCTAACAACTATCAGCCCCAAATATTCAGTTAATAATTACTAAAGATTAAAAATTCATACGAAAACGTATTGTTGGCGGAAAAAAAATGTTGACACGTGATTTATTGCCTAAAATATATAACAAATTGGATGCCTCAAAAAGAAATGGAAACATAAAACATGAAAAATAACGAGAATTTATGTAACGCTGTCTTATACTCCTTAATTTCCGCAATAAATTATAAATACCCAACAAATTAATTTTACCGTCGTCGTCGAATGCGGTTATCAAGTTTCTCATTACAATATTTGGAATTATCAAATAAATAACAAATTGCATTTTTATCTTGATTGGAATTAAATGTTTCACCACGGGTTAAGTAAATCAATTAAATAAATAAGATTTTCTTATTTTATGATAATAATTTAAACGTGTTAAATACAGATAGTTCATTTCTTAAATTGAATAAACACTTTTGTAATTGTTATAATAACTATAAAATTGTACATATTTGATTGATAATTTCTTCAACTATTAATTGAATTAAATTATTAATTAAAATATCATTGCGTTATAGATATTATAACAAAATAAAACAAAAAATAAGCCTTACCTAAATGTTATGTTGTTACAATTTTTGGTTAAAATTGTGGTGATCGATTGTAACATGTCGACGACAATTATTTGCGAATCCATATCCTAATTGATTCTGTTCTCTAACCCAGATAGAAAACACGGAACTAGGATCGTATTACATAATTTCCGCTGATCGTCAGTACCTATAAATAGACAATTTGTAATAAATAAACGTAAACAACAAGTTAAGGCATAATGTTTAATTAAATTTGAGTACATAAATATCTAAATATTATGTGTGTTTATTAATAAACAAATCGGCTTTAAATTAAAGGCATTACATAACAAGCGAAATAATTTTAACTTGTTATTGTTGTTTACTTCACCTTATATTTGGTTAAATAAATAACGAATATACAAATTTAAATAATTATAATTATAAGTTATTTATTATTAAATAATTTCTACTATACAAATTAAATATTCAACTGAAAGAACTTAATAATATAAATGAATATAATTATAAGATATTTATTATTAAATAATTTCTTTTAGAAAAATTAAATATTCGACTTAAGGGACCTTTATAATAATAGTAATATTAATATAATTTATTGACATTAAAATTCAATTCAATTCATTGGCTCTACAGTCTCGATTCGGGCCCTGACCTCCCTTAATTAATTCCTCCATTCTGTAGGGTCCATCGCCACTCTTTGCCAACCCCTTTTTTGGCGTCTTCTTCAACAGAAGAATTTTATAATTGCTAGACAATGCAAAATTTAATTATTTAATTTGGAAATGTATTGAGCAAAGTTTCAATATTTAGAATTTTTTTATTCGTTCAGAAAAACGAAAATTTAAATCATTACAAAACTCGATTTTCAAAACATCATAATTTATATTATTGGGCACAAAGAAAGTTTCAGTTATTTAAATATTTAACTTCATGAATGCTTTATTTATTTTATCGATTGGAAATGTCTTTGGAAAATCCTAATATCTGAAAATTTTAAAGTTTCATGTATTAACAAAATCAATTACAGAAAATTTTATTAAGCCAAAATTTCACTTCATTTAGAATTCCATTGATCAAAAATTGAATTCCTTACAAAAGTGGAAAATATAAATATATAGTAATTTTACAACTAAAGTTTCAATCGTTTAAACGCATTCACTTATCTCAAAGAAATTTTCACTTCTGGAAAGAGTTTTGAAACGCTTTTTTTGCTTCCACACTTCTATAGGATTGCTGTCTTTCATATTACACTCAAGGTGTTTTGAGTTTGAGGAACAAGGAAACATCTAAAGTAGTGAATCAGGTTTTCCTACTGATTGAAATGATTATAAACAGCTTAATTTGCAATATTCTTCAACTTCTTTTCTATAGGAATTCCCTCAATATGCTAAACTGCTTGATTATCATACAATAAGTACTCAAAGGATATAGATTTTTCCACTGCCGGAATGAGTTTCAAAACGTCTTTTTGGCAATATTCTTAAAGTCTTCTATAGGATTTCCCTAAATATTATAAACCGCCTCAAAACCTCTTCAATTTAAAAGTCTCTGAGTTTGGGAAACAATGACAAGAGGTATGTTCAGATGGTACTGCTGGAAATAATTCTCTAAAACGTTCTTTTATAATATACGTTAACTGTTTGCAACAATATTATTAGCCCCCGTAGCCTACGGTTAAGATGTGGTTCCTATAAGGGTTGAAATCATGTATCCTGATTAACTTTACCAATTAATTATTAGAAGAGGTCACGAAGGCGAGACATATACATGTGATAAATGTCTTCCTCATCGTCAATCGTCGGGGATTTTGAATATCAGCTCTCTCTCTCTATCTCTCTCTCTCTCTCTCTCAAAAAACGATGGTTCAGAGTTGTCCTAATAGAGATGATTAAAATATAAACGTAGTTATCGACAACAGTATTATTTCGATCCTGGATAAACATCTAGTGCAATAATATCTTTCATATCAGCATAAAATGTGTCTGCTTTTGTTACATGCAGATTTTTCATCCAGATTTTTATCGCGTTGTAGTGTTCGTAGTTCTTCGTCAGACTCAACAGCATTGATTTTCTTCTCCAACTTATCACACTTTTGACAGGTGTCGGATTTCTTATAATTTTCAGTGAAAATTTTTCTGAAGTACTCGTATTTTACCACGGGATTCCATGGTTTGTTTTGAAGATGCAGTTAATACTGCTCTGGTTCATGTTTCTCAATATATAGTTGATGCATTTTTGCAATATTTAATTGTGGGGAAAGATAATAATGGTGCATATTATCCTTTCTGCTATAATGTGACCTATATGTAAAGCTAAAAATGTTGTCTTGCAAACTTTCGGAGTCGTGCCTTCATGACAAACCTACAATTTATTGTTAAACTTAGTTAAACAGAACAAGAAGCAAAAGTAATAATTTATTTACCTGATAAATATACGGAAAATGTTTGCCATGCGTTTCTCCTGAATGAGGCCTTTTTCATTCTACAGGTTTACTATGAAGAAGGCCATACAAATGAGCATCCTGAATGTCTTTTGTTGATATGGCATAAAAATCTCTGCCTATCGCACCAATTTTATCAAAGCATTTTACAGTTGCAGCTATCTCCAAGAACTTTCTTTTGTGTTAATTTTCCAGCCGTATTTATATAACTTTCGCCCCTGGTTCGTTTTTGCTTGCGAATGTTTCTTTTCCAGGATTACTTACGTATGAGGCGCTTTTTACCTGCTTCTTCCAAATGTACAGAATGCTCTGAATCCTCATTAGTTCCAAACTCCGCAAAACCTTCCTCGGACAAATCATCTTCTTCAGTTATGTTTAAAATTTTCTGGTGAAAACTCATCGCCACTAGACTGAAATACATTTTCTTCTGAACTAGATGACATAGTGTGAACCGTAATTGTTTTTTTAACAAAGTTAGGTACACACAACTTGTAAAAGCACAGTAATAATGTGCACAGAATAAGTGTACTGCCAAACGTTTGCAAACCAACTTTTGAGTGCAAGAACAGGTTAAGTCCAGGACTTAGCTTGAAAATGTAGGCCATCTATTAATCACTGCTGTAACGCTTAGTACATAACTTAGAAACCTGGTTCTTGGATGGAATGATAGAGCATTTGAAACTGTGCAACAATGAACCCCCAACAAATTTTTGCCCAAAAGTGGACTTGGCTGGTTTTTTAATTGGACCCTTCAATTCCGAAATTATAGGATTGTATCCTGGCCATTCATTGTAGAGGAACATCATGGTTTTCATAGGAACCGATTTACAAGTACAAACCTAATTTCATTTGAGCAGTACCTCCTTGAAGCGTTAGAGAATCGCAAACGCGTAGACACTGTTTATACCGATTTCTCCAAGGCATTTGATAGATTATCTCATCACATATTGTTACATAAATTAGACATAATGGGTTGTAACAATACTGTAATTCACTGTATTAGTAATTATATTACTTACAAATTGTAGGAAATGTGTAAAAATCGGTAATTGTGTGTCTAAAGAAATTTTAGTAAAATTTGGGGTCCCTCAAGGCTCGCATATCGGCCCCATACTCTTTAATGTTTATATAAATGATATTCGACTTATAATTAAACAATCAAATATGTTATTGTATGCGGATGATTTGAAGATCTTCAAAATTATTGGTTCTGAAGATTGATTGATTGTTGAGACAGTGTTGAAAATATAATATCAACATTAAGATAAAGACAATGTCTGATTTTCAAATTTGTTTTATTACTAATATATATATATAGGTTTCGCCACACTGCGGCTTCTTCAGATGAAGTGAAAACCGATAAAATACGCATAACTTCTTATATACTACGTTGTGGTTAGTGGGGGGAGTGAACATTTTAAGAGCGGGGAATTTAAAAGTTCTATTTGATCTTTGGGTAAATCCCCGGTGTGGAAAAAACTGTTGATTTCCAAATTTTCTAGTATGTTTCGTTTCTATCTTTTCTCTTTTCTCTCTGTATGTAAGAAATTGAGTTCCAGGTTGAATTTTTATTTAATAGGCGACATTAACATATGCAAATCACCTTAAATATTAAATTTCATAGGACCCACTATGGGTATAGTACACCAATTTCACGTTTATTGAGAGAGGCCAATTAATTCTCATCTGATAAAAAAATTAATTTATTTTCTGGAAGACTTTTTGATTTCAAATCGATTCTTCTGCGCCTATATATAGAATAATATTTATTTACTTTTGTTTATTATTATTATTATTTTGCGTTAATTATTGTTTAGTTGTTAGCATAATTTAGTTGAGTTTGTTGTTGAATTTATTTTTCTCCGTGTTGATTTATTTATGAATTCCGTTAATAAAGTTAAAGTTTTTAACACTTTTTTAAGATTTTCTTCAATAGTTTAAACCGTCTCAAATCTCCTTCTTTTCAAGAAGAATTCGTTTGAGTTAAGAAAACAAGGTTAAGGCACATAAAGTAAGGCTTCTACTTCCAGAGTCCGTTCTCTTAAATGCTTCTTTTGCAATATCCTTCAACTTTTCTTGAAGATTACCCTCAATATTGTGAACCGTCTCAAATATTTCATTCAAGGGTCTCATAAAACTCTTTTTTTGTAATATTCTTCAATTCTTCTATAAAATTTAACTCAATATTTTAAGCCGCCTTCAATATTACATTTAGGAGTTTTTTAGTCAAGGGAAATGGGGTGAATATAAAATAACTTGTAATCACTTTCTTCATAGTTTATTTTGCTAAATGTAAAGTTACAAGTTATTTTATATTGCATCATCTTCACGTAACTCATCAATCAACATTATTAAATGGGGTGAAGACACACTTTTCCGCTGCTGGAAGCTGGAAACAACTCTTCTATTGATTTTCCCTCAATATTTTGATCCGTCTCTAATCTCCTTCCATTCACAGTCAAACTGTATGACAGAACTGATTTAATCCAACATGTTTTGATATACATCTAATGGCATTGTATTAAACCATAAAAATAATTAAAAATAAGGAGTAAGATTTAATGCAGTTGTCCTAGTAAAAAGTGAATTAAATATTAAACTTTATAAAATAAAGCAAACGTTTGTTTTTCAGTTACACATATTTATTTTTAAAAGCCCTGCAACAATTGTTTCACCGCGCAGTATCTTCATCACGCAAATTAACAATTGTTTTTAACAATAAATCTGTGTAACTCAAAAACAAACGTATTTTTCATTTCATTAAAAACTTTCTAAAAAATCATTCCTTTACTAACTTAAAATTTCCAAAAAAAAGTAAGAATTGAAAACTTTCTTAAAGGAGGAAAAATATTAACTGAAACTTATCAAAATATGGCAAGAAAAACAGTTGAAAAACTAAAAAACAAACGTAGTTTTATTTGGTAGTTAAAATCGGTTGAAAACTTTCTACAAAATTATTCATTTGTTCACTTAAAATCTCTATAAAAGTAAAAGTTGAAAACTTTCTTCAAACATGAAAAATAATTATCAAACCTATCAAAATATGGTAAGAAAAAACAGTTGAAAATTTCAAAAACCAACTTGTTTTTATTTGATAGTTAAAAACTGTTAAAAACTTTACAGAAAATTATTTCTTTTTTATCTATAACCTACTAAATTATGGCAAGAAAAACACTTGTTAAGATTTGATTTTTCTAAAAACAATTATAGAATACACTTAAATATTGCTACAATAACCTTAAGGACTTTAATGCAGTTTATTTAAAAAAAGTTTTGATTAAAACCGTTGAAACTTAAAAATGAAGTTTCTAAAGAAAAAAAACAGTTAAAAACTTAAAAAAACAATGTCAATTTTTTTCAATTATTAAAAGCTATAAAAAATTACTCTAAATTGTTTAAACCTTAGTGAGAAATAAATTGTCCCAAAATAGTAAAAACTTTATCGAAAAAATAATTTAATTTGATATTGAAACAAAAATTATGTTTACAATTTGCTTAAAGTAGTTTAAATTTGATAAAAAAATAAAAGTGAAGGAAAAACTGTGGTAAACTTCTAAAAGAGAAAGTCATTAAAAAATAGTTGAAAATTGCTAAGAAAAAAATAAATTTGCCCAGTACAAAACTATTTGTTTAAAAATAGTTGCAATTTTATGGAAAACAAATGAAAAACGATTAAACCAGCTAAAGCCTTTCTAAAAATTTAACTTGAAACAACTAAAAACACACATTTTTAAAGAATGATTGCCAAACAAATTGTAGTTGAAACTGTGAAAATTTATTAACCATTGAAAATTTACAAGATTTAACTGGAAAAAGTAAATTAAATTTTGTTCAAAAATACTTTTCTAAAGTTTTAAAAAATATTTCAAAATTTGTTTCAAATATTAAAAGCTCTAAGAAAATATCTGTACAAATTTTGCTTGAATTTAGGTAGAATAAACAGCTCAAAACTTAGAAATCAATTGTTCGAAAATAGGTTCCAATTCGGTTAAAATTTTATCATGTTTTTAAGAAATCAAAATGTTGGGTTTCCCAAATCAAAAAGCTTGAGCAATAAAAAATAATTTATTTAAAAACTGTATTGGTTTTTACGTAGTGATACATTGTTTTACTATTCCAATAAAATGTTAATGAATTTATTTATTTAATTTGTTGTCATATTGTTAGAAAAAATAAAATTTGCCCAGAAATACTAAATAAAAATTTTCCGAAAAACTATTTCTTAGAAAGTAGTTATTATCATAATAATCTTTATTTGGACAGAATAATAATACATAATAACATTTGAAAATAACATACAGTTTATTCCTTACTTAACTGTGTGTTATTTTCATTTGCAAAACACTTCACGTAAACTCAATCCAACAATAGTGATAATAACATTTATCATGAATATAAATAAATGGTGCTAGTCCATATTGATCATATTTCAATAATTAAAAATATGTCTAAACTGGTCTTTCTGTCCAATCTCAAATTTAATATAAGAAAAAAAATATTTTTGCTAATCCTAATGATTTACACAAATGAATTGATGAATTATGAGGGGAGGGAAAGAGGTTAAAATTTAGACACAACTAAATCGATTAAAAATAATTAAAGCCTTTTTATAAAAATCACCCAAAACAGCTAAAGAAACGCAACTTTTAAGTATACACAAAGAAAGAGTAAATTAAATGCAGTCCAGATTTTATATAAATTGTGTGAAAATCATGCAAAATAATTAATTAATAAATAAAATTCAACAGTAAAATAAGTAGATTAGATTTTGCTCGAAACTAGTTTATTAAAACAATCGAAAATTCGTGATGCATTGTGGGTGGACAGATTTTAAATCTAAATTAGATAAGATTAGCTATAGAAAGTCAGATATAATTTTTATTTTTTATTACATAAAGAGTTTGATTGTTTTTAGTAGCAAAATCATCAACGATTGGATGTAGAGTGGATAGGTAGCCTCTATTCTACCATCCAATCAGTAAAACAAAAGCGAGGGTTTTAATTAATAGTTGTAAAATATAAATAAACACAAAATAATTGCAATTTTAAGACATTTATTATGCATTAATAATTGCAATTTTAAAAGATATATTCATACAATTTCTTCAAATAATATTGATGATGTTTTACTGAATGGAGGGTGGGATAGAGGCCACCCACCCACCCTACATATACATATAAATTTTAATTACAAATAATCTCGTGGTTTGGAATAAAAATAATTACAAACATTTTTGTTTAAAAAGAAATTCAAATACACGAATTCTCTTTCAGCAACACATATTTTAATGGTCTATAAAAAATATATAAACAATTATTAGAGATTCAATTTTTTTCAATTACTCAAAATAGACTAAAAATAGTTTAATTCGTTTATAAAATTTTAAAATAATTACAATTAAAAATCAATTATAATTTTCTTGCTGTAACCTAATTTTCAATAGTTTAAAAAATAAAAAAACAATTGTTAAATATTTAAAACTTTACAAAGGCACTCAAAATGACTGCTTTAAAATTAATGTCTAAAATTAACGAATTGTTTTGCTATGTATTAAGATAATCATGATTGAAATCCATTTGTAATATTCTTGCTGCGACCATTTTTAAATGGTTTGTAAGAAATGTATAAACAATTGCTAGAAATATCAAATTGTATAAAATTATCCTAAAGTGATTTTATTCAAGTCTAATATTAAAATATTTTGCAGTTACTTTGTAATTATTTAGGCTCGATCATATTTTTTAATTTTCCTCTTGGTAATCACGTTTCAATGATTTTAATATTAAAAAATATATAAATAAACAATTAATATAAATATAAAAATATTGTTAAATTGCTATAAATTGATTATAATTAATAGATATTTAATAGTTTTATGGTTAGTTTAAGGATATTTTCGCACGAATAAAGTAAATAAAGTATTGATAACGTTTAATAATAAAAGAAACATATTAACAGTTTCTAGGAATATAAAATATAGTGAAATTATTCTTAGTGGGTAATATTTTAAATCTTATAATTAGTATTGAGAGTTTTTAGGGTTGGTTTGACGATATTAACGCTCAAACATAGTTTATAATTTTACTTATGTTGATCACTTGTAGAATTACTTTGAATAGATTTAAAAATTAATCCAATTTTGAAAAAACAATTGGTTATAAACAATTTATAGATTTTAAAGCTTGAATATAGCTAGTAATGTTTATTGTGTCGATCACATTCCAATAATTAAAAACATATGAATAAACAATTGCTAGGAATAAAAAAAATATGCAAAATTGTTCTAAATATATTTCAATTTATAAATAAGGTATAATATTAAACAATTTTTAGGTTATTTTGGAAATATTTTCGATCGAATATAGTTTATTATTTTCCTAGAGTTGTTCAGTTTCTAATAATTCTAATAAACTTATAAATAAACAATTGCGAAGATTATAAAAATTTTGATCAAATACTTTAAATAGATTTTTATTTATAAATTAGATCCAATGTTAAAATTGTTTGGTTAATTTGTAGATATTTATGCTCGAATATAGTTTGCAATTTCACTTGTGTTAAACGCATTTTAATAATTAAAACATATGAATAAACAATTCCTATGAAAATAATTTTTGTGAAATTACCTTAAATAGATTCTTATTTACAGCGCGAAACTACTTTTTGGTAAATTCTTAGATATTTAAGCTCGAAATTAACTAATATCGTATTCTCGTATTGATTACTTTTAATAAATAAGAAAAAACCTATAAACAAACAATTGTCAGAAATATAAAATTTCGTAAAAATTCTCTAAATAGATTATAGTTTATGATTTTAATCTAATTTTAAAAATTTTAAGGTTAATTTGTAGATTTTTAATCTCGTAGATAGCGTATAATTTTTCGTTGATCGCATTTTCATAATTAAAAACATACGAACAAATGAATGCTATGCGCATCATATTTTCCGATATTGCTCTATAAAGATTCTTATTTATGATTCAGGTCTAAAATTTATTTTTCTAAATTTAACTTGAAGAAATTTTTGCTTGAATATAATTTCGTACAGTTATTCACTATTTAATAGTACAAAACAAATAAATAAACAATTGCTTAACGTATAAAATTTTATTAAATTGCTCTAAATGGACTCTAATTTATGATTCCCATTTAATTTTGGAAGAAATGTTTGTTAATTTATAGATAGATTGAAAATGTTGTTATGTTAATCACATTTCAATAATTAAAAATATCTTAATAAACAATTGCTAGATAGTCAAAATATGGATGAAATTGCTTTGAATACATTCTAATTTTGAGCTTTAATTTAATTTGTAAAAAAAGACGACGTTATTACAGACTCGAATATAGGTAGTGATTGTTTTTGTGATGATCATATTTCCATGATTAAAAACATAGATTCTAATTTATGATTCAGGTCTAAATTATTTATTCACTTTTGAATTCTCTATCATTATTTGTAATACAAGTTTCAAGTAACTCTAATAGTTTATTAGCAATTGGCAAAAAATGTCAAAATTTTCAATTTTTATTTTTCTTCTCAAAAGTTAAGAATTTTATGAAAAATATGTTTTAATACAACTTGTTAAGTTTTTCGTTCCCTTTATTAGTAGAATTAGTAGATTAAATACTTGATTATTAAATATATAATAATAAACCATGTAGTTATAGTCAAATTATGCGTTTAACTATATTCGTATAATCACTTATAACTGCAGTTTCAATTTGTTTGTTTCTATAATTAGATAATCGCATTAATTATTAGATGAATGAAAATCACAGATAGACTGGTAATTAATAACTCTAATAAATAAATAGATTGCGTTATCGTGCGGCGCAATACAATTCAGCGCGTAAACATGTTAATGAGGCAACAGTAATTAAATTCCGCCGCGTTTAATACGAGTAATGTACCCGAATTCAAAGTGAAAATATTCCGTTTTTAAACTTTGAGTTGGTTGACGACTGCATAGTTGCTTTTCGGTCTCTTGGTGCGGAATCCCGTCGGCATTTTACTAACACAATATAAAGCCGAATAGTTCGCCGACAGAGAAATTTTATTTTTTTAAATATGTAAGCAACGAAACGCGAAGCACCTTTGATGTCTGCAACGAATTGTATTAGGGCTAATTAATTCATTACTCCTTAATTAAAACAGGAGGAAATGCTACGGCGTCAAAAACTTAATGCTGTTAGTGTTATACATTCATTTACAGTGCATTACTGACATAAAGTAGAAACATTTAAATTATTATTTAATTCTAGGCAAAAAAAACATCAAAAGTTTATATTAAAGTAAAACTTGTTATCGATTTATATCAGGTATATTTTATGGAGTGAATTAGATATATTTAATAATTAATAAATAAATTAAGAGACTCTTTCTCAGTTAAAATCTGATTGATTAACTTTAAACTTTAAATTTATATTCATTAATTATTTTTGAAAATCCACTTTGTTTCTAAGATAATAACCTCTTCAATTTTTAGATATTGATTTATAAGTGCAGTATTATGAAAATAAAAAGTAATAATTAGAATTAATTATTTTTAGCATTTCTGCACCGAAGTAATAATAAATTTTTGCCATATGTTTAACAAACACCACTTACTTGATTTTTTCAATAAAGTAAATTGTGTATGTAGGAATGCGGATCGGATTTAAAATGTAGATTTTTTAATTTGATCCCGGATGCAAATCGTTTTAAAATTAAGCACACAGGGAGGGATACACGCTCTTCGAGCCCTGGAAATATTTTCAATTAATCCGAGTAAGATTCGACAACGTTGAAGTAATAAATATGCAGATTCCGCCGAAGGATTATCAATCACCGTGTGATTTCGACTTTTTTACGTATTTACTCTGCGCGTGGGAGGTACTGGATTAATTAAACATTGCACAGATATGTACTTCTATTGCAGATATGTTGTTATGTTTGGTGTTTACTAGTGAAAAAGGTAAATAGTTTATTAAAACGTATTTCAGTTTTTATGTAGATGGAACGCGATGAATATCGTTTGTTGCTTTTTTGTTTGAAAACTTATATCTACTGAAAGAAGGTTCTGTTAACTTGAACTAACTCGTCTGTACAGAAAGATAAATAATAAAAAAGTATGCATTATTAAATAATGCTCAATCTCAATCATTGTAAATGGTAATTATTTATTTGCTAAAACTTTTCACGTATTTTAAATTAAAGTTTATATAAACTTTAAATATTCGTATTGGAATGTATAGTCAAATGTTTTAGATATTTCAAAGTATGTTTATAAATGCAGTCTCTCTGCAATATCTTACAATAACAATTCTGGAATAACATTATAGGCCCCAAAGCATAGAAAGCAACGCTCCATCGTTTATGTTTAATAAAAGGAGTTTTTAAATAAATATTTAACTTTAAGTTTAGAGTGGTGATATATTATTTGAAACCTATTTTGGTTTCTTTTTCAATTTTCATCTGTTGTGCTTTGTAAATTTTAGTAAATTTTTAAAAAAGAAATTCTACTTCGTAACAGTTTTTTTTAATTACTTGATTATGTACACTGAATTAAAAATTCACTATGTTTTAACCATAAATAATTATTGTAAAAATATTATATAACGTATAGGCACAATTATAAAAATCTAAACACAGCACGAATCGAGTTTCGACGTTTTATCGTTCAATTGTTTTTAAAAATTAATTTCTTTTTTTATATTATCATATTTTTACAATCTAAGACAGCCTTTTTAAAGAATTATTAATTGCTTTATTCAAGTGATCAAAATGTTTTTTTAAGAAAGTTATTAACTGTTTTTTTTAATATTTCTTGGTAAAACTTCAATTATAAGAGAAGTAAAAGCGTGTTTTCAGAAAAATTTTCAAGAAACTAACTAAAATATTAAACTTTTTTAGAAATTAAAATTAAAGTGTTTTTCATGAAATCTCAATTGCTTTAATCATATATTTAATCTACTAATTTACCTGGAAAATTTCTATTAGTTGGTTGACACTAACTTCGTGGTAAATTTAAAACATATATTACTTTCGTGACTTAATAAAAACCGTATCTTACGAGGGTCGTTCAATAAGTAATGCCGCATTTTTTTTTTCTCCTCAATGAGCAAAAACTGAAAGTTTTACTTCTAAGCATTTCAAGTTTAGTGTTTCTCCTCCCAGTGGACGAAGTTTCAAATCATTCCAACAGATGGCAGAGCTGTAGTGAATTTTCAAAATTAGTGATCCACGTTACATACAGCGAGCAGTGATTGATAATAATAATAATAATAATCGTTTATTAATGTTAACAGATTACACATCTTCACAGGCGTCAAATTAATACGAACAATAACATATGATATAAATTACAAAAAATAAAAATTACGAAATAATACATTTACAATTAAAAATCAAAATCATTCACTAATCTCTCGCAAAATCATAAACATTGGAATTCTTGCACAGTATATGGTTCCACTTCAATAAGGTAGCTTTTCAATTTGGATTTAAATTTCTTTGTTGTCATTTTTTTAATATGTTCTGGTAATTTATTATATAAACCTACTTGAATTGTATTGACAGCTACCCTGGTATATTTATCCCTAAATGTCAATATATTAGATCCATATCTTGTTGAATATGAATGGGATCTGTTGACATTTGTGAATTAAGTTCTGTTTTGGTGAATACACACACGTGTTTTATAAATAAACATGGCAGGTACCGTCAGCAAATTGAACTGTTTGAAATATCCCCTACATGAATCCCTTTTGCCTAATGCTGCTAATATACGTACTGTTTTTTTTTGTAAAATAAAAATACGGGACGTTCCACTAGAATTTCCCCACATTCGTAAACCATATAATATATGGCAATAAAATAATCCATGATATGCAGTTATTAATGTCGGCTTGCAGACTAGTTTATCAAGTTTTCTTAACACAAACAAAGATGGGTGGGTTGGCTTAAAAAAGAAAGACTCACTAGGAGAGCGAATATTCGGAAGCGCTAAAGATACCTTAGGCTTATTTTTAATAATGGTTTCAATATGATCAATGAAATAATTATTAAAATTCTGAGGTGAACTGCTTTGAAATCTTTAAGTGCATTTCTTTCAATATAAATAAAATGCTGTCAAAATGACATAATAGACTTTTTCTGATATATCCCACAAAAGGGTCAAATTGGAGCATATTTGCTTAAAAATAATTAAAAAGAACTCCGGAAATGACGAAAGTGTGTCACCTGTCTACGGAGGTACGTGGGTTTGAGTGGAAGAACATTGGTAAACAGTGAACTCCGCCCGTGACTCCTGTGCCCTAAATTATTTGTTTATTTTATATTGAATGTATGCATATTATATATTTTGTAATTTTGTAAGCAGGAGAAGTAAAGACAATAAAGAATAAGTTGCCATGAAGCTTTAGCTGGATTATTTGAATTCTCAATATATTTGCCATAACTAAATCTGCGAGCAATGTCAACTTGTTTAATGTAATTCTTCTTGTAATCAGCATAAATTTCCTTATCCCTAATATTTCTTGTGAGTTTGTAATTCTCATATAGAAAATTCATTACATTTCGCATGTTACTTAGCTCTTTCGTGTACCAATTGATTATAGTTTATTATTTTTACGTCTGTTCGATATTTCTAGCGATTCAGTTAGAATGGATATTAAATGCGTTGTAATTGAATGTACATCTTCTTGTTCAGAAGATAATATAAAGTCATCCCTAAGAAGTTGTTCTACTAAGTTAATATTGAGCTAAATTTTTGTAACAATTTGTACGTCTTGTTTAATTGATATCTGTGTTTTAATATATTGACCTAAATGGTCCGATATATTAGGATTTATAGTTCCGGCTTCATAATTATTCAAATTTGTTATTATGTTATCAATGCAACTTTCAGATTTTGAGGCAATTCGTGTTTTTTTGTTAAAGTCAATATTAAAATCGCCAGCCAGAATTAAGTTACAATTCCTATAAATAGATCTTATAGTAATGTGATGAAAAATATCATTAAGATTATTTAAAAATATATATGGATCTCCATTAGGAGATCTGTAGGCGCAAATCACAATTATTTTAATACAAGGAACATAAACTGCACAAAATTCGGCATCTTTTTCGTTGCAGAATCGCTCTAATGAAATAACGTCACTGGAGATATCCTTTCTTATGTAAATGCACGTGCCACCGTGTTTAAATTGAGATCTACAATAATTTGCAGCCATTCCATAGTCGGGTAGATTTTGAAGGTCCATTAATTCCTTGGTACTCCAATGTTCCGAAATGCACACAATGTGGTATGCATTAGCAGGACATTAATATAGATTTATACAATTTCTTGATACGAGGCACAGATGAGTTATTCAACTGCGATGACAATCCGTTGTAAACATTTGCAATTTGATATGTGAATGAACACTTACATTTTTGCGTTATGACGATTTTGTAATTTTGGCAACATGTTCACAAAATTTTAGGTTGATATCTAATAAAACACCTAGATTTTTAACGCAGTTAACAAAGTTGACTTTATGCCCATCTACAAAAATTTCTATATTTTCGCGTACTGAACTGACATGTTTTACTGGTCCAAATAGTATTCCTGTTGTCTTCATGGGATTAATCACTAGAGAGTATTTTTTAAATTGGACACAAATGTAGTTAAGATCACTATTTAGTTTGTTGGTTGCTTCAACTGACATACCTGGCGGAAAAGATAAATACACTTGTATATCACCCGCATATTGATGCATGTTGCTATATTGTAGGTCTTTAAATATATTGTAAGTGTAGATGGTGAAAAGGAGCGGTCCTAAAATCGATCGTTGTGGCACACCAGCCTTTATAGTTATTGGAACTGAAAAAATATCATCCACTTTAATTCGCTGCACGCAAATCTAATCTAAATATGATTTAAGAAGGTCAACTACACCCTCGCTGAATCCAATATTTTTAAGAATCCTGATAAGGGTAGCATGATTCAGCTTGTCAAAAGCTTTACTATAATCCAAAAATATTAAAGCTGTAAGCTGGTTATTGTCCTTTTTTTCCAGAATATCTTCAATTAAATCTAGAAGAGCCGTTTCGCAGCTATAACCCTTGCGAAAGCCAGATTGTTTTTCAGGGAGAATATTTTTGGTGTTTAGGAAGTTTCTAATTTGTATTGTTATAATTTTCTCAAGAACTTTAGATAAACTAGGCAAAATACTTATTGGTCTTAAATCCGTGACATTTGATGGTTGTTTTACTTTGGGCAGTGGTATTATAATTTCCAAGCACTCGAAAACAATCCACGGATTAAGCACGCATTAACAATATGCAATAAATAGGGTATTATGTGAAGGCAGCAAAGTTTTATCATACGTGAAGATATACTGTCCCATCCCACTGCATTTGTTGTTATCGATTTAATAATTTTATAAACGATCTCAAACCTGATATTAGTATTTGTATGAATTGTATTGTTATGCCAGCCATTTCCGGTCAGTGAGTCTCTATTATCATCACTATCTGTCGTAGAAAGTGCATTGCAAAATGATTGCTTATTGCTTCCACATCCTTCAGGGACTCGGGTATTTCATTGCAGGTTTTAGAGTGAATATCATACTACCGTAACTTTTTCCATAATAATTTATTTTTACAGATTTTGAATTCATAGTTAAGGAAGGCTTTCTTTTCATTTTTTATCGCTTGGGTGACAAAGTTTCGCAATTGTTTATATTCATTAAAATGTACTTGGATTTCTGTTTTCTTGTACTTTTTAAGAGCTCTGTCACGCAACGACATCAAAAAAAACTCACCCTGTATATATATATATATATATATATATATATAGTCTCATTAAATGTGCATTACTTTTATAATAAACCCTGTATAATATAGAAAGTTATAATTTAAAGATATTTTCCTATTTTTTAGTATTTCTAGAAAACATTTTTCTTTAATATTTGCATAAATGAGAGTACAATATATTACTAAAAACAAATGATATTAGTATCTCAACTATATTGAAAGTATAACCTGTAATCTGGAAAATACATCATGAAAATGACGAAAACATATTTTTCTACAGTTTATTCGTTGATTGTATCCCTGAATGGTGCATAGTTAATTATTAGTAGTGTCCTTTATTCCTGTTTATTTTTTGATAATAACTATTTCTTTTTATCTTCTCTTATTTTTAATTAATTTTCTGTTTGCTTCATTCATAACCTTTATTCACGTCTACATTCGTTAGTCGTGTACGTATTTTTATTCGTTTATAATCAATAATTAAAATTTAAAAAGTAACATGTAAAAAATTATAATATTACTATTAATTGCGTTTTTTAATGGACATTTTTCTTGGTGTTGATATATGACTTGTAATATTTTAAAACTAAAGGCTTTTATTTCATTAGAGGATGCATTATAAATTACAAGAACACTCTATAACTTCATATAGCTCTTAATGCGTATGATGCAAAGATTATTTTGCATTAGAGTTCCCGCTCAATTCTCCCGAGGAAGCGGTTAATTGCAAGTAAATTTTAATTAACAAGAGCAAATATGGAACAATTTTAATATTACATATGACATTATATACCTCACCAGAAGAAAACTTCTACTTTTCCAAAATGGCTCAGTAGGGAACTGTAATTCCACAAAGCAAAGTTATTTCGATGTCCTTCGGATTATTTAAAATTCAGTAGAATTAGTGATAAATGTAAAAGACTAGCAAATGATTGTTATTAAAACCACATCTTATCGGTTGAATGTTCCATCAAAAATAATCCAAAATCTTTTTGGGGTTATGTCAAATCCATGCGCTCATGTCATCAAGTACCGATGACTTATTCATGGAGACTTATTGACCACTGGCCCTAAGGACATAGTGAACGACTGTTTAGCACCCATAGAAAAACAAAATCCTTATAATAATAATTGTATCCTTTTATTTAATAGCTTTCATATAAATGGGAACACTTAAAAATATTGGATATATTAAACGAACTTATGTCATTAAAAACCATCTTAAGAACTGTGCATTTGCAATTAGTCGTCCTTTATGATCTTATACCTATAATCTGTTATCTCTTGCTACAGGATTTTTTCCCGATTTTTGGAAGAGTGCTTTTATTTATTACAACAATACATAAATCCGATGTCAAAAATCAAGTTTAAAATTTTAGGCCCATATCCATGTTATCAGTTGTGACCAAGACGTGTCAAGTAGATTTTAGATTTTATCTAATCTATCTTCTCGAAGGTATTTGATACTGTCGACCACACAAACTTAATTAATAAATTGTGCTTCTTTGGAGTTAATGGCACTCTCTTACATTAGATTTAATCTTACTTATCCGATAGTATTCAAATTGTACGAATTAGTCTATCTCATCCTATTGACACAACTTTTGGTGTTCCCCAAGAGTCACACCTAGATCCCTTGTTCATTAAAATTTTTCTTAATGATGCTGTAACCTGCTTTTCCAATACGAAATGTTTAATGTTAGCTGGCGATATGAAGATTTTCATGCAAATCCGATCGGTGAAGGATGCTAGGGTACTTCAAAATGAGTTACAATCATTTGGTGTTTGGTGCCGAGACAACAAGCTCTCTCTTAATCTGAAAAAATGCAAAATAATTGGCATCCACTATAATACACGATTAATTTGCTGACAGGTATAATCCATAAAAGATCTGGGTATTGTATTCAATTCCAATTTAAAGTTCATCATACCTACTTACAACATAGTGACTAAATAGTACTAGTTCTTGATAATCATTAAACGTCACGCGAAAGATCTTTGGGATTAACGCACAATAATTCTTCTTTTCGACTCCCTAGTTCGCCCACATCTCGAGTATTGTTTTAATCTATGATCTCCCATCTCCCTCCGCTAGTGTAGGTAGGGAAAGTATTGAAGTATTGTAAAATTTACAAGAAATATAATGAAATGATTGCTATTGCTGATTTAGTTGGTGGAGTCTACAAAATTAGACTGTATCCGGACTCAACAGATGGATGTTTAATGGCAGTGACATCATGTGAAATGTGGCACCGAAGACTAGGATATATTCTATTCATTAAGAGTAAGGATGAAGTTTTTGAGAGCTTCAAAACATTTAAAAAAATTAGTTGAAAATCAAGCAAATACTAAAATTAAATGTTTTTGATCTGATAATGAGGGAGAATTTGTGAATAAGGACTTTGAAGCCTTAATGAAACGTTATGGCATTATCAACCAGAAAACAAACCCCTATATACCGAAACAGAATGGTTTGGCTGAGAGGCTAAACCGAAGCATTGTAGAAAAAGCAAGGTGTATGCTTTTTGATGCAAAATTGGACAAAAAATTCTGGGCACAAGCAGTGAATACTGCTGTATACGTCAAAAATCGTTGTACGTCATCAAGTTTAGGCGACAAAACACCTTTCGAGATGTGGACGGGCAGAAAACCAGACGTAAGTCACCTAAGAATATTTGTTAGTAGAGCCATGGTACATGTTGCCAAGGAAAAGCGTCTTAAATGGGACAAGAAATCACAAATAAGATTAATTGTGGGTTATGGCGACAACATCAAGGGTTATAGAGTTTATAATCCTGAAGATAATTCTATAAGTACAAGCCGAGATATTATAGTGTTTGAAAAAGACAATTTTGAATCAGAAATGATCGAAGAAACAATTGTTTCAGTGGGAGATGAGGTTATTGAAGAAACAATAGTTTCAGTGGGAGATGAGTCGATCTCAGAAGGAAACACAAATGTTAACATTACAGACCATGAGAGCGAGAATGATGATAGCAGTACTTCAGAAGAATATGTTCCAGAAAAATCAGTGCAAGTTGAAGTAGTTGAAAGACCACGTAGAAAAAGAAAACTAAACGATTTTTAATAAAGTTAATGCTTGTTGCGCTACACTCCTGATGGAAACAGATATTACTCTTAGGTGGAGAATAACACTTGTTTTGTTCCATATTGTTTTTATTTTCAGTTGCCTGACACGTGTTTCGGTCTTCGCAGACCATTATCAAAGTTAAAACTAATTACAAATGAAAAATGTACAACCATTATACTGAAGCAGGTAATTAATTGATGGACAGCCCCGCGATTAATATGCTGTCGGCCTGGATTAGCTCCTGTTGGTTGTTAAGAACGTTAATCCCCTTGTCGATTGCCCTCTTGATCTCTAATCCCTCCAACAGGTTAAGCTTTCTTCCCTTATTGCAAAATTTAATCGCCGACATCTCTCCCGGACACCGGACACCACATGGGAGTTTAATATGATGGATTGTAAATCAGTTTCAACACCATTGGATAAAAACTTGGATTTTAGTAACGTGTCAAATGTATGTGACAAAAATATCCCATATCAGCAGTTAATCGGTAGTTTGATGTATTTATCAACACTAACCAGACCCGATATTACTTATGCAGTAAATTTTTTAAGTCAGTTTAATAATTGTTATACAATAGCTCACTGACAACAAGCAAAGCGTGTCCTTAGATACTTAAAGGGTACAAAAATACTAAGTTTACAATTTGTAGATGATGGTAAAGAATTGCAAGGTTTTGTTGATGCAGATTATGAAAGCAACGTTAAAGATCGAAAATTTTATACCGGATTTGTTTTTAAATTATCTAGTGGGGCAATATCGTGGGAATGTAAAACGCAAAGCATTGTAGCCTTAAGCAGTACTGAGGCTGAGTATATGGCCGTTTGTGAGGCATCTAAATAGGCTGTATATCTAAAAAGTCTTATATATGATTTGCTTGGGGAATATAATTGCATTACATTATTCAACGACAATCAAAGCGCTCAAAAATTAGCAACGAACCCTATCTTTCATAAGCGCTCAAAACATATAGATGTAAGGTATCATTACGTTCGTGAAGTTGTAGCAAATAAAGAAATAAACCTTCAATATATGCCTACTAATGAAATGGTAGCCGATATATTGACCAAACCGTTGGGTTTACCAAAGCATGGAACTTTTGTAGCGGATTTAGGTTTAAGTTAATTTAATTACGTTTAATACACTGAGCTAGTGGGAGTGTTCAGATGTAGTTAGTACATATTTAGTTTTAAACAGTTGGCAGTATTAAGAGTTTGTATTTATAAGGTTGCACATAATAAAGTAAGTTCTATTCTGATGCCCAAGGAGACAGCACGTTAATTTATTAACCTCATAATTCACGCCATTTAACATATATTTTAATAACAATTGTATGTATTTTTGAAATGGCTTCCATTAAATAAATAAATATGACATTTTTATGCATATACTCTTGTATATAGTGTTATATATACTTAGGACATTCCATCCTTAGATTAGATTAGATTATACGGGGTTGCTGGGCTAGATAGCCTTATACCACTTGGGCCTGGCTACATCTTTTGTACTAATACCCTACTAGTAATATGTTCTCAGGAACTTAAGTTCCTTGGTAAGGTCAATTAACTTCTTAGGAGGTTATGCCTTGAGTCGTTCTGGTGTTATCGTCATTTCCACATAGTCTACAAGGATGTTTTCCACTTTACCTATCTTGTGAAGATTGTCCTTTACTGGGTAATGTCCTATAAGGAGACCCATTGTCAGTCTTATCTCGTTTTGAGTGAGGCGCAAGAGCTGTTTAGCTCGGATTGACGAAAGGTTAATAAACATTTTTGATTGCCTTTGACCTGGTGTGTTTGTCAAGTGATCTTCCAAATAGCCTGCGGCATATCCATAGTGCCGCTCTAACTTTGCAGATTGCATTCCAATTAAGTTTCCAATTAAGTTTCCTATCCAGTATTAAACTTAATTATTTCACCTGATCGGAGAGAGTAAATTCACTTTTGGAGCTTTGATATTCAGCTTCCTGTGATGAGTGAAAGGTACCACCACAGTTTTTTTCAGGATTGACATTGAGTTTACAGATATTGAGTCTAGAAAGTACGTCTTTAACAGCACATTGAGATTTTGCTTGAGCTCCTCTACATAACTGTCAGCAGGTTTTTCTATTAGCCCGATGCTGTTGAAGTGATTGTACAGGACTTTGTGGAGCCTGCCTGTTGGGTTTGTATCAGTAAATCCCTTACAGAATGTTCTCGATATTTTCCGATTTTTTGCACTGTTGAAAGTTTTTCTGACTTGCAACTTGAGGTGATCTTTCTTCCACCAGGACACGTCTCTGGAGGGAGATGTCCACTTTAGCAGACAACTGGAGATTTTGTGCATTGAATAATATATTGCTGAAGCGGATTTTAAATAAAACAGAGAATTAAGAAGAATGGTTGCAGATTATGTTCACAAAGAAAGATATCTGAAGTAATAGAAATAGTTTACAGTAATTTTTCTGGTTGACATATTGAGGACAAATAAAAGAGTCAATTTAATAAATAAAATGCAAAATAGTCATGAAATTTCATAACATGCCATAAGATATGACAACACAGCGTATTTATTTTACGCGAGAGAAAAATATTTTCTCCTCACTCTGCCAATAAATTACCGATCGAACGATTAGAATTACGATCGTTAAACATCGAAATGATTCGACTGAAAATTGCCGACTGAACGCCGACGCAGGGAGAAATAGAGCACCGAGTAATTCAATTTTGCGTGAGCTAACTGGAATGAAACCGTTGCAGATTTTTCACGGGATAATTCGCCGTTTCACGAATGTTTATTTCAGCGGCGGCGTGTTAATGACGAGGGTAATTAAAATGTTTAGTTAATTAATATCCGGTCCAGTGCCCCTAATAGTTTAAGCCTGGGGTTCACGGGCCCCATTAAATCACAAGGAGATAAGATCGTAGATCGTACAAGGATGTATGTTAGACAGAGCGGTGTAGTTTAATTTGAATAACTTATAAGCGGCAAGTTAATGACATTGTTAACAATTCCGACTGTTTAAAATAATAACGAGTTGTTTGATATAGTGTCGTTTTATGTGAAATTTATAAATATATACGTTCTAACTATATAATTGAGTTAAAATATACACCTAAAGGATTTTTATTAATGTATACATATAATAATCAATCATTTTAGTTGATAATTACAAAATACGAAAACATGAATCTACAACGAACTAAAGGATGTTAATACATTTTATTTTTGTTGATGTTGTTTTCTAATAACAATTCTAATCATATCGTTTATTCCGGAGGCATCTGAATCGTTATTCATTTTAGTCAACGAATATAAAATCATGCTATACATACAAGCTATTAGGTATTTAATTATAATCAGTATTAGGATCAAAATGTATCACGAAGTAATGGCTTCAAGCATCAACTATATAATCAGTATTTTCAGCTGAAATCAAATTGCTTACATTTTCATTGGCTTATTCTTGTTTGTATTCACTAAATCTACTTATTCTACAGCCCGAAAACTAAAAGTCCTATTATCCTATACTATCAACATTACTTTCAAAGATTTACGTTCAGATCCTCCCTTTCTAATCGCACATGAGATCATCCTTATTGCCAGATTTTTTTCAGTCTTCGAATAAACGGCTTTCCATTTCAAAAGTGCTTACATACTGCTGAATATGGGACCTTTCATTGGAAACTAATTAATACTCTTCAAATTGTTCAATAATGCGAATTAGTCTTTATTAAGATTTGCTTTTGTAATTCGTAACAGAAAGTTAATTAAGAATAATATTTATTATTATAGGACTCTGAAATGTGATTATTATATTCGAAATAATTTTCTGTCATGAAAAGAGTGAGGAAGAGGGTTCGAGTGGAAGATCATTTATAAGAATACATTCCTACCTTCTACATGTAGTTAAAATTATTTATCTATATATATTACAAATAATTTTAACTGCATATAGAAGGGCGGAGTTCACTCTTCTAAAGAAATATATAATTGTACTAACAATGTAAACAAAAATTATATATTTCTTCATGTAATGCATGATAGATAATACAAAATACAAATACAAATTACTCATTTATGGTTATTAATGGTGTATAATATTATTCCGACAGATTTCGAATTAAAATCAATCGAATTGAACAACACTTGAACGATTTTTTTTATGGACGAATATTAGGGGTATAATAAAGCCGGCGAATAGGTCGTAAGCGCTTAAACGGTTAAGAAAAAAAAAGCGAGACGTTCGCTGATATATTATTCGGATCGGTTTACGGTTTATGTCGGCTTTTTATTTTAAAAACACCCATCAAACGGACTTTCCGCTCCGTCTCTCATTCTTTTAGATGATTGCAAGAATGAGCGTAAAAAAAGATTAACACCGTCTTCTGTCTGCAAATCTTAAGCCATTATTCTGAGCTTCACATATCACATATCACGTAATAAAAGTGTAAATGTACGTTGTTTTTTTATAGTCTTTCAATTTTTTTTATTGAATATTATGTTTATATTATATTTGGAAATTCTATGTTGACACCTAAATAATTAATTTGTTTTGAGAAAAACCGAAAAACACTTTTTGACATTTAATTTCAATTTGTTGATGTCACACCAGGTACAAATACGATTCAAATTTTCCTGCAAATCAACACAATCACTAATAGACTCAATTGCTTTATATAATTTAAGGTCATCCGCGTAAATAAGTAAATTACTATGCCTCACAACATTATGAATATCATTTGTAAAAAGAATGAACAAAATAGGTCCTCAGTGTGATCCCTGAGGAACACCAGACGAAACAACTATACTTTCAGACACGAAATAACCCAATTTTACTTGCTGAGAACGATTCTCTAAAAATGACTTTATCCAACTGAGTGTAAACTTGAAACCAAGTTGTTCCAGATTAACCAATAATGTAGAATGCTGAACTTTATCAAACGCTTTAGAGAAGTTAGAATATACTGTGAATCCTTTTATCCAAAGCGTTTAACAAAAATTGCTGATATTCTACTAGATTGGTACAAGTGAACCTTTTAGGAACAAATCCATGTTGACTTATAGCGATGTTTCGTTGACGGTTATTATGTTGGAATCCATCCTTAATTGTTGAGATGCTGCGTTGTCATCTACGTATACTGAAGAAAAGAAGTTTGAAAACATCTGCACAATTTCCTCACCATTCTTAGCTTGCTCGGAGACAATTTTTAGTTTTGTAGGAATACTTTCATTTGATTTAAATTCCCTCACATAATTCCAAAACAATTTTGGATTAGCTTTTATGCTGATCGATGTATTTAGTATGCAATTGACGTGACAAATTCTTACACTGGCACCTTAACTTTGAAAATTGAAGGTAATCGTCAGCTGAAGATGTTTGTTTGTATTTATGGTGAGCTTCTTTCTTCCTTAATATTAAACGCCTTAAATCCGTGTTCATCAATTTTGGATATGTTGATGATGCATTGAACTTCCAAACAGACGGAATGTATAATTCAAAAGCTTCATATATTATATCATAAAATTTAAGGACAGCATCATTTATGTCAGAATAAGATGCAAATTATTCAGAAATAATTCAGAGAATCATAATCACCTTTTCGAAAAAGATATATTTTTTCTTTGTAAATAAAAGCTTTAGGATTATCCCAGGGAATAGATAAATTATACACACGATGGTGATCACTTTCTGCCAATAGTAAATCATCTGCTAAAGAAAGAGTATCATTTGCCATAGTACTAAATACTAAGTCTAAAAACACGCCTCTAGAATTTGGAATATAATTGTATTGTTTAAATAAAGTAAAATTATAAGTGGTTAGCAAAAGCTCAGATTTGACATCGTTGGCATTGATTGATAAGATAACTAAGCCAAAAAGAGGCATTCGATTCTCCAATTAGAAGCAAAATATGTGAAGACTTGGTATTCCAACAAAATTAATCGATTTATGGATGTCACTGACAGAAACAATAAGTAAGGTAATGGTAAGAGGAAACATCTCGTGGCTCTTTGAGGTCAATAAAGGTCTGAGACATGGGGGTTCCATTGTCAACTGTTTTATTCAACCTGGTCATAGAAAAATGTTTTAGAGGAAGTAGATTGCAAACAAAATGACCAAATTATTGAATACGCGGATGACATTGTTTTACCGACAAGAACCAAGACTTAACTGAACTGTAAACAGCTAGAAAGAAAGAAATGCCAAGAACTATGAATTAACTATTAACAAGGAAAAATCAAAATATTTTGAAATGAACGCTACATACACTACAACTAATAACGCTATAATACTTATGGAAAAAAATTATAGGACATATATTTTCGAAAAGGTTGAACATTTTAAATATATATGGGAATAACAGTCACAAGTAATGATGAAGAAGATGTGGAGATAAGCAAAAGATTGGTAGAAGAAAGTAGAGCTATGGAAATGTTAAATAAAATCATCAGAACAATTTTTTTTAAGTAGAAGGACGAAAGTCAGAATTTATAAAACTATCATTAGAGTCACAGTATTATATGGTTGCGAAATATGGATACTTACAAAGAAGATTTCTGGGAGAGAAAGATTTTAAGAAGTCCAATAGTTCGTGGGCATTTCTGGGAAATTTTTAAATGATATATTTACCTCCATTATTTACAATTTATCGGCGATATTCTCTCTTCTTCTCTGCTTCTTAATTCCATTGTTGTAGAAAGACTTTGATTTTGTTGCAAAAAATTTTGAAACTTCATTTCATACATCCTGTCCAGAATTTAAGTTTTTCCCGAGTAAAACATTTTTTAGGGCACAAAATAAGTGAAAATCACTTCTGGCAATATCAGGGGAGTAAGCAGGATGCTGCAAAAGCTCCCAATTAAATTCACTAATTCGTTGTAGCGTTGTTCGAGCAGTATACGGTCGAGCTTTGTCATGATGAAACAACACTTTCTTGATAGTCACTAATCGAGGGCGTTTTTTTGAATCAACTCTAAGTTTGTGCACTGTACACATCTGGATTAATGGTTTCATTTGGTTTTAACAGTTCATTATAAATCACACCTTCAAGCGTGAACTCCGCCCGTCAGCATGGTGTTAAAATTTTATGTATGTTTTTTTTAATTCGTTCCATATTCTGAATGTTTTGTTATTTTATTTGTATAACCATGTTTGATAAAGTTTAAATAAAGATAAAGATAAAGATAAACACTTAGAATATAAAGACGCTTTTGCTGTTGGAATTGGCTGCTTATCTTTATCTGTCCACTGTCTTTTTCTTGTGAAGTTATGATAAATAATCAATTTTTCGTCACTTGTTACCAAACAGTCTAAAAATGGCTTTCTTCCTAAACGCGATAAAGTGCAGATGTTTATCGCTGCTGGGTACTAATATGCGTCAGATCTTTATAAAAATTGGTGACAAACTGATTAATACATTAGTCGAAAGACTAGAAGCTTTGACAGGTTCAAAATCTTTTTGACCTGGCAGTGAGTCAGAGCCAATCCTGTACATGCTGTAATGCCCACGAAATTTGGACTGACCTGATGTTTAGATGGACTATGGAAAGGAACATCGAAAAACATGCCAACATCTCAATTAAAGCACAACAAACAAAATAGCTGGGCCACGTGTATCGAATGCCAAGGGATAATTTTGCAAAAAAAGTACTTTTTGAGGGAAAGGGACTAAGGAAGCGGAGAGATAGACCAAGAAAAAGGTGGTTTGAAGCAGTAATAGAAGCATACGGAAATACAGCACTGAAAGAAAGAAGTAGTGGACCGAAAAAAGTGGAGAGTGATTATTAAAAACATTGAAGCCATGGGTTTAGGATAATAATAATAACGATAATCTCTATTACCCAACAGGCAAAGCCCAATTACAAAGTAATATACAGTGAAAAGTACAAAACAGTATTACAAATTAAAACTAAAACTAAGTACTTAAGCTAAAGAACTATGATTATCATGTATTTACAAGCATAATGACATACAAACACGAAACTACTAAACAAAATTACAGTGATCGTATACTATATTAGAAATTAAATATTATACAAAAAAGTTTTAAATTGACTCAAGCCACAATTAAATATATCCAAATTAGATTCAATCCCGTTATGAAATTTGCATATTCTGGTTATACGAGACTTTTCTAAAATGTTGGATTTTGCTCGTGGAGAATAAGAATTTCTAATGGGCAACCTAGAAGCATGAAAGTTTAAATTAACTAACAGTTTTATGATAAATTTAAAATACAACAATGAGTCTTACTAAGACTACAAAACAAATTAATTTGAAACAACTACTTCTCTAGCTAATACTTCGACAGACATTGAATAATACAAATTAATTTGCGTGTTACAAATAGTACAACTATTAAAGCAACACTAATTTGAATGAAATTATTTCTGTTGAAATAATAAATGATAAAATGTACTTTAGATTGTTTAAATGTAACTATAACATAAAAAATTATGAATTTTAAACTGATTTCATTAAATTAAATTAGTAAAAGCAATTAAAAAAATCTAGCATTCAAGTTTATAATTATCTGCAGACACGTGTTTCGAACTTTCGCTCTCTTCAGTACAGCTTTATTATAAAATTGATTTTAAATACAAATAAAAACACTTACTAAAATAAATATAATGAAATATGATAATAAATATATTATGGTTTTAAACAGAAATATTTGCCAATGGATTTATCTGCATGTGGCAAGTGACACAAGATTAAACCCTGAAGTGGATATATTCCAAATTTCCTAAACCAGAGTGATTTGTAAAATTTCCGCTGGATGTTTTCCACTGATTAGATATGATTTTGATAAAATTAATCCCAAGGCAATTGCCCCATATTCAAGAATAGGTCGCACAAATGTGACGCACAGAGAAATATCAATCTTTAGTGAAAATAAAAAATCGCAAGAATCTTTGGGTTCTCGTTTACAAGAAAATTTAACATCGAGTACGAAAAACACTGAAAAAGTTTTCCCAATAAAGAATTTTAACCGTACACTGAGTAATTCCTACGAATAGGTTTTGATAATATCTATACCAAAAATGGTAACTTTGTATAACGAAGTGAAAATTGTGTTTAATTTATGATTATTGATTTATAACGAAATAGAAGCCACCATCGTAAACAATGGAGGTTTGTAATTATTCTTCAAAAAATCAATCTGCGTTCAGCGGTGCCTAAATGTTAAATATTAGAATATTCATATACAGAATGATAATATGCATCTAAGGCTTGGATAGAACTCACTTTGACTCGAATAATAATTTATGTATCCTCATTTCATTTCTCACCTATTTCTAGTTATCTTTAAACTGCTAAAATTGATAATATAAATGTTTAATGAATTTTTAACAACACCAAATAAAGCAGAGAAATGTCAGCAATATGAGAAGATACGATTAAAAATATAATCCCTCAAAAAATAGGGCACTATTATAATATCAAAATTGATAGAACAAAAGAACAAAATTTTCTTCAAGCAAAACAGATTGACTCATCTAGGCCAAAAACATTTTTTTAGGCATACTTATGCTTACGAATTTATTACATACTGGTATCATTCTTAACATCTATAAGCTCTTTTATTGTATTTACCTCAATCACTAGAACAATCCTCAAATCATCAATTAATGTATTTTAGAGAAAATTGATGATTCTTGCATCTTCTCGACGTTAACTTCGTGATACATTTTCAAATTTTTTTTAATGAAGAAAACATTTTTATACCACTTTTTGTCACTAATTTTGATTACACGGTAATCATCATCAAACAAGTACTTAAAATCTAAATTACAACCATTTATATCCTATAAACTAGAACGAAAAAATTAGAAACATCTTTAAAAAACGAGACATTGACGTTTTTTTAGATCAAACACTAAACTTTATAATTTAATTTTTAATGCAAAAACACCGATAAATTATTTGTATAAGTCAGGAATTTACAGTCTAAAATGTCCAAACTGTGGGAGTGTGTACATCGGTCAATCAGGTCGTAATTTTCAAACTCAATTAAAAGAGCATCATACAATTTAAAACACAATAATTCAACCTTTGTAAACCACCTTTTAGACTCAAATCATAGATTTGACAAGGATGTACTTTCGGTAATCCATTTTGCTGAGAAAAGTAGAAAAATAAATTTACTGGAAGCCCTTGAAATTCAACGCGTTGCAGACTGTTCTCGCTTTCACGCTCGCAATCTTCAGGTTTTCGCCAAAACGAAGCCTCGCGGCTACTTGTACTCCCAGGTGAAATTATCTCGCATCCTTTTACTCTCAGGGTGATGGTCTCTCTGGCTTTTCTGCTGATCACAAGGACTGCCTCTGTCTTGTGGTCGACCAGCTGAAAGCCGTTCGCAGCGAGCCATCGGCGGATCATCACGACAGACTCCTCCGCCATCTGGACTACTTCTTCTAGTTGCTTCGAGACAACAACCACCGCGGCGTCATCTGCAAAGCCAACTGTTATGGCCCCTGATGGTCGTCCAGGGTTTGATCACTAAAAAAAGTTCACGACTATACGACTAATGTACTCAGGAACGTCCATTCTCCTTAACGCGTTCCGCACATCCAGGGTGACGACAGTGCAGTAACGCTTGGCTCCAATTTTTCATCGTGTGCCAGAGATTCACGACGACGTCAATTGCATCCACGGTCTTGACTTTCGAAACCCGTATAGGTTCAGTGACTAGCCTCGAGCTCCTTCCCACCTCTAACCGGTTGCTGATGATGCTTTCCAGCACTTTTGCCGCCGTGTCCAGCAGGCAAGTTGGACGGTATGGCCGGCTTCTGCTTGTTCCAGCGGCTGAAGAACATTCCTTCTGCTATTCATGTGTTGTACGTACGGAGAAATATGTCAGGTCGGGACATGCTGATAGTCTTCAGAGCAACGTTTAGAATGCCGTCCGGGCCTAAATATTTTAAGTCTCCTAATCTTGCCGTAGGAGTGAAGCAGCTTCGCCTTCACGGCTGCCAGTGCATCCTAGCGATGATCAGGTGACAGATCCTCGGTGTAGACAACTTTCGCCTGGTCTAGAAACAATGTTGTCACGATCATTTCCAAGAAGTTTGGGCTGGATGGTAAAGCTATCACCAAGCTGGTCTATAACGGGTCGTCATCAACAATGACGCACGTCTCTCTCCAGATGCGTTGCTACCTCACACTGAGAGTTCCTTGACCTTCACGATGTTGAAATCTCTGTGTGTCTGTGTATCTGTCGGTGGGCGCTGTATCTCAAAAACAAATGATCTCTGTGAGATAAAACATTAAACTTAAGATTTTATTTTAAAAAAACTGGCACTGTAAAACATTCATACACCGAAAGTTGATGTTGACGTTAATTGGAAAGAAAAACTAAACAAATATTTATTAATACATATTTATCGTAGTAGTATTGTCCACCATATCTTGAAATTGAAGCGATACACTTTAAGTTCTTGTACTGCGGAAAAAAAATTAAAACATTTTGACATGTTTAGCCTGTCATTAATAAACTAAAATAAATTATGAAATTTATGTAACATATAATTGTAATTTGATTGTATTGGCTCTTAATTGTTGAAAGTCCATTTTGAATTCACTGTTAGGTGTTGTTTCCGCAACGGAAAATAAAAGCATACTCTTTGAAAGTTTGTGTTTTAGTTACAACACCTAACAGTGAATATAATTTTTGCGTAAATCTCCTAATTCGAGCAAAATGAGTGTAGAGTAAAATTTCGACAGAAATACAAAATATTTTAGTACATAACAAAAAATACAGATTCCAGCAATCAAGTTACGCTTTACAGACGTGAAAATTCGTTTCCTGAATAAAATATATTTACAATTAAACTAAATTTGTTTATTTTAATCAAATATATCTCTTCTTACTAGGGTCGTATAACACTTCAATTCAATGGCTCCATGGCCCCCATTCAAACTCTGGCCTCCCTTAATTTATTCCTCCATTCTTTAGGGTCCATCGCCACTCTTAGCCACCCTTTTAGTTTTAGGACTTTTTTGGCGTCTTTTTCAACAGTATCCTCGCAACGCTTTCTTGGACTTCTGATTGGCCTTTTGCCTTCCATCTTGCACTTGTGCACTCTTCGTGGCATCTTCCTGCATTCTTAGGTTACCTGCCCATTAAAGTCCTGTAGCTTCACAATTACTGATACAGGGTGTTCTTTAAACATCATAGTGTACAGCAATAACATTTACAGGTTTATTATTAAAACTTTAATATCTCCTTAAGTAACTCAAATACTTTAATACTAACAGAAATCGGCTTGTTTATATTAACTTCAGTTGGTGAATAGTCCGTTCGCTCGATGGATTGCGTCGGTAGTTATTACAGATTTGGTTTTCGAGAAAAATATAGGGAAAGTACTATCATGGCCATATCACAATTTTTTAAACTTGCTTTCTTTATTTTATTCTTTTGAGAATAATTCAGAAATTCCAAATTGTAAGAATTTTCTTTGACGGTTCTAGATTCTTCTAGTATATTTTCCTCCATTACCAAGAATTTATTATTTTTTATTTCTTCTTTTTACAATCCCTTATCTTCTCGATATTTTCAAACATGTTTTCTTCCCAATTTCTAAAAATATTTAAAACTTTCTATTTTTCAATAAAAAAACAACTCCACAATTTCTTGTTTTATATCATATCGGGCTTATCTGGGAATTGTTCTTCCTAATTCCGAGAATTCTCTTCATGGGTCCTAGAAGTTTTCAGCAATTAAATATTTAGCACATTCCAGTTTATTTAGAATTTTCTACCATTTCTTGCTTTATTAATCGTAAATTTTTCAAGAATTTCTATTCTAAACTGTAAAAATTCTTTGGTTTTTAAAGCTTTTTAAATTTTTCTTTTCTTTTGTATTTGTGTAAACGTTTTCCTACAACTTTGTTAATACACTTTTGAGTTTCGCTACACTTAGATTATGAATGAAAATTAATTCATAAACAACTTTTGTCTATATTAAGATTAAGACGAACTAAAATATTGTTATTAGTTTGGAAAATTGTCTTATAGTATATTAATAATGCTTATATAATACAAGATACTTCAAATTCTATGCATAATTAATACCCAATTAATATAATTATTATGGAAGACCAGATAATCTGTTTGGATTATCGGATCAATAATTCATATCATTGCCTAGTATATAATTTATATATAAAATACATGCTTATTAATGCTTTTCTCTTTTTGTAACATATTTATGAATATTAAATTATTTATTGCAGATTATCACTTTTAAACTTTTATACACACATCAAATCCAATTGATGATTATTTTATTTTATACAACATTTATAATTCTGATTAATTAATTATGTATTTACGTACACAACTCTGTTTCAAGTTAAAAGGATGCTTTAATGAATTTTTATTAATTCTAAATACACTTATTTCTATATAAAAAAAATCTCGTAATTTTCCATTTAGCTTAAAACCCACTCAGCAATACAATCCGTCCGGAGTCGGGCAATTCCGTCGTCGTTTATTTTTCCGCCCGTGATTTTCCACTTGAATTCCCTACAAAGCACGCATTTCTAAGTGCCAAGTGCGAGTTTAAACACTTCCAAACGGGGTAACATCATTGTCTTTGCAGTGGCATTGTTTGCACATTTCAGTCCGAACAGTTCCAACCGGCTTTCGTACATTTTTAAGCGCCATTTAATGATGAATAATGACCCACACTACCGAGCCGTTATTCGGACCCTCTCTTTGCATAATTGAAACATTACAGAAGCGGTGTAATTGATTTGATTTTAATTTACAAACAAGGGGGTCTGCTCAATGGCAGCAATCTGAAATTCTCATCCAGTAGAATTTGGAATTGATGTTTGTATTATCTAAATATAAAATAGGTTTTATCAAGGATAGAGACACGATTAAAATGACATCTATTGTCTAAACCAGGGGTCTCCAAACTTTCCACCCTTAGGGCCATACTGTTTACTCTAGTAAGTTCCAAGAGCCAAAACCGTTTAAATTTTTCTGCCATTATCTAATTAGCATACGCTTGCTAAATTCGCTGTCAGATTAATAACAGTGGCGGCTTGAATTTTTTTACCCCTGGTCTTAACTATACATTGATTTAAAGAATATATATCACCTAAATTATGTTTCTATCATTAATGAAGAACCGAAGGTTTATAAACTCCACAGTAACATTTTGTTTCTTTGTTTTCATCTGCACTGCACTGGTGAGACTCGAATAGTCCAAAACCGGTCCCTATCTGTTATTGACAGGAAAACAATAATTTAATAGATTGTGTAGATTATTTTTTTTTATTGTGAAGAAGACACGATTACTTTTTTATTACTTAAATAAATGATTGAATGTAAGTAAATTTTACCTAAGTAAAGTTCCTAGAAATCAAATTAGTGCCATGTTTCTGACGTAATAAAATGCAGATTTCTTGGTCTTGAGAATATATGTTTTAAAAGTTTTAATGACCGTTGATTTCATCTGCACCATGCCGTTTCAACAGCGTGTAACAATGGAATAAAGTTTTTCTCTAGAGGATGCTTATGCTAATTGGGACCTACGTTAAATGCACTTTGTACTTTACAGAGTAGAGTAAAATTATAAATCCGTATAAATATTTCTTAATTTAGAGTAATGACTTTAATAACTTATGCACTGGTACATGTATATGCTTTAATTATAATTGTAAGTCTAGTTTAAATACGAATGCAGTGAAAATCGAATCTCTGGACGTTATAAACATGACCTAATTATTAAAAGTATTATAAAATTTTATGTTAACGCTTTAAATAAACATATGTTTTAAACAGGTCAATATATGTAACTTATTTTTATCGTTTTAAAATCAATTGATAGTACAAAAACAAAGAACGAAATTTCCAGTTTTTTTTACACTCAAAACTGACCAAACGATAATTATGTTTATCAATACTAATCACATATAAAATAAACTTGTTCTAATAATATATATAAAATGATTACTAGGTAAATTAAATGTAATAAAAAATTTAATGGTGGTAACTAGTAAACCTTCACGTAATATAACGTTTACTACCGTTGCTTATAATAAAAAAACGCAAATATTCCCAATGGAAATTAAATGCTGGTACAGGAGACATAATTAAATTCAATGTTGGAGTAGAGCAAAGATAACTCGAATTAAATGCAGAAACATAAAAGAAGCACGTTTTATAAATTATTAACTTAACAATTAACAAATATAACGACAATATTTTGGTTTTTGTGAACTACACTTGAGAATCTTGAAGCTTAAATTATTTGTATGTATAAATAATATTGTTTTATAAGAAATAACAATATGGAATAATGATTTTAAAGTTTGGTCTGGAGGAAAAAATATGGTCCGATTTAATATTCACAGCCATAAAGTTAAGTGAGTACTCAGTAATTGTAAATACTGTAACCATCACTAATAATAATTTAGTACACAATATTTAAAGGTTAAAGTAAATACGATTTAAACATTTCTATATTTTCAACTTAGTTTTTTATACAAATTAGCTACGCTGTAAAGAAAAACTAAGTTGAAAATATAATATTTAAATTTTAACTTTTGAAATGGAGGAGTAGTGCAAACTATTTATTCAAGAAATTTCACTCAAAGAGTATATTTATACATATTAAAAAGTCAATTAAACAATGAAAACATTATGTAGTGGTCTCAATTCAAAGAGATAAAGTAATCTACAATCCCTGCGTGGCTGTAAAATACGTTTTTAATTAACGTTCGTTTGATAGAGGTTTTAAACTTCTTATAGTTAGAGATCTTTCAAAGTTCTTGGTAATATATTATAAAGTTTAATACCAGCATTTTTCGTAGAAGGCGTGATTATGCTTATTGGGCAAAAGTTGATCTCGTGTTCTGTTAGTGTAGTTGTGACGGCTACCCAGAGATCGAAATTTGTTTGCATTTGAGTGTATATAGCGTAATAATTTAAATGCCAATAAGCTAGGTAATGTTAAAACTTGCTTCGTTATAAACGTGCCTTTACAAGATGACTGAAAATGTAGGTGATAAATACATCTAATGTATTTGCGATGCCCAATTTTGAAACGGCAAATTACAAATCCGATCGGAATTTTCTGTTGAGTGCAACCTATGTCACATTAAATTAATATTTTAATACATACTTTAGTTTTAGTAAAATATTTAAAATTCTTGAGGAGCATTTGAACGCGATCATAGTGCTCATATTAATTCTGAATTTTGAATTATTTTCAAACAAAGAACAATTTTGAAAAGAGAACAACAATAAAATCTCTATTTTGTCATGAACAAAATGCAGACCATGTGAGACTTTAACTTCACACAAGTAAGATGGCCCTCTAAAGGGAACTGCTTAAAAAGATTTATGGAACAGTTTGATACTCTTATGCCCATTTGCACCGCAGTTATTTAACCATTAAAAGTTAATCAAAAACTTCAAATATTTAACCAGCCGATTTTGGCCGGTTAACGTGCAAAGTACGTAGCGACTAACTTCAGGACTTTTATAATCGTGAAGTAATTTATGTACATTTGTCAGACATCTTTATATATAGATTAAGTATCCAGATGCGCCACTGTTGCCAATTGTACGGCATAAAAATAACAAAAATAAAAATGAACACGCTTTAAAAACGTGTGCTTTCTATGTTATTACTCTGTGATCTGTGGTTAATTAATCAGCTGACGGTGCAAAGGAAATATTCTGGTTAAAGTTAATCGCGATTACTCAATCGAAAAATTTAACCAGAGCTGGTGCAAGTGGCCATTAGTGATTTTTTTAGCGACAAACCTGAAATGAAGTATCTGTTAACAGTCGATTGTAAAAAATTTGTGAGTTATTTGAACTGCAGAATAGCAAAACATTTCTTGGGCACAGTTTTCTCCAATATTTTGGAGAAACAACTTCGTATAGCAATAAGTCTATAATTGTCAATTTTATATTACCTTTCTTGTGAACGAGCATTTTTTAATATGTCGGAAATCGACCAGTGGGTACCGAGAAGTTGACCAAATGACAAAAAAAGGTGCTCCAAAATCAAGTTGTGAATAATATCTAGCATTTCAATATTAGTGGCAGGATCAAAGAACATTGATTTCGCAGACTTTGGTGATATGGTACAGTCACCTATGGATGAATTAGTTATTCAAATAGTTAACTGATTTATGGTATCAACTAAACTAGATCCAAATTCAATTGCTATGAACTTATTATTAACGCATCAAATATCATTGACAAAGATGAAGTCAGGCCTAACACGCCTAGTAGAGTTAGAATTAACAATTTCCCAGAGCGACTTTGATTTATTCCCAGCATTGCCAATGAGCTTTTGATTATGTGCGACTTTTTCAAGCACAATAGCAATAGAAATATTTTCTTCGTTCTATATAATTCTTTTAGATGTGTGTTATTAGTGGATTTGGTTAAATGTGTGCGCTGAGTCCTTAATTTTATTTTTATGCGTAAGTGTTCAGAGAATTATATTTTGGTTCTAGTGTTAATAGAAGTATTTAACATCCCCAAGGCTCTCCCCTTTCACCTTTGTTATACAATATTTTTAGCGTCGACATCTATAATCCTGATCCCCTCTACTTCAATCCTTCAAAATATCTCCTGCAAAAAGCCCCCATCTTACCAAAAGCCCTCCAATTCCTCCAAGAACTTATTGAATCCCTTCAGTATTGGTTTGCAAAATGGCGTACATCACAGCTCCTTATACCATACCACCGAACCAATAATTCCCCTTACAATGTCTCAATTTCCCAAACTATTATCCCCTCCTCAGCTTCCGTAAAGTACCTTGGCATTTCCATAGACCCAAAAATTAATTTTAATAAAAAACAAAATAACTACCAGGGCAAAACATTTTAGATGTCTGATGTATAAAAATATTGGTATTACTACTAAAACAGCAGTAAAAATATATAAAATGATTTGTCGCCCACTACTGGACTATGGTTGTGTCCTCTATCCCAATCCCAGCAATCCAACCTACCGTAATATTCAAGTTAGCGAGTGAGCATCCCTTTGTACCCTAACAAAACCCCGACATCCTCTAAATCCTTTACATAATCCTTCCAACCAAGTCCTCTATGATACAACCCTAGTTATCCCTATTTAAGAACGCCTTCTATTCCTATCACAAAAATTCTCCAAAAATCCTTTCAACTTCCACATATTATCCCTATAATGTCTTCCTAGAAACCCAAATATAATCCCTAAATTTAGAAACCCACATTCTACTATTTTTGATTTCATGCATCTACTCATTAAAGACTGATGCCATATGACTGGATAAAATAAGGCAGAAAGACCTCTGGTTAATAGCGAAATAAATATTACAATGCATTAAACCCTCGGTATTATAGAGGACAGTGTGAGTGAGGATTAATTGGAGTGGAAATACTGTTACGGATTTTAATTTGTAAGGATCTATTTAGTAGGAAATTGTCAAGGAGGTTAATAAAATGAAACAGAATTTCAGGGAGTTACACTTGAATATTAGGTCATATCGAATCAAACGCTTTCTATACATCAATAAAAACAATGGCAAATGTTTTTAACTTCGAGGTGGACTGTTTGACAGTTTGAGATTAGAAATTTAAGACGGAGAAAGCAATGATTGGGTGATAATTGATAATCGCTAAAGAACATTGGTCTATTGAAAAAGGATAGATATATGGTATCAGCAAAAATCGTGAGTATGGTGAAATTACCAATAAAGTGTTGTATGTTGTTTATACAAATGAAAACATCTGCCGTAATGGATTTATTTTGGACATAATGAAGGCACAAAGCAAAGTGCGAAAGGAGCTGAGATGTTTTCACTTTGTCTAGTTAACGTGGTCGGTCATAAAAGGGGGCTTTAATAAGGAAATAATCTTTAATGGATATATCAAATTTAATTTATTGGTGTTTAAAATATACCAAATTTGAACACACTCGTTATCTTAATATTAACGCCCAAGTACCTCAACTATCAATCACTTTAACGGATAGACTAGGAAATGTGTAATTTCAATAGAGCATTGGATGCTTTTATTCATGATATTATTAATTTTTCGCAGGTTGGCGTTTTTTGTTTATTTTCTGGCTTGCTTGCAACCAGTAAACCTCCTCGTCACTTTAAAATAGGCACAGAGGAAGGGATTTGGATGAAGTACCAATTATTCTAGAAAAAGTGGTTGTGAATTTGATTGCTACCATCATATTTACATGTATAGGGTTGTGGGAAAGGTAATGGGAAACGAGATGAAATTTTGAAAATAATAAGTTAATGTTGGTGTACAAAAAATTTATTTTTGCCAATATTCACAATTTGGGATAATATTTGGGGAATCAAGGTCGAATATGACTATGAATATTTTGTTACCACTGATAATTTACATGTGTATCAATTCGGTATAAATCTATGAAGCGACTACTCAGTTTTTGAATAAGTTCCTGTGGGTCTGTCATTGTTGGCAAGTTTATTTCAGTCGAGTAAATGTCAATAATAAAGTGATGTAGCGTGATTAGAGAGTAAATTTGTGAATGTAGTGTTAAGCTATTGGCAATGGCATCAGATTTTTTTTATTTTGATTTATTATCTTGACATTTAAAATCTCTTCGATTGGGTGTAGCGGTCGTTTATTTTTTTATTTATTATACTTTAGCTTTCTTCCTAACAAAATACACATGAAAATACAAAAATATAATATAAAACATACAAAAATTTTGGGTAGCAGAAGTTGGGCGAAGTTCATGCGGCAGCGATGATCTTCCACTCTAACCCATATTTCTGACAGGCAGTGAGTATCCAAGAATTCTCTTTCTTCTCTTTTGCCACTACTATTTGCCTTATTTTAAGCTTATTGTTTATCTATTAGAGATTTGACTTTGTCAAATCAAATCAGGCTCCATGGTCTGTCTGTCTACAGGATCTACATTTTGGTAGTGTTGGAAATGGCTGTAGTGTGATCTCCAGAGCACTTTGATTGTGATTGTTTCTTTACAATTAGCACTAACATGATCTAATTTGTTACATACATTTTTGCTATCATCCTTTTCACCATTATATATTTGTCTCGCGCAGATTGACCGCTAGTGGTGACCGCTCACGGTGTTATGCTTTTATTTTGCTCTTTTTGCCCCTTTTTAGAAGATAATTTTTGGCTATTAAATGAAATATTCAGTCTCCTTTCTTCACAAAATTTATTCAACTTCGAGTGTAGCATTGAAAATGGTCACATCGTTACCAAAATTTACATTTGCTATTAATAAATTTGTAAAGAAAGGAGACTCAATATTTCATTTAATAGTGTAATACATCTACACTTTTTTGCTCTTTATGCCAGCATGACAGGTATATAATATATGTTCTTTATCATTTATTTCATCTTTCTTACCCTATAACTTTTCATATGCCTTTCTTTATAATTTTCGTTTTTTTGTATTATCTCTTCATTATTGTTGAGTGAAATAAAATAGGAAATGCAAGAAATAATAAAAATAGATAAGAAAGAGACGAGTGTTAAGGACTAAAACTAGACCAGCACTGCATCGTAGAGTTCGGTATTTGCTACTCTCTCCAGATCTAGTAGTGGAGAAGACAATAGCACCTCTATGTCCTTCGTCGAGATTATGCGATATCCTCAAGCAATACGCAGGGCGCCCGGCTTCAGAACTCTTTGTAGCTGGTCTACGTTCCGCTGCATTCTGTTGCAGGAGAAATTAACAATATTAATACTCACGTTGCGGCAGGATAATCGCTCTCTCCGCGAAGAACTGAATACTCTTAAAAATCAAATGAGTAAATCTTCTGACCCCGTAAGATTTAATGCGCAACACACAAGTAGGCTAACTTTCGAGATGAGTTGGATGATCAAAAACTTAGGGCTAAGAATATCGTAATATACAATATTCCAGAATGTGATAATATTGATGTAAATAAGAGAATTTCTCATGATAAAACTGCTGTAAAAGTGATTCTGAATTCTGTTAATGACAGTGTTTATCCGTCCAAGATGTTCAGATTAGGAAGAAAATCCAATAGATGTCGTCTTCTGAAAGTTGTTTTGCCGGACATTAATTGATCCAAACAAATTTTATCGAAGAGTAGGCGTATGGATAAAAACCAATATCCAGTCTGCCGAAGGTGAACAAAATGTATCTATAAAATTTTTGATGGAGTGCCGAAAATTGTTAAACTCAACGTCGAAAGAAAAAACTAACACGTTCTCAAGAGACTTCCATTTCCGTTTATTATCAGAATGTCCGCGGCTTCAATTCAAAAACTTTAAATTTCTAAAATAATGTGGTAATGTATAGTTTTGACTTGGTACTACTTACGGAAACATGGCTAACAGATAGCGTGCTTAATAGTGAACTCTTTTAGGACACTTTCAATATTTTTCGTTCAGATAGACAACATTGCCATGGTGGAGGAGCTTGATCTCAATTACGAATGGAATTCACGCAGAACAGCTTTCTATTTTTTCACCAGTAACTACCATTGACATTGCCGCGGCATCAATTACCCTTCAGGCTAAAACGTACATTATTATATGTCTTTACATTCCTCCAAATTCCTGTAATGATGATTATGTGACTATATTTGAGCATCTTTCGGAGCATTTTGGAACATATGATTTAATTGGCTGCTGTGATTTCAACTAGCCAAACTATTATGCATGTGGGAATCAAAGTTTCTCGTGTCGCAAAGTGTCAACGCTCACGAATTTTCTTTCATTAGTTAACTTAAAAGAATGCAACTCCGTATGCAATGATAGAGGTAGAGTACTAGATCTGATAAATATTCCCGAGTATTTTCACTGTACCGTTGAGAAAGCGGCTTTTATTGTAAAAGTTTGTGCTAATGCGTTTTCTAAACCGCTATCATGTATTTTCAATTTAATTTTAACTCCTGGTGTATTTCCGGAAATATGGAAACTGTCTTTAAAAATGGCGATAGAAATTGTATGGAAAACTATAGACCTATTTTGCTTGTTTCTAATTTTTCAAGAATCTTTGAGGCCATACTATACGGTTTAATTTATAATGCAGTGGTATCTCCTTTTCTTAGTCCGAAACAACATGGATTTATCAAGAAGCGATCAACTGTCTCAAACTTTTTAAATTTTACACAATATATTTCTGAAAAACTGGTCCAATGTAAGCAGGTTGACGTTATCTACACTGATATAAGCAAGGCTTTTGATCGGATGCCGCATGATAAGCTGCTACAGGCCTTATCTAAATATAATATTAATGGAACTATCATAAATGCCATTTGCTCATACCTTTCAGATAGACGTCAATTTGTATATTATTTGGGTTTCCGTTTTAACTTATATATAGCCAAGGGGTCCAAATTGGGACCGCTTTTGTTCGTTATATACTTAAATGATATTTGTAGAGTATTTAACTGTAATTATCTCCTGTATGCAGATGACATCAAGCTGTATAGTGAAATAACTACTGCTAGTGAATGTGTCGTTTTACAAAGTAATTTAGAACGTATGTTTGATTGGTGTAAACTTAATGTAAATCTTTTGGAAAGAGTGCAGAATCGTTTCCTAAGATATTTGTACTATTGTAAGTATAATCGCTATCCAGGATATAATATGAGAACCAGTGAAGTTCTTTTAGAATTCAATGCCATCAATATTTGATAGGCACATATTTGTGGTAGTTTGTGACTTATATAAACACGTACACGGAATCACTGATAACCCTGATCTTTTGTTACAATTTTATTTCAAAATTCCTAAGTTTAATTAATAGTTTATTTTAAATACTTGTCCAAAATATTCTCAGCTAATATTTTTGAAAACTATAAAAGTCTCTACAATTTAGATTCCTAAAATAATTTGTAGTTGTATTTAAAGTTTTATTTTATAGAGCAAACAAATGTATTGCAAGTGTGGAAACCATGTTCAACAATTCTCACGGTCGATATCAATTCCCCTTTACCATCTGGTAATTTTTTTTGGTTAAAATTCATTAATTACTAATCTATGTAGGTGCTTAATATTTTAGCAATTGATTTTTTGATTTTATTTCACTATCCAACTCAATATTCATTCATAATTGCAACTTAAAATTCTATTCTAATTTTAGATCTATTTGATTTAATTGTTAACATTGATTTTGATTTTGAACCATTGGCCTTGAATTTTGTTCAAAATCAAAATCACAAATTGAATTTTAAGTGCAGATTATCTACTATTTTTATATTGATGATATTTAAAACAACTGTTTACTAATTTTATATTTTTACTCAGTATTCCAAAATGCTCTCTCTCTCTCAATTTCATGAACTCGTCACATATTAAACCAGTGTTATAGCATTTAAAACTTCTAGTACACCTATTTTCAGAAAACCAATTCGTCATTTGAATTATCATTAGAAATAATTATTTTGAGCGTTTTTGCACGGCAGTTTTACATTATTACAATATAAAAGCTACAAAACCAACTAACAGTTAAAACAGCTACTCCTCGTACTAAAGCACCACCACCTTGAATTAAGTAACTGTTAGTTACATGTCTGAAATTATATTCAGCACAATGTAACTTTTTTGTTGTATAATCGCTTCCCAGTCACGTCATGGAATTGATATGACCATCCGCAGTCACGCGTTTCGCTGTATTACAGCTCATCAGTGCAGCTATGACATAACTTTGATGTTCGATTTTCAAGGCGCGTTCAAAAAACGATATCACCTTAGATGAAAAGCTTGCTCTTGGCTTTTAAACGTTATTATATTAGTTAAATATATTATCTAATATATGAATTTAATTACCTTGAAGAAATTATAGAAGCCATTCACTTTATTTTATTACATCAGCAGCACACGCTCGAAAAAAAAATAATAATTTTCAAAATAATTTCAGAAAGCGGCTTGATAGACGGTGTAAATACATTGCGTGTCCAATCTTTTCCTCATTACGTGCGGAAAATAAAATGGCACGATGCGGATGAGATAAGGAAACACCTGTGGATGGGCAACGCCGAGGCATTAAGCTGACAAGCGAGGGCCTGTCTCTTCGCGAGATTATATAACGTGCAGAAAGGCGAAAAGGGAAAAGTGTATTTATTCAGCGAAAAAAAGAAAAAAAGGGACACGGCAAGACGACCCGTGATCTAGAAGGCTGGGTGTGTACACGCCGCAAACACGGCCCTTACGTTTCCACCGCCTGCGAAATTCGGCAAATATTCCGAAATTAATTCATCCACAAACGAGAGATTGCATTCCGCGCAACATATTTTCTTGAGAGGAATGTTTCAGAAACATAATTTCATTACGTAAAATAATCGCGTTGTGTGCTACGCTTACGTACGGAAAGTTTATCGATAAATTGTTGCAGGTTTATAAACTTTGCGGTAAATTTTAGAGATGATAATCGTAATAGTATATATTTTATGTTTGAACATCTACGAAGGATAAATTAACTAGTAGAGTTGTAAATATTTATTGTTGGTATTATATATGTTAATATTTTATTTCCTATACATCTACTATTCCTTTCTTCTCTTCATTAAAATAAATTATTTATCTTTTGTTTCAGGTAACTATGACTGAATAGATTCTCATCACTCACAAAAGACTTCTAGAGAGCTTCTTTTAAAGACAACTTGTTTTTATGCAACTAAGAAACTCAAGGGTAAATATGCAGAATGTTTTAACGACTGTATGTAATTACTACTTTTCTGTCATGTCCATAAAATGCTGAGAAAAAGTTTTTAAAAGACTGTTGCTAGCTATAAATATTAATTTCTAAACACATCAGTACAAGATCCAAAATTTCTTGTAAATATAGCAAAATATTATTACAAAGAACAATTGTATATTTTTTGATGTGGGTCTAAGTGTAAGATCATTGATTCTTGCTGTCTAAATTTTTGTTCTTGGTTCATTAATTTATGTATTAATTTGCGAATAGATTATAAGCAAGAAGCACCAAGTTGTAAATAATAAAGAATAAAACAAGCATTCTAGGAAACTGAAAATTTGCTCAAAAACGAAAAATTGGCAGATTGAAAGACCGATAGTTGATAGCTCAAACAGACAAACTCACCCATATTTTTTTATTTCTTGTATATATTTCTACAAATTGTTTGAAAAAGATATTATTCTCGCTGGCAGATTGAAATTTTCTCATATATTAAAATCTATTATAAGAGAAAACTATTATTAATCGTTAAATAAAATATTAATTAAATAGTTACGTCCTTATAATACATAACCAGACCAACTAAGAAGATTATACCTTATGACTAATGTATTTCTCTGACTCTCTAGAAGTCCTTGAAACAATTATCCCCATTCAAAATCACGCCCGATTCTGACCAGAACAGGCGGACTCTTGCCGATAGTGCATTAAGGATCGGTCGTGGATTAATTGGACTTGGGAACTATGCGAATTAATATCTCGCCGAGTGAGGGGAGCCATTCAAATTCCTAAACAACACCGGTGAATTCAGGTGCGTGCTGAACTCGATAAATCGTCGATCTCCCGCTCTAAGGTCAACTACTTACAGGTTTTAATTAACCGCAGCCCCTATGCAATCGGCGTTAATTAATGGGCGCTCGGTTCGCAAAAAAAATTACCCAATAAAGCGGTTATTTCACCGCGGTTCAATTAAACACGCGGAAACCGAACTACAATTAGCAAACAAATAATCAACTGGTTACGTATTCCGGTCGTTTACGTTTAACGTGCCCGAGGGCTCGCTGGATAACTTGTTGATGGACGTTATTTTAAATCAATACACTCTGTTAATTAAACTAATGTTTCGACTTCACATGTTACGCTTTGTTGATGTAAATTTAGTTACTTATTCTTCTTTTAAATAGATGTTAAACTTGTTACATACGATTGATGATTGAAGCCATTACTTTGTGACAATGTACTAGCAAGGTTGCGTAGCTGTTTTGTTAATTTAAGAGGCCGTATATTCCTTTCTCTTATATCAGTGTTAGCTCTGGAAGATGAGGTTGATGAAAAAATACCAAAAACTACTAGGGTACCGGAGACTTCGAATAATTCTTTTCCAGTACCATCTATTCCTGTTACAGGCGCAGCAGTTGCTAAAACAACTCCAGTCCATAAGTGGGATCTGCACTTTGATGGAAATTAAAGTACATTGTTTGACTTTTTAGAAAGAGTTCAGTAAATGCAAGTTTCTCGGAATGTCTCTAAGAACTCGTTTTTTGCTTCTGCAACAGATCTTTTTACCAATCGAGCTCTGGTGTGGATTCGAAGTGTTCGAGATTCCATTGGGGGTTGGGATTGTTTAGTGTCCCTGCTCAAGAAGCACTTTCTACCTTACGATGCTGAGGATAGTTTGTGGGAGATGATTCGCTCTCGAAAGCAGGGATCGAACGAAAAAATAATATTTTTTGTTTCCGCCATGGAAAGTTACTTGATTTCTCATCGGTTGAGGACTCGTGTGTAAAGCCTGCCGCCGTCTTGAAAGTACGATCCCTCTTCAGAAATCATCGGCTGTTCATAATATTTCCGCCTTAGAGTGGTCATGTCTCGTCAAATTGTAATGAACGTAGACGGAAATTTTGCTATGGTTGTAATGAACCTGGTGTGATTCTATCTGCCTGTACTAGGTGTTCGGGAAACGGTCAGGGAAGAGGCTCGGTGGCTCCGACCTCTCTCCTTTTGGTAAGGCCAAATATGCAGTAATAACCAGGAGTGGACTAAATGGGTGAGTGTTGTGTCCGATTTTTGTAGAGTCGATTCATCTAAGACCAAGGAGGTCAAGCCAACCCCACTTCATAACGAGATTACGCCCCTTATGGTCAAAGACTCGAACGACAAGAGGCCCTTTCTGAATATTTCTATATTTAATTTTCCTTGCACTGCTCTGTTAGACTCTGGAGCTAGTTTATCTGTTCTGGGAGGCCCAGGGATAATTAAGATTGAGTCATTATCTCATTTATTTGGAATAAAATTAGATTTTTGCTCAGGATCCTATTTATTTGGAAAGCCAGATCCAGCATTTGAGCTGGATGGTCCATTTGTTGGTTTGAATGAATTGAAGGTTACGGGATTACACGACCTATCTCAGACTTAACATCATCAGTTAACTGAAATTATAATTAAGTACAGTGAACTATCATGGCAATCAGGAACGAAGCTCGGTAGAACAAACAAAACTGTTCATATAATCGATACTGGTGATAATCTTCCTGTTAAGCAAAGACAATATCCGTTATCTCTATACATGTTAGAACATCTGTACAAGGAGATTGATGAGATGGAAGCATTAGGAGTCATTCAAAAGTCATCTAGTGCATGGTGCTCGCCCATATTGTTTGTCCGGAAGTCCAATGGTGAATTGCGCTTTTGTTTCGATAGCAGGAAACTTAATTCCTTGACAAAGCGGGATGCATATCCTCTACCGCACAACAAATTAAATGGAGAGCAGTTCTTATCTAGCATTGACTTAAAGTCGACATTTTGGCAGATACCATTCGAGAAGAATTCCTGCGAAAAAACCGCATTCGCTGTACCAGGTAAAGGACTGTACGAGTTCGTCGTCATGGCCTTTGGGCTGAATAACACTCCTCAAACACAGCAACGTCTTATGAACCGAGTGCTTGGTCCTGCCTTGGACCTCTTCTGTTTCGTCTATCTGGACGATGTCATCATAGCCACCCCAGATTTCGACAAACACCTAGAAATACTTACAGAAGTGTTTTTCCGACTTAAGGAAGCCAATTTAACTGTCAATTTGGAGAAATGCGAATTTTTTCGGCCCTCTTTAAATTATCTCGGGTTCGTCGTTGATCGTCTGGGATTGAGAACCGATCCAGCAAAAGTTTCTGCTATGGTGGAATATCCTCAACCCGAGACTGCTACCCAGGTGAAAAGATTACTCGGAATGTGTTTATGGTATCGTCGTTTTGTCCCTAACTTTTCGACACTGACTGCTCCTATTAGTTTGCTCATTAAGGGTCGGAAGAAAGGCCTTCAATCACTTGGACCCCTTCGGCTGAAGCTGCGTTTCAGGAGATTAAGCAGCCTTGATTACCACGCCTATTCTTGCTAACCCTAACTTTAATAAACCCTTTATCATACAGTGCGATGCATCTTATGTAGGTCTGGATTGCGTTTTGGTGCAAGAGAATGATTCCGGCCAGAAAATACCTGTCACTTACGCTAGCCGCACGTTATCCGAAGCCGAGCGAAAATACACTGTAAGGGAGCAAGAATGCCTGGCTGTGTTATTTGGGTTAGATAAATTTAGACCTTATTTAGAAGGTGTTCGATTTAAGGTAGTCACGGATCATCATTCGTTATTGTGGCTCCAGAAACTCAAGGATCCCATAGGCAGGTTGTCGAGATGGGCTGTGAAAATTCAGCAGTTCGATATGGAGATCGAGCACCGTAAGGGTCGCTTGAACATTGTCGCGGATGCACTATCAAGGGCACCCATCGAATTGTGTATCATAGATGTTTCTGAAGAAAGCCACCTTACAGACCCGTGGTACATGAAAATTCTAAGAGCCGCGGAGCATAACCCAGAAAAATTTCCAGATTATACAGTCGCTGATGGGAAGCTCTATAAACACGTTGCCAATGAACATGGCTTGCAGACCAATTTTTCGGAATGGAAATTGGTTGTCCCCGAAGATCTGCGACAGGAGGTAGTGAGATCTTGTCACGACGTTCCGACATCGGGACACTTGGGAGTGTACAAGACTCTGAAGCAACCGGATATTTTTGATTTAATTAATAAATTTATATTTTATATTTTCATTTGTGACCGCATTTAATTTTATTTTGAATTCAATTCCAACCGGATTTAGTAATTTTCCCTGCGACAAATTCCCAGAGGGGCAAAAAAATTAAGATTACTTGGCGCCTTATAAATTTTCACCTCGCTTTTGTAGATCTCGCAGAAATTTAATTGTAAACCAGAATAAAGGCAATTAAGCAATATTTTCTAGCTTCTCAAAAGATGGATCTCGTGAAGCTCTACTTGGATGCAACAATAATTCAAGAGCACTTTGGCTGATCCTATAGTCTGAGGCCTGAATGTACGGTTATGTATTGATTCAAGATACTTAGATATGTAATTTAGCTACTACACTTCTTCATTCCCTGGCAAATTCATTTGATTCAATGTTCTACAGCTATCAAATTAGTATGACTCTATCGACCTCATAAAAATTTGTTTGGAGATAACTACTACCACGACCAGATTTAATTTTGGAGGCATAAATTTTAATTTACTTAAACTGCACATTATTTCTGGAAATTATGATATCGCACTGAGTAAAATTTAGCTAAACGAAAGTATCTCTGATGGTCAATGCCACATTGATGGTTTTAAACTGATACAAAGAAATATACTCTTCAGAGGTGGGGGTATAGCTTTTTATATAAAAAACACTATAAAGTACAGAATAATTGACAGCAATCACTCAATTGAGCAATTATGGATCTCATTTTCTATACCTAAGTGTTTATAGACCTACTACTTTGAACGTGTCTAGTTTTCTGAATTCGTTAGAAGTATCTTTTAGTAATTTAATTCGTCGCACTGATAATCTTTTCTGTTATTATTATTATTATTATTATTCTTGATGTTAATAATAATTCTGTGCGTCTATTTGATTCCTTGCTGTTGTTTACTTAAACAAATTATTGACAGTCCTACTAAAGTAACTAGTACTTACACAAATATTTGGACCACAATATAATCTCATGTGACATCCGAATTATGAGACCTAAAATTAAACCAGTAATACTCGCCTGAAGGTTTGGAGAAATTAATGTAATTGATCTCAACACTGACCTTCCCATTGTAACTTTGACTTTATTTACCCTCTAGCTAATATTGATGATAAAATTTATTATTTCTCTTAAACGCTTTTGGATTTATTTGACCTCCATGCACCTTTAAAAACAACAACATTTACAAGAAAAATATATCCTTGGCTAACAGCTAGCATTAAAACATCAATAGCCCTAGGAAATAATGCCCTTGATAGATTCAAAAGAACAACGAGATCCAAATCATTGGAAGTATTACAAATCTCTTTGTAATTTAACGACGTCTAGTATTAATAACGAAAACAAGGCTCAGTCTTGGGACCTTTTTTTATTTTGAATAAAAACTTCACAAATCCTTTCAAGTCTTAACTTAATTATTACCACCTTTTTGCAGACGATACCCAATTGTTATATACATTTGCTGAAAAGGATGCTACTACAGCGTGCACTAAAATTAACTCTGATTTGAGTAAGATTAATAAAAGATGTAATGAGTACGCTCTCTTAATCAATAATTCAAAAACTGAAGCTACTTTATTTGGACCAAAAAAAAGGCCCGAGAGAGAGAGTAGTTCCTCTCCATTTAATAACTTTGGACTACACCAATTTTATTGAAATAAAAAAATTGTGTAAAATGCCTAGGAGTTCATATTGATGCTGATTTAAGTTGTTATAAGCATATATCTTGTTGTACAAGGTGGGGCAAAAGTCCCGCTACCATTTTGATTGCCTATAACTTTGCTCAAAGAAAAGATAAGTAAGTTTCAATTTCATAAAAAGTTTATTTGGTCTTTACATTTTTTGGAAAACTATATCGGCTAAATGGTGACCATTATTCGCTATGCAACTTTCGACTCTTTTTAGGACAATTTTCATGATATCCTTCAACATATCGGGCTGAATTTGTTCAATTTTGTGACGGATATTGTCTTTAAGATGTTGAATCGTTTGGGGCTTATTCACATAAAAAACCCCACAAGAAAAAGTCTGCTGCTGTTAAATCCGGACCATGCTAAATCGCCACCTCGCGAATTTAGTCTTCGTGGAAAAGCGTCATTCAATAATTGAATTGTTAAGCTGTGTGTGCTATGGCCCCATCTTGCTGAAACTACATGTCATCTAGTCAGTTTTCAATTTTAAATTAAAATACGTAGCTCAAAAATTTGACTCACTGAAATTTAATTTGTCTTGATTGGTTCATATTAAAGTATTTCAACTTCTAGAACACTCTTTCCAGATGTTGTACATCTCTTCAGGCACAAAAGGATAACTAGAGTATTTAAGTATCCTGGTGTACCAATAAAGACTAGATTTATTAATTTGTGACCTTTCTTCTAATAATTAGAAAAAATACGAAAATATTTTCGGAAAATCTACAACAAATGAGTTTTATTAAGACTACAAGAACAAATCACTTTGAAACAATGACTTCTCTAGCTAATATTTCGACAGACATTGAATGACATTGAAAGTAATTTGCGTGTTACAAAATAGCAAGGCTATCAAAGCAACACTAGTTTGAATGTATTTCTTTCTGTAAAATGAACTAAAATTTATTGAATGTACGTTAAATAGTTTGTGAATGACTATACTATGGTAATTTGGAACAAGAAATGAATTTAGGTTGATGTAATTAAAAATAAATTAGCAAAAGCAATTACATAATTCAATACCTTTCTTCTAAATATTTACTTGGTGGAACTGAATATGATTGCTGCTAGTAGTATGCAGCAGCTCTTGTTATCAAGGTTTAAATTCTCTATAATAATGCTGCTAAAACGCTCTCATACAAATTAATTGTTTCTTTTAGATGTTTTGTTAATTACTGAAATGATAAGGCTGTTACTTGTTGAAACTCCATATCATTTTTCATCTTCCTGACGAAGCCACTGTGTGGTGAAACATTGTCGTAGTATAATAAAAACATTTTCGAAACCATATACTGAATCAGTATTTTATTAAGTGATTTGTTAAAATTGATAAGGCGTTAAGATATTGAAAACTATTTTCATTTAGTAAGCTCTGATGCTAAATTGTCTCTCCTCCATTTTGAAAATCAATATTTATTCCTTATAAGCTAGAGGGTAAATGATCTCTTTCTCAATTTGTAAACTAATTTTAGTTTCTTAAGAGCTAGAAAGTGTTTGTTATTGCCCCTTTTCAATGGGCTTACATTATTTAAGTCAGCCGACATACGCTTTATAAATCCTAGGCCCTTATTTGCCTTATTAACCACATAGTCAATGTGAGAACTAAATGAGAGTTTACAATCCAGGAAAACGCCAAGGTCTTTTACTAAGTTAACTTGTTTAAGGTTAGAGTTGTTTAGGGTGTATTGAAACTTTAATGTTTTTTTGCAATGCGAAAAAGATATTTAATAGCACTTATCAATATTTAGCTTCATGTCATTTAAAAGGCACCAGTTATGTACAGATTCAATATCATCCCGGATTCTAATACAATCACGAATACTGTCCACTTTACAATAAAGCTTTAAATCGTCGGCAAAAAGGAGATGAGGGCACTTTAGTATCTGAGACAAATCATTTATAAAAATAATAAATAATAATGGGCATAGGTTGGACCCTTGTGGAACACCAGACGTTGCGATGTAAGATTGGGACAGATGGGATTTAATTCTTACAAATTGCTTTCTCTCATATATATATTTTGAAAACCAACTTAATAGTGGATTACACACTGTAATTTTTTAACAAGAATAGAGTGATTAACGGAGTCAAATGCTTTGCTGAAATCCGTGTAAATAGCATGGACTTCAGCATTATTTTCTAGAGCTACGTGTATATAATCTGTGTAAATGAATAAATTATTTAAAGTGGACCTGGTAGCAAAGAAGCCGTGTTGGGAATCGAAAATAACTGTGCGAAATACTTCAAACAACGGCTGGTAGACAACTTTTTCAAATAGTTTCGCCATCGAGCATAAAATTGAGATTGGCCTGTAATTCTCGACCTTTGGCCTTGACTTTGACTTATAAATAGGTATCACATACGATTCTTTCCAAAGGTTAGGAAATACGCCCGTATGCAACGACAGCAAAAATATAAAATGTAAAGGATTTGTTAGAGTTCCATGTAAATTACGTATAAATATTATTTTGCGTACGTGCATAGTAAATTGGAATATGAATAACTCATTTGGTCGCCATCATCTCATCAATATACAGACCTAATTGAGAAAGTGCGTAGAAGATTTTTAAGATATTTGTACTTTTTGGTAAATTACTTTTGGTTATCATTAATAGATAGACAGTTGACAGATGACATTTGACATATGACAGTTGACAGTTGACATTTGACAGTTCAAATTGAAAATTGATATTTAATATTAATTAATTGAATTAATCATTGGCAAGTGGCAGTTCATAGTTTAAAATTAACAATTGGTAATTTATAATAGTTTAATAGTTTACATAAAAGTTAACAGTTAAACTTACATAATTAGTAATTAATTTAAGTCTATCGTTGACAGATGGTAGGTGACAAATAACAGATAACAGTTGACAGATAACAGTTAATAGTTCAAATTGATAATTAATAATTAATAATTGATTATAATTAAATATTGGCAAGTGATAGTTCAAAGTTTTAAATTGACAATTGATAATTTATAATTGATTACATTGATTACATAAAAGTTAATAGATAAACTTTGACAATAGATAATTAGTAATTAATTTCAGTCTATCGTTGACAGATGAAAGTTGACAGATGACAATTGACAGATAATAATCGACTGATTTGTATTTAAATTATGGTTTTACTATCGTCTTAGAGATGTCGCTGATTTATCAGATTAACAATGATTTCTGTTTCATGAGGAGTGAGTTTATCTCTTCTGCCTTGAAATGAGGTTAATTTTTTGGTTAATAATTTTATATTCACCTTTAGGGCTCCCTCTTAATGTTCCTTTTTTTAAATATAATTTTTGCTAGAAGTTCCACTTCCTTCTTTATTTTCTTCTTGTAGCAACTCATATGCATTAACCTCTGCTCCGCAGCAAATCATGCGAGTATTTGCATTTGTTATATTTCCTGTTACACCCACGATAAAACGAGTATCCACACTTTATACAAACTATACTCTTGCACTGTTTATCAATACAGCACTTATAATAAACTTCCTTTTATCAAACAAAACATTCTTGCTGTTCGCCATCTTAACACTATTTATCGTTGATAGATGGCAGTTGGCAGTTGACAGATGACATTTGACAGTTCAAATTGACAAATTTAATAATTGAATTAATCATTGGCAAGTGACAGTTCATAGTTTAAAATTAACAATTGATAATTTATAATAGTTTACATAAAAGTTAACAGTTAAACTTTGACAATACTTAATTAGTAATTAATTTCAGTCTATCGTTGACAGATGGCAGGTGACAAATAATTATGACAAATCATTATTTTCCGTTGACAGATGGTAGTTAACATATGACAGTTAGAAGATGATAGTTGACAGATGACAGTTAACTGATGCACAGATCAAATTGACAGTCGATAATGAATAATTGAGTAAAATTAATCATTGACAAATGACAGTTCATAGTTTAAAATTTAGAATAGATAATTTATAATTAATAACATAAAAGTTAACAGTTAAACTTTGACAATAGATAATTAGTAATTAATTTGAATATATCGTTGACAGATGATAGTTGACAGATGACATTTCAACAGCAGTTCAAATTGGCAATCGATAATTAATAATTGATTATATTTAATCATTGGCAAGTGATAGTTCATAGTTTTAAATTGAAAATAGATAATGTATAATTGATTACATAAAAGTTAACAGTTAAATTTTGACAATAGATAATTGATAATTAATTTTAGTCTATCGTTGACAGAGAAGAGTTGACAGATAACAATTGACAGGTGACATTTGATAGTTCAAATTGACATTCGATAATTAATAATTGCTTATAATTAATCTAATTAATATCGGTCTATCACTGGCAGATGACAGTTGACTGAGGACAATTAACAGATGATAGTTGGCAGAGATATGACGGTTCAAATTGACAATCGATAATTAATAATTGATTACAGTTAATCGTTTCTAGATAACAGTTAATAGTAAAAGTTTTTAATAATTTATTACTGTTAATCGTCGATAGGTGGCAATTGATAGTTGAAAATTGACGATGGATACAAGCAAAATGATTTATATTTTGACAACTTAGCACAGGATCCGCCTATTTGATCATCCATCTGAAAAAAAATAGAACTTGTTTCTTCCGGAACAAAAAGTAACATATTTAATAAAAACAAAAAAACAATTATTTAAAAGAAGAACGTATGTATTATTATATGTGAAATTCTTATTTACACCCATTTAATAACGGGTTCCACGAATACATCAACCAAATTAATATAACTTACACCTCGATTTCATAGATCTTGATTGTAATCCGAAAAAAAGACAATTAATACATGTTTTCTAGCTTCCAGAAAGATGGATCTCCTAGAGATGAAGCTCTAGGAGCTCTTCTTACAAGCAATTATAATACAAGTGAACTTTACCTGCTCCTGTAGTGCTAGACGAGAGGGTAAGGTAGTGAAAATGATTATTGCAACCGTAACTGTGTGGTAGTTCATTATATTTACTCTGTAAGGTTATAAATTGATGATTGGCAGTTGGATACACATATTCTTAAAATGCTTAGATATGTAGTTTAGCTAAGACACTTCTACTTTCCTCCAATATATACATTTAATTAGATTTGCTACAAAGCTATCACCTAAATTAGTATTACTCCATCGACTCCAAGGAAAATTGTTTGCAAACCCGAGGGGAAGCAATTATACATAGAACATTGAGTTTAATCTTCAGCTAGAAATGATTTTTTTTTAAACTCTATATCATTCCTGTATACCTAATATCTAGCAGCAACCATGTATACTTTAGATTTGCAATCAATACCAATACCACCAATAAAGACTCTGCATAATAACCGTAACAGGGCAGCATTACTCATCCCTTTGGTTAAATTTGAGGTGCTCGGGATATACACAAATAACTCAGTTTTGAAACATAATATTTTCTAAATATTGAGTATCTCACGCCACTTTATCTAAAAGATTTTTTTTTACATTATTCCATGGAAATTTTACAGCTCTTATAGGATAAACAATTCGGATTTTCTGTTGACTTGCACATAAGATCTAATTATGCCTGCAGTTTTCTAATCTTGATTTCATGCATAAATTTAATATTTAGAATATCCTGTTTCCAACTGTAAATAACAGCACGATGATTTAAATGCTCACTTAACTGGAGGTGATAGATTTTTATGTTAATTAACCTTCTAATTAGTAAACAACTATGATATATAACCCTTCTTATCCATTGATGGTTCTAAATCAGAGGATTAAGTTGGTTGATAGATAAGGTTGAAAATCCATATTTATTTGTATATTAAAGTTGTAAATAACTGAAATTTTCAAAAAATGTGTGTTTATTTTCACTACAATTGTTTCGCAAATTTATTGCTTCTTCAGGTGAATGAAAGTTCACATTTTTTGAAAATCTCAGTTATTTACAACTTTAATATACAAAAAAAAATACAGAGGATTAAAATAAAATCATTGCTAATAGTTTTATATATATTTATTTATAAGTCGGTTTATATCAATAAAACACATTTCTTTTAACATCCTAAAACGTAATAAAGATCATGATGTATAAGTTAGATTGGGAATTTTTAGGTCTGTCGGTAACTTTCCGAAAACATTACGGCGGGTAAATTGGGTAAATGGGGGGTGATCCCATATTTTCGTTTATTTAGTTTATTACGAAACAAACTCGGAAATTCCTTGAGGAATATATAACATACATACTGTCTATAGTTTGATTCTATGTGTTATTGATTGTTTCTTTTTCAATAATTCAATTTATATTTACATTATGACTTAAAATAGTATATTGTTCAACGAGTGACGAAAGTAACATTTTTTTAAGCGAGAGAACAGTTTACCAAACGAGGCGAAGCCGAGTTTGGTAATGTTCGCAAGCTTAAAAAAATGCTTTCGACGAGTTAAACACTATACTTTTTCTACTACCTTACCTATGATACTAACAAACTTTTATAAACAAATACTTTATTTTGAATTAAAAATTACAAAACTACTGATCATATTTAAATTACTTACCGATAACTTTGCAAAATATGCAAACAGCACAGTGAATATGAATTTACGCGATTATCTGCCTTAAATTCCATGAATTTTGCATATATTTTTTCATACTTCTTTTTCGATTTTTCTGATAATAAATCTCTTTTCTCAGCTTGATTTACTATTTCTTGTGCAGTATTGGAAAGATCTAAATCACTTACTGAATCAGAAATCATGATTTGATGAAGTTACGAACAGTACAAATTCAAAAACTGACGTTTAATAATGACACGATATAGTGATAGCAGGCAACTAGACGGAGGTGAAAATTTGTAGGTAACTTTCGTCCCTAGTGACGAAAGTTAGCGTTATGGGATTTTCTCTCACTAGTGACGGAACTCAAATTTTCGCTGGAGTATTCGATGACGAAAATTGTCTTTTTATAAAGGGTAGTAGAAAAAACATATTTTTCAATAAATATCTAATCTATGGTAAATATCACATGTTTTAATTAATCAAGATGATTTAATACATATTATTAAGTTTTTCTAATGTTTGAATGTGAAACATTTGTTGCAGTAATAGAAGAAATTTAAATGAAAGGTATGTTTATGTTGACGAATGCTGTATACTAACTGTAATTAAAAACAATTCGAAAGTGATACTATAATAAGGTACAGAATATTCAAAAACGACAACGTAATTAATAATTATTTTCTATATATGAGATAAGAGATAAATTTACGTATAAATCCCATTTGTGTTAATCAAAAACAAAGATCCAATGTGAATTTAATTACGTATAAGGGCACTATCTCACATACAGACAGAAAGATAACAAAGATATACAAACAGGACGAGAGCGAATAGGCGAATAATAAACAAACTGGATCACTGCGGAGTGAAAACATGCGACAGTCAACAAAAGCACATTTAACAGAACAACATTTACAGTAAGATATGAAAAAACAAATAAACATATGCAATCAATAATATTTTTACAATAGTTATATATATACAGGGAGAGTCTCTAACTTGGAATAAATTCAGTAAATCATAAAAAGTTTATTTTTTGAAAATATGCTCGGATACGTCGATTTTATTTTAAATTGCGCTCTTTTTGGTGAAATAAAATTTTATACAGCGTATCCCAAATGTGAGATATAACGTCATGGACTAATTTTTTAATGACAACCCTATTTTTTATCACTATCCTTAAAGAGTATATAAAGATACACATGTGTGCCAAATTTCAAATTTTTATTTCCTGTCATTTACAAGATATTTAATAAACATTATCAAAGTCTTTCTTCAATAAATGCTCAAAATGTTGTCCATTTTCTAACTGTCAATACCCTAAACGTAACTGAAACTCGTTTAGAATATTTTTAATTACTTCGGCGGAAATTAGGCTATACTCCTGTTTTGTTCGTTCTTTTAACTCCTCAATATTTGCCGGTTTGGTCTTAAAAACTTTGCTTTTCAAGAACCCCCATAAGAAAAAGTCTGTAGGTGTTAAATCTGGAGACCTGGGTGACCATTCAAATGGTCCTCTTCTGCCAATCCATTTTCATGGAAATACATTATCCAGGTACTCACGGACATGCCTTGTAAAATGGAAAATCGCACCATCCTGTTGAAACCACATATTTCTATTCGGGACGTCAGCTTCTACAGGCCAAGGGAACAAAATAGCCAAACTCGGAATTAGCTCTTCTTAAAGAATTGTAACTATCCCGATCCATTGAGATTGTTTGGGAAGAAACTTGGTTCTATAACTCGATCACTAAAAATCCCTGCCCAAACATTAACTTTTTCTGGATATTGAGTGTGGTGATGTGTGATCTTCCTTTCTACGTCACAAACTATTGCTTCAAAAAACGACGAAAGTTTTACAGTGCGTTCTTTTTCTAACGCATTTGGTTTACTTTATCAGACTGAATGTTTTTGCATCGTTTCTCGAAGCGACAGTTTGTGACGTACGACGGAAGATCCAACGAACAGACTATACAATGATTAATGGTTCGATCCAATTACTTCTTCCACTTCCATTTTGCTCACTTATTTACTTTAAGAGCCCCTGATTGCTATAACATCAATCAATGTTAATCTTGTGGTCAAATAAATGTTTCTTGCCTTCCCATTCTCCTTCTGTACATCTATTTTACACCTCCCATCCCTCTTTCGTCACTCACTCCTTCAGCTTTCTAGCCTAGTTGTTTACTTACTTATCCTGAGATTTTCTTTCAATCTCCCTTCGTTTCATCCCAAGCTTGCGTTATAATTACACCTAACCACCTAACATCCTCCTTCGCCGGATCTATAATCTATTTCCTTTCTTATTTCATTCCAACTTTTATTAATATACAATTATTAATATACTTGGGTTATTTAACAGCGGGGGGTGCTAATATTTAACCCAAGCCAGACCTTCTCCACCCTCTGTGGACTTCACCTTGTTTTTTTCTTTCATAATCTCTCTCTCATTCTCACAGTATCAACTCCTACCTAGACGTTAGCAATATAAACAAATACTATGAAACGATACCCATGTGAGGTAACAAGTCTCTAGCGGTTCTTAAAATTGTCAAAATTTTAACTACTTTTAAGCATAAACATTCTCCGTCTACTTAACCTTAAAATTGACGTTAGGAAATTTAAATTGTTTATCTTCATTTTATCAAATATTTTGTTTTATTTTAAGATATGTTTAACAGTTTTATTATATCTATGTTACTTTTTTCATTTCATGTTCATGGTAAATGTTGAAAAGCTATTTTTTACTTTCTTTAAAAACATTTTTAGGCGTTTAAATTATCTACTTCTCTTAGTATCAAAATTTTAAATGTTTGATCAGTTAAAATTTCAAGTGTTACAAAAAGTTTAATTTATTTTTGGTATTGTAAAATTTTAACTAGCTCATGACTTTAGTTTTTACAAATTCGTGACATGTCTCACGCTTAACATATTATTTAAGCTTTACCTAAAAATATTTCCTTATAAAATTCCAAGGAATTATTTATAGTCCTAGTCCAATTTTAGCCAATACTTATATTTTTTCACTTCCCTAGCGCACTCTTGACCTACTTCAATTTTTTTATTGTCCTAGTACAGTCTTTAATAATCTCATTTTACCTTATCCAATAAACAATCTCTTACCCATTTCTTCTTCTGATCTGCCCCGATTAATTATTCAATTCTTTAACGTATGTTAAACCTATTCCAATAAAATATTTATTATCCTAACGCACCGCTGACATTAAATTATGCATTTCCCTAGCTTACCCTCTATATATGCCAATAAATTATTATTTACTCTAGTGTACTATTAGCCTAGGCTAATGCATTATTTATTGCCCTGACCTACCCTAATGAGTTATTTATTAACCTGGCTTACTTTTGACCTATATTAATAAATTTACATTGAACTAACATACTTCCATCCTTCCGCGATAAGATGTTTGGCGTCAATCCTTCAAAGTCGATTAGTAATGTCTTTTTAAGCAGGATGCACAGTATCTATTACTGTAGCAAAGAATTGTCTTCAGGGGAGTTTTGTCCCTCAAAGTATGGGCAATAGAGGTGCAATTTGTGGAGGCCCTTCGATATACCAGAGGAAGAAAATACTGCCGGAGACTGAATAGGACATTTAGTAATACTGCAGCAAATCGACCCGGAGTCCTGTCAAAACCAACAAACATCATGTCCAGAAAGCACAAATTCAAAATACTAGTGTTTATTGAAGAATTCAAGATGTCTTCGAAGAGTCTCAATAAGTTTGATCGAGGAATATCAGACTTGTACACGTATGGTACCAAGAATGGTAGAGGTATTTATGACTCAAACCATCGTATCGAAATCAACGAAGTGATAGATGAACTCGTCAAAAGAGGCACAGAAAAGAGTTGGTTCAAAAATAGCAAGAGGACAGAAGACGTAAGTACTGTAACAATGCCCCAGTCGTTAATCAAAGCGATTCATTAAACTCCATCACAGCAATAAGGTGCTTGAAGTCACAAGGAATGAGCTGAAAATATTCACGGGACTCGCGACAGAGAACTGTGCCCTCCGGTACAATGTATGGATAATGGGAAAAGAGAAAAGTGGTTTTATGATTCGGCCGAGCCCATACTATGCACTTGTGACGCGATTATCAACAAGTGTTTTTCACACATCGACAGGGACATATTATCCCATGAAGAAATGAGCAACATCACCCCCAAGAAAGTTACCAGGTTCATAGGGGACGAGGGACTGCTTGGGAAATGATTAAGGGCAGGATAATAGATCTGATTAGTCACAGATCACGAGAAGTTAACTCACCTTACAATGATCTTATGTTACCCAACATAATCCCATCTTTTCCTCATAAATTATATGTTGCGCATGCATATTTATTTTAAAAACTGCAAAATGATATATTAATTTAGAAAATGAAAGTTAGCAAAACATACAATAGTCAAAACCCAGAAAATGGTGATGTGGGCAGCATGCTACTCTCTCTGTACTTTTTACATCATTTTGATAAACAATTTTAATAAACTACAAGTTATCTTTAATTAATTGCTAAAACTAAAAACTAGTTGGAGACGAATTAATAAAATTCTTGTGAAACAAATCAAGTGCTTTTAGTTCCAATCAAAATAGAACAACATGTTGCTAAACTTCCTTTTAAATGTGCACAAACAGACACTCTTATTTCTAAAAATTAATATGGTATTTTTCTAATTAGATGTTCCAAAAATGCATCAACATGCTGCACAAAAAATGAAATCATTTCAAATTTGCTTTTATCAAATGAACCCAAAGACTTTTCGTCCACACTTCAGAAAACCAAATATAAGATGAAATCATATATATTAGATTAGGCAAATTTTTTTGAACCGGTGGTAATAAGCGTAACTGCATAAGTTCTAAGCTAAAGAAGCATGATCATCTCCGCAGATATTAAAATTTTAAACAAACGCTTTAAAGTTGCTATCATGTCTACAAGAATATAGGTTTTTTGTAAATACCACAGCTTGTTTTCTTCTATGTGGAAATAAAGCTGTTGGTGGTAATAAACTACGATATCTTGACAAAAATCCATAGCTTGGTAAGATCTATAACAGATTTTTTTTAAAATTTTAGTCGTAAGTTGGTTTCCCCTTCTAGTCAGTTGGCATCATGCTCTGGTCTAGAGAGCAGCAGGCGTTCGCCGTCGAGAGCATCTTTTCTAACGGTCGCTCACTTCTTGGTACGCAACGTGCTTTCCACGCTTGCTTTGAAATTCCTCCTCACAGACTCGTTCCTGGCCGTAATTCGATTCTGTCGTGGGTTCACTCATTTCAGGAGTGTGGCTAAATCCAGAAATGGACATCAACGGACTACCAGAACTCCGTCAATTCTGCGTTCTCCCCGGCGTTCGGCTCGTAAACATGCAGCTGCTCTGGGAATTTCTGGCACTACTGTTCGACAAATTCTCCATGAAGACCTTCAACTTCGTCCCTATAAATTGGTTGTTGTGTAAGAATTAACTGAACGCGATTTTGTTGCCCGTCAAAGTGTATGTGAAGTGCTGCTTGACAACCTGCCTCCAGACGCGGTTGTTTTTTTCAGTGACGAGGCTCACTTTCACATTTCCGGCTCCGTCAACAAGCAAAACATGCGTTACTGGAGTGGTGAAATCCGCGTCAACTGCACCAGAAGCCACTTCAATGTGAAGGAGTTACTGTCTGGTGTGCGATATCGGTAATGGGAATGGGAATAATTGGTCCTTATTTTTTTTAAGAAAACGAACGCGCAGTAACCGTTAATGCAGCTCGTTACAAGAACATGATCGATGAATTTTTTCTTCCAAGCCTCGAAGAAATGAACGTTAGAGACGTGTGGTTTCAGCAAGATGGAGCCACAGCATATACATCACAAGGATCAATGGATTTGTTGCGACAACATTTCCCCGACCGCCTCATCTCTCTCAGAGACGATCTTCCATGGTCGGCACGCTCTCCAGATTTGGCTCCATGCGATTTTTATTTATGGGGTTATTTAAAATCTCTGGTTTATATCGATCGATCATGGACCATAGCTCACCTCAAGAACAACATTCGCGACGCCATTGCCAACATACCGATTGATATGCTGCGAAGTGTGGAGATGAACTTCAAAAATCGACTTAATCAGTAAATGCACAATGGGGGTCGCCATTTAACCGTTGTAATTTTCAAAACTATATAAAAAAATTTGGGATATTGTATTCTCAAATAAAAAAAGAATTAAAACAATAACTTAATTACTTTTGATTTTATTGACCTTTCAAATAAGTAAGTTTCTCTGGCGCACCCTGTATAAACCAGAAAATAAATAATAAAATAATATAATAATAAATAAAGAGTCAATTACTAAATAACAAATTAGAATCAATAGAACCATCAGAAATGGGATTACGATTAGAAATATATCGAACAAACGGGAAGAAGCATTAAAACTAGATAAAACGAATATAAAAAAATGCGATAAAAAACTAAACCATGGGAACAGGACTGTTGAATTACTGGATTACAAAGTGTTCGATATTTTTTTAGTTTTTCATGTCATTATCGGAGAGATGGAATTTCAAAGCATTTAAAAACTGATATTACATTTACCAGTTTTAGCTGCATTTGCACAACAAATTTATCATGAAAAATATAGGATTTATTAATTCTCGCATTATTGTACCAACCACATTTGCATGTATATAGCATAATTATTATTATGGAATGATGAAAATAATTTACAAGCATTAGTAAATTACAGTCTGTTGTTCAAATAAAAAAATTAAAGTCTGCTATTGTATTTATTAAGATATTTATAAATAAAATTACACGGCATTGACGTAATCAACTTGTTTTTCATTAAACGTATACAGAGTTCCTAGTATATTGTTTACAAAGCAAATCACTGAGTGATACATTGATTAACTTTTTGCGTTCATATCAATAAGCTTTAAAGGTGAGAGTTCAAATAAATTCCCTTGATAAAATGCGGCGAAAGACTCAACAAATTTTATAATGAATTGTTTAACTTATAATCTTAAAATAGGAAACATTTCGCTATGAGTCTTACAATATAAATTACTTATTGAAATAACTACTTCTCTGGCTAATACTACGACAAATATTGAATTATACAAAAGTTATTTTGGGCGTGTTATAAACATGACATTGAAATAAAACAACACAGTTGAGAGGGTGTCTTGTTTTATTTCAATGTGTTATGGAGTTTCATCATGTATCCTCCTCGTCAATTTAACAAATAGGACAACTATGAATGTATCCAATTTTATCAAATTCACTGCAAGAATTTTAATTGACGTTAAAAAGATTTTGATTATGTAAAATTGAAAATAAAATGAATTTTCTGTACTGACAAACAGGTTAAATAATCTAATAATCAAACTTATAAATTATAAATCTTTCAACATTTCGTTAAAAAATAATTTTAATCTATACATACTTTTGATAATATTGGTAGTAATATAATACCCTAAATATTGATTGTTTTATTATTAGTGAATATTTCTTAAATAAGAAATATTATTAAGTTTATAATTCCCGGCGCATCCACCATAATATTAAAACAATACAATGTGCTCAAACGTATGCAATATTACTTGCTTTAACTCGAAAACGACGCTTAAAAAAATAAATACATATTATAAATTGGGGTGTATCTGAGAAAAATCTGGAGAAGAGGTCGGCGACGGTGGCTTTATTCTGGTTCATTAGGTGATTGAATGTTGGATGGAGATACGGTTCAAGGAGCACAACATCGATTTCACGCGGACAACTCTTTAAACACGCTAACGCGCCCTGGAGGTAAACCCATTCAGAATCGACTTTGTTCCGACTTAAAATGTACATTTACAGGATTTATTACGCTTGTATTCATGTCGTATTTCATTCAAGAAGTTTTACGCGTATCTGCAATTGTAAAGTGTCACGGGGTTTATAAATATATAGGGGGATTATTAATTCACATACTAAAAATATCTCTTCCTCGCTTTAGAATAAATATCGACGTGGCTATCGGGTAACTTTCTTCCATTTTAAGATACGAGGTAATTTTGAGTTTAATGAAAAAACTTCCTTTATTATCAGGCCGTCTTTTTTTATTAACATAATTTTGAAGAATAATATTCTCTTGTTGGGTAATATTATCTTATTAAAGTTAATATTTTATTTACATTATTAAACGTATACACTTTAATACGTTAAAGGAAACAAGAACCATTTTTAATTTTATATACGATACATAAAAAAAATAAGTATCCAATGCTTGACCGTTTGGAACAGCGGAGGAGAGGAGACATGGGTCTGAATGGAAGAACATTTAATGCAAGTGAATTCCGCCCTTCAGCATGCTGACAAAATTTGTATTGTTTATATGTATGTACTTTTTTGTGCCAATTTTTGTTATTATTCCATAAAAGCATGTATGATAAAGACAAATATATAATCTATATATATAATCTATAATCTATCATAATTAATGCAAAGGTGCATGTAATGTGTTGATGATAATATATTGACTTTGGTAACTGCAGAAGCGAAGGAAAACTAGAAAAACTGTTTGAAAAGAATAAAAAGAGTTATATATGATTAATTAGAAAATTCATTTTTGTGCGTTTTAGTAGTGACAAATTTTGTACATATTTACATTGAAATCATAAATAATAAATGAGGTGTTAATGTATTAATTTGTCACAAGGCTATCGACCAGAGGTCATTTAAATTATTGAAACTGGAAGTTGGGATAGTAGCCACCCACCCGCCATAAATATACATGTAAATTTAATCGACAACACTGATTTTAAACCCTTGATGATCAAAATTAACTGAGTGGTGTATTTTTTTATTGAAAACTGAAGAAGTGGCAGTGACTTAAATAAAATTATATATGTAGGGTGAGTGGATGTATCACGATCCCACCCTCCAATCTGTAAAACATACGCGTGAGTTATTCTGATTATGATTTCGTAACCTGTGTTGACTATGATAATGCTTACCATCACTAATTAAAATTAGTGGAATTTTTACCAAAGACAAAGGAAATATACATTGCAGTGCTCGTCGACTAAACCCAAATCGACAAGCCAGCCAGGTGAGAATATAGGACTTGAAAATAATTTCGCACAAAATAAGGTAGAATACTTAAATAACATGATAACTCTTAAAAATTAGATAATTATTGTATTTAAAAAAAATGAATTCTAAAAATTTGTATTAAATTTTTTGAATACTCCAAATAAATCCGGGCGTTCATACGCCATTTGTTGAATTAATAAAAGATTGTATCCGAAATCATTCGTTCAATAAAAACTCGATTGATATCAGAGTCGACGATAAATCATCGTGCAAGTGTAATCAGTGTGGCCCGGAGAATGAAATAGAAACAGATAAGAAATATAGAAATTAAAGAAACAATGTAAACATAAACAATAGATATTTATTTGACGAGACAGTCGTTTCACGTTAGGACAATAAATAATTTATTAGGAATGGTTGAACCTATGCTAGGTTAATGAATAATGTATTCACCTACGATAAAGATATACTAACGTAATGCATTTCCTTTGTTTATTCACTTATTCTCTATAGTATTGAAAAGAATTTTTAATGGATCTCTTGCTTTACAGGGTACACAAATATAAAGTGAAATACACGTTAAGACAAAATACTCCTACAGAACAGATGATTTTTTTTTAAATATACGATATTAATTTTTAATCTCATGGAAAAGACCTGAAATATTACATCGATTGGGTTTTCGCCCCCTAATATAAAAAATTAATCCGCGTTTAATCGATGTATTTTGCCTACGTTGTACAAGAGTTTTTCATGATTATGGTTCAGACCTTTATAAGATAATTACAAGCTTATATATAAAGTAAATAAATCAATTGGTTTAAAATTTCGAAATTACACACAGTGTTTTATTTACTTTATACAGGGTGTTTCAATGACTCGGGGAATAAAATTAATCACATATACTTAAGCGAAAATGATGATAATTCGTAAAATAATGTTATAAAAGTCTTCAAATGATCAAGATACAGGCCATCAAAGTTAAGAATTTTTAACACACTTTTCTAAATATTTTCAATACCGTTCATGGTAGAGTGCTGAAATTTGGTACAGCCTAAACTAACATTAAGTAATTTCTTTAAGCAATTTATCACTTTGACCGAACAACGCGAACCATGTTATACAGGGTGTTCCTAAAATTTGTTTGCTCATTTTTGTTTGCTCATAAATCTACATCTATTCTTTCACATATTAATAAAAAAATTATTTTAGTACATTTTATCACTCGTGGCCGTTTTTGAGTTAAAAGCAAAAATGTTAGTCTCTGATTTCAATCGTAACAAATAAAAATCAAAAAATCTTTGGAAAAATATAGATGGGCCATAACAATTGAAAAACAAATTGAGTTGTCAACTTGCCTATGTCGTTTAAACAAAAAATATAATTTTTCGTTAGTTTTTTCCTCGGAAAAATGTATAAACCTTATGCGTATGTTTTACTAATTGGATTGTGTATTAGAGTTTTTGATTGAATTTCCATGTTTATGTGGAGGGTGGATGGTCACTATCCCAACCTCCAATTTTAAAAACTCCTACAATTATTTTATCCAAATAAAATATTATACAAACGATTATTGTTGTTTTTAATAATGCGGACGCTTTATTATTAATAAATAAAAATTCTATAAGATTTAAGGGCTTGTTTTACTGATTGGAAGGTGTATTAGTGGCCACTCAACCCACCCTACAAATTTATTTGCATTTAAATTCCTGACATCTTTTAAAGAAATGTTTTAGTTTAATTTTCTGTGTTAACTTCATGCAAATGGGAGTGTGTGTACAGTGTTAATGCATATAATGTTAATGAACAATGGGAAGAATTCATGAATCAATTTAGAATCATGTTGAACAGTAGTTTTCCAATATTAACAACAAAAAGAAAGAAACAAGTAAGCGGTGCACTGTACACAGACACCAAGCTTAAAAAATGTAAAAACGAACTCGATATTTTATACGTACTATCAGAGCACATCGAAAATTGTAGCAATTTATATAAAACCAAGAAAAAAACAATATGACATGTTATTAAGGTCATTGAGACGCATGAGATCAAAAACTCTGCTAATAAATCAAAATGAATGTGGGGTATTTACAAAGAAATCATAAACAAAACAAGGGTGAATAATTCTATACCAGGGAACCCAAATATTATGGCTAAAAACTATAATGAATTTCTATTAAATAACCCGGAAAAAAATACAGAATTAACAACTTCAGTGATATTATATATAACCAAAAGTCAATTTTTCTACCTCCAGTAACAGGTGAGGAAATTGTAAGTGTTACAAAACGTTTGAAGAGTAAATAAAGTAGTGGGGACGATAAAATTACAACTAACATCATAAAATATACAATCGACGCTAATTTATATAATCAATAATTCACTGAAGTTTGGAGTTTTTCCGGACAACTTAAAACTCGCGGTAATCAAACCGATACATAAGAAAGGAGACCCTGAGGTATTAGATAATTTTAGGCCAATAAGTCTTTTACCATCTTGTTCAAAAATATTCGAAATTTTAATGCCTGATCGACTGATTAATTTTTTTAACAGTTGTAATATTTTATCAATACAGCAATATTTCAATTCACTTACTATATAAATGATGCATTAGAAAATAAATAAATGGTGGACCTCTCAAAAGCATACGATACGGTGGATCATCTTCTCTTATTAAGGAAATTAGACCGTTATGAAGTACGAGGAAATGCATTGTCGTGGATAAAATCGTACCTTTCAAACAGAAATCAGGAAATGAGTATAGAGAGGGATGGGAAACCACATAAATCATAAATTCGATGCAGCGGAGGTGTAGGAATACCCCAAGGTAGTATTATAGGGCCAATTATTTTCATCATCTATATAAATGATATCCATAAATTAAATATAAATTGCAACTAATGTATAACAAATTATGGTGATGATACAATTTTTTAACAACTGCCAACCTTTTTTCAGAACTTGTAGAAATGTTCGATCAGGTAGATGGAAAATTGGACGATTGGTTTTCAGCCAACAAATTAAAATTAAATAAAGACATAACACAAGCGGTACTATTTCAAACAAAACGAAATAAATCAGTAACGCCTGAATAATTACAGCTGCAAAAGAATACTATCAACATAAAACCTACTGTAAAATTCCTGGGCGTCAACATTAATGAGTTTTTGGATTGGAGCTCACACATGGACTTCCCAGTAACAAAAACCGCAAGAATATGCTATATTATTAATAATATCAAGTCATATGTAACCATCGAGGCAATTAAAATTCAAAGGTTTGGTATAATTTTCTGGGGCAATAGCACGTCCATTGAAAAGATTTTTAAAATTCAAAAAAGATGCATACGATCCATATTTAAACTTAAATATAGAGACTCCTGTCGAGGAATATTTAAGTCAAATAGTGTTCTAACACTACATTTAATTTTCATATATAAGTGCCTAATATTTGTGTTCAAAAATAAACATCTTTTCTTAAACGAAGGCAAGGAGCGCAAATATAATACGCGAACACTAGACATAAAATATCCAGCACACCGATTGACTTTAACGGAAAGAAACGCGATGTATCAAGTTTCACCACGCGCCCTATAAATTTATTTGCATTTAAATTCCTGTCACACCTTTAGTTTCCAAAAAATCACACCAGTTTTAAAATTTAAATTCTTTTGAAATCATCTGCAATCAAACTGGTTTAATTTTTTCTTTGCAGTGTTTAGATTAGATTTTTATATTTTTAAGATATGTGGGTGGCTACAAATTACACATTAAAATTTTTGGAAGAAATATCTATTAAACAGAAAATATTCTTGAAATAAATTATGATTATTAAATAAAAAATCTATAAATCCTACACTTGTGTTATACTGATTGGAGGGTGAGTTAGAGGCCACCCACCCACCCTACAAATATATTTGCATTTACATTCCTGAAACACTTTCAGTTTACAAAAAACTCGCCTGTTTTAATATAATAATATTAAAATGTTATTATCAAAACAAAAATTCGACAAAATACAATGCCAAAAAATTGAGGCGAGAAATCCTACAGAATACTCGTCATTTAAAGTGGGACTACAAACGATGGATTTACCCAGGCTTAAAGAACCAGCTACGTGGCCAAGAGGAATTCGAATCAATTCTTTTTTACCGTGGATAAAAAAGACAATTCCAGCGATATAAATTCAGTGAATAATGTAATTACCTTAATGCATTTAAATATCCAATCGATGGTAAATTGTTTGAACGAACTTCAAGCATTTTTAAATATAAATAATATTAATATGTTGTGTTTATCGGAACACTGGCAAAGTTTTGATCAAATACAATATATAAAATCATTAAATTATAATTTAACTTCAAATTTTTGTTGCGATATTTATAAACATGGAGGTGTTTCAATTTATTGTGATAAAAATCTAATTTATACAGTTCGAACAGATATTAATCATCTCTCCACAACAACGGATTTCGAATGCGCGGCTATAGATATTAAGTTTCTAGCTAGAAAAATAACTTTTGTTACGATCTATAGATCTCCTAGGGCAGATATAAACGTATTTTTTGAGAAAATGGAATCATTATTTGAAATTTTGTTATCAAACAATAATCGTTATTTCATATGTGGTAATTTTAATATCAACATATTAAAAGGAACCAAATCAACATATACATTTAGAACATTAATAGAGTCGTATGGTGGTACTTTGTTAATAAACGAATACACTAGAATATCTAATAGTAGCAACTCTTGCATAGATAATGTTATAAAAAACTGTCAAAATATAGTTAACTCTAGTGTAAAAAACACAGGTTTCTCAGATCACCTTGCACAAGTAGTAAACTTTTCTACAGAGGTAGAAAAAAAGAATAACAAAATAAAAACACGTAACTTTACTGAAAAAAAATTAACATATTTAAAAACTGTTTATATAATACGGATCAATGGTTTAGATAGATTTACAATTCAATTTATTTCTAGGAATTTTTTTAAAACATTTCAATAACTGTTTTCCGGCAAGCATAGTTAGACTTAAACGTGACAAAATCACAATTCCCATGTCAGATCAAAAAAGAGAGTACAAAAGATTAATAAATCTCTACGAAATTATATCAAAACACCTACCAATGTATGTACCGGTTTTAAAATTCTACAAGCAGCAATATAATAAGCACTTAAAATTTGATAAAAGGGATTATCACAATAATAAGATAATTTCTGCGTTAAATAAAAGTAAGGCATGTTGGTTAAAATTCAATCCTTGAATAAAACAGATTTACCTATAGATCCAGATCGAATTAATCATTATTTTATAAACAGCCACATAGAAATGCCACACTATCAGAAAATATAAATTTTACAAAGAATGACAATACAATGTTTTTGCATCCTATAACGGTCCCCGAACTAAAATCTATAATACAAAATTTACCAACAAAAAGAAGCAGTGGATTCGACGAGGTATCTTAATACATTCTAAAGAATTGTATGGATTGTATTGTTGATCATCTATGTTTTCTGATAAATGAATCTTTGTATCAAGGAATATTTCCGTTGCAATTAAAATTAGTAAAAGTAATGCCATTGTTCAAAAGTGGAAACCCAGAATTGGAATCAAACTATAGACCCATAAGTCTCATATCTACATTTTCTAAAATATATGAATATGTAGTAATTAAACAAATGAATTCATTTTTAAGTAAACACAATATATTTTTAAAATATCAGCATGGTTTTACAACAGGTAAAAACTGTAATACAGCTTTATGGAATTTTACAAATTTCATATATTCTTCCACGGAAAATGCAACAAATAGTTGAAATAAAAAAGAAAAAACGGTGAATGTATGCAGTCGGGAGAATAGGAAATCGTCAGCGGGGTACCTCAATTTGGGACCACGATTATTTAACATATTACTAAATGATTTATTTGCTTTCAATAATCCGAATAGAGAAATCATAAACTATGCTGATGATACAAATATAGTCATCAAATGCAATTACATGATTGAACTATGTCAAAATGGCGCTGATGCTCTAACATCAGTATTTAATTGGTTTAAGAATAATGGCTTAATTATAAACCAAAGTAAAACCAAATCTATCCTATTTAGAAAAAATGAAACAATAAATACACCATCAAACTAAAATTTTGGTGATCATAATTTAACATTATCTCATTTTAGAAAAATTCTAGGTGTACTTGTAGATGAAAAATTAAAGTGGGATTATCACAAAACTCATGTTTGTAAAAGACTAACTAAATCTTGTTTCATGATCCGTTCACTAAATGAATGTGTTCACTTTCAAATTCTTAAATTGGCCTACTATGCTAACTTTGAAAGCAAAACTGGTTACGGTATTATTCACTGGGTCAATTCCTCAGAAATTAATAAAATTATTGTTATCCAAAAACGAACTCTCAGAGCAATGTTGAGTCTAAATTCTTCAGCTTCATGTAGAACGTTATGTTCAGCTAATAGTCTACTAACAGTATTTGCTATATATATATATATACTTGAGAGTTTGTTATTCATGTGGAAGCAAAAACATTTATTTCACAGCAATAAAAATATTCATACCTACAACACACGGCATAAAATAAACTTTACTTACCCCATTCATAAGTACTCGTTTACAGAAAAAAGTCCAGAATGCAGAAGCATGAAATTGTTTAATTATGTGCCAAAAGAGTTAAAAACTGAAATTAATATTAACGTTTCCAAAAAGAAACTGGTGGAAATACTGATAAATATTGAACCATATGATTTGAATGAATTTTTCATGTCTATAACGTAATGATTTCATTTTCTTATATTTAATTATGAATTTATATTGTTTTACCCTGGCGCCATTTCCTGTATTAAGTATATTGGCTTTGAATATTTTTTCCAACTCATGTAATAACATTATTGAAGACATTGATGATAGAGCAAATAGATTTAAAAATGTAATTATTTATAATATGCCGGAATCTGTATCTTCGGACACAAATACGCGTATTGAGCATAAGTGCTCTATGGCCATGAATTTATTTAATTGTCTACCGGATTTCATTCCTCCGAAGAAGGTAGTTCAATTAAGCAGGAAAGGAACTTTACCTCGCCCAATGAAATTAATATTTGATCATGACCTACGGAGAGGACGTTTTATCCAATGGGCAGAAAATTGTAAACACCTTCGGTGATTTTTTCTCAAAGGCCTATGTTAGAAAGGATTCTAATTATAATCATACTGTTAACTCTTATGGAATTCCTGGGTACTTTCTGGCGAACTGTGTTTGTATATTATCAAATCCAATTTATCTTCTATTCCGAGCATCTATTAATAAGTCTCACTTTCCTAATACTTGGAAAAAAGTTACTTAAAACCACCTTAACAAACAAAAAATGTTGAAAATTATCGTGTGGTTGCGTTGCAATCTACCATCTCCAAAATTCTTGATAAGTTGATAAGCCACCAACTTATCAAGAATTTTGGAAATGTTGGATTGCAACGCAACACCACGATAATTTTCAACAATTAATTAGAATTAGAAAAAAACACGAAAATATTTCGTAAAATCTACAACAAATGAGTCTTATTAAGACTACACTAGACTAGGTAATTTACTTGAATTTGAAAATTTTTAACTATATGCCTTTATTGATCACGTGCAAGTGGATATTCTTTATATAGACTTCTGTAAAGTATTTGATCGTATACAGCACAGTATTTTAATTCAAAAACTTAAAAATTATGGGCTTAATGTTAATGTTGTTGCCATTTTCCTATCTAATAGATCCCTGGTAGTCAAAATTAAAAATCATTTGTCAAATATTATTGACGTTCCCTCCGACGTTCCACAGGGTTCACACATTTGTCCGATTTTATTTAGTGTTTTTATGAACGATATAATTGACTGATTTAATTGTATCTACTATTTGCGGATGATTTAAAGTTTTATTGTACTATTGATAATGTAGCTAATTGTTTTGAAGTTCAGCCTGTTTTAGATAATCTATCTCTCCACTGTAGTATTAATTGTTTAGATCTCAATATTAATAAATGTAAAGTTGTCACCTACAGCAGACGTAATAATATTTTAAAATATAATTATAAGATAAGTTGCATCGTTTTAGAAAGAGTTAATAATATGAAGGATTTGGGTGTTTGTTTTGACAGTCAATTGACATTTGTATATCACATTGAAAGCATGAAATTAATCAAGGTCGCGAAAAAATTCTCACAATTGAATGACACTAAAGGTATTTACTTCGTGGTACCTTAAAAAATTATAATTAAGATTATGAGTTTCGCACAGTTGAAAGTCTAAATTTTTACGTACTTCATTCCTAGTTATTTTTGACTCTTCTAATGAAAATGAACCACTCGATATAAAAAATTAATTTCTAGTAATAATTCTTACTACTAAATCAATTATTGCACAGGTTTCTTGAAACACCTCATTGCTTAATAAGAAGTACATGTATCACATCAAAGAGTGTGCAGATTTTGCACATTTAATCATTCATTTGACACGAATATGCATAAATAAATTTGTGCGCTATATCTTTTTAATACACACGGTAATAACAAATTCATGCATACGAAAACAAGCCAATATTTCAAGTAAATCGCTTTATAATATAAGGCCCTTTCTCAAAGAATCGTTTTAAAAATTTAGCGCTCGCGTCGAAAACGAACATCAATTTTTATTATTAAATTATCCCTGGAAATTCCGTCATGCAATAAAAAAAAACAACTATTAAAAATTTTCCAGCGATAAATATTTGACCTAATTCGTTGTTTCATTTTATGTATGTATCTTAAATAGTTTTGAAATATGGTAATTATTTTAATTGATTATCTAACGAAATAATGCGTTTATGTGACAAGAGTACAAAGTTACTTAAATGACAGCAATCTTCTATAGAGGGCACTACTATAAATTGCCCTTCTTCATCTCTTATTATCATGTCTTTATAAATTATTAATTGCCCTTCTGCATCTCTTATTGTCACCTCTTTATAAATTGCTAAAATTATACTAATTTAATTTTCGCTATGAGAAATTCAGATAAAATCCTTAGTGAGACACACCTGTAATGTACAATCAATTAAATAATTATCACATAAAAAGGTCTCTGCGATCTCAAAAAGTATTCACACTTTGATTATTCTCATATGAGTAACTTTTATTCAATCAGTAAAACATTTTGGCTTCTTAAATAGCCAATATTCCCATAGTGGGCGACGAATTATTCGCACGCCGTACACCGAAGCAATATTTAGGGACGGAGAGACACGCAGAGCCTTAATAGTTATAATAAAGTTACCAGCAGGACGAAAGCGATTTTCTACACGAGAACGTCAATAACTCCAAGTCATAATTGAATATCGTGAAAGAGGCGGGCTTCCGCCCGGCGCATCCACCATTTCCGCACCCAACAACGATTTCACGTATACAAACACATATCCGACGACAATCGCAAATCTGCAATTTGTTAAGCGATCCGCTCGCTTGTTTTCTTATTACACGACGCAAACGCCCGCATTTTCCGCAGAATCCGTGCGTCGCACAAACGGCCCTAATTAACGTTTGCTACTCGTTTTCCTGATTATCGCCACCCGAACACTGACGCGGTACCATACCTTTCAGCGGCAGGTTTATCTTTCGTCGGTGCCGCGAGCGTGGAAGTCGTTCGTTTGGACGAACGGAAGATTTAATTAAAGAAAAGCGTCTTTTTGCGTTCTGGCGTTGACAAAAAAGGGGCACGAGGGGCGTGCTAATGTTATTGCAATCACGAAATTATTTTGCGTGCGTTTTTTTATTAAGTCCCTTTGTTATATCAAGCGTCGTAATTAATTTACTTTTCGGGTGTTAATTTAATAGTCGACAGAACGTGCAAACTGTAACCACGATTAAATGTGTTCTCGTGCTCTAACATGTGAAGGATCGTGTTTGAATCAAGATAACAATGTACTACTATTTGATTAGATCTACAATAATTGATTGCAATCTATATAATTACAATTTTTAATATTCAGTTTGTTCAAATTGTAAAATCATCACATACAAAATAACTATTTCATCCAAAAACACTAAACACTGTAATTATTTATTTACTGCTATGTTAAAATCTACTGAATTTTATACTCTCTCTTATATAAAACAGCCACAACAAACACTATTATGAAATTTATAGGCCACTTTATTATTCGTAGTATAATAATAAATGTATATATTAGAACAACGACTATTTAAGCATTGATTCATTCGATGGTAAACCATAAAACGTTTGTTGTTTGTAGAGGTCATTGTTTGCGACGTGTTGGCACACATTTACTTTTTTTCCGTCGTGTATCGAATGAATTCATACAACCGCACATTGATTGTGCCGACATTAAAAATATTGGCAGTTTCCATATTGCGGAAAATTCAACATACGGTTTTAATTGAGTTCTTCGTGCCCCGAATAACCGACAATCAATTTGTTTACGTTTTTGTCCAAAAACTCATAAAACACACTGTGTTGATTGTAAAGCGGCAAATATTGAATCACTGTTTGTTGTTTGCTTTCATGTGTAAAATGCTTTTAAATTGGAAGGAAATAAGAACGACGTTGTAATTAATTATAAATTGTTATTAAAATAATCTTGTGTATATTATATTGTTCATTATTTAATTCGTATAATTACAAATTTTAACAACAAAGTATAATGAAAAAGGTATAAGGAGATAACTTAATAATTATATTCAAAAAATATATTTCTTACATTTATGTTACGTTGTTTTAAATGCACTTCTTATAATGGTGGAGGCGCCGGGAATTAGTTATTAATTTGTCGTCGGTTATAAATTTCACACAAAAATTCATAAATATATTCATTACACTAATCATACACACCTACATATATATTTATATTGTGTGAGATTTTGTTAATTTTTAATTAAAATATAATATATACGCTTTGTTCTACGATTTAAGATATGTTTTCGTATTTTTAAATTATTCGTTTATTTACTTTAATACATTTTATAATATATACTATATGATATAAGTAAACTATCTATTATATATTGTATATATTTGGTAGGGCTTAAGTTTCCTTTACATATTATAAATGAAATACCATCATGCGCTCTAAGATTAAATATTTTCAAGTTTACATTAATGCTTATCTAGTTGAGCGCCGCTATATTTCCGCGTGGAAAATGCTTATTTTCATACTTTACTTTTAATATCCGGCTTTCCACAGAAGCTAAGGAAAGTGTAGAAAATACGTACGGTTTCAAGGGAACTTAACTCGACAATAATGGCCATTTTGTATTTAGTTTAAGTGGGATTTAGTTCATAGTGATGATCGTAAAGGGTGTGATAAAACAAATTTTACACCAAAATTATTATTATCCATAATAACTAGAGATAATAATAATCAACAGAAATTTAATGGAGTTAAGTGATGATGATAATTATTATTATCTTAAATATTCCAGAAAATCTTTAAAAAGTTTGTTTTGAAAGGTATTTCTTCTCTTTTAAATATTTTTAATATCTTTTAGGTATAGTTTAAGTTCTCTATTTTATATTGCCATAAAAAGTGGAATAATTTTGTTCACCTTGTCTCCTTTCCTCTCACTTCTCCAAAATGACGAAAATTCACCCAAAACACTATCAATCTAAATTTCATCAGAAGTTGGCTAACAAAATCTCTTCAATCCGCTCCCTTTTATCTGATCTTAATAATCCTCTACCTATAAGAAATATGCATACCTTCCTCCTCTCCCTTCCCTTCTAGAATTCTCAATCTTCTCTCCTCCCAACCTAGGACTATCATATTAGTTGACATCACTGCCAGATATTTTGGTGATGGCCACGAATTAAAAAAAAATACTTTATCGTCCGCCTACCTAATCCCCTCCTAACCTGCATCTACTTAAGAGGTCACGCAATCTTCGTTACGGAATTTTTTTACATTTTGGCCCTTACTGTCAGGGAACAACCCCATTAACAGCGACTGCTTTTCCATTTTCTTCTCGAACACTCACATTGGCCCCCTCCTCCTGACTCTCACAGTCTGTTCTACTTAGATCGAGCAAAGTAGAACTGACAGAATCAAATTTACTTTAAGAATCAAAAATGGATATCAATTCTCGTTGTCATACTCTCTTCTGGAAAATCTTTTGAAGTCGCTCCTCTACTCGACTCTTCAGGTAACCCCACGATCAACCCTTCTAACGTTGCTGAATCCTTCGCTTCGCACCTATCTAAAGTCCACTCCACCTTCTTTGCGGGCGATCCTTTCAGAACCAGGGAAACTACCGTGTTAACTCATTTACTTACAACCACGAGTGTGACTCGTGCTTAAAATTTAACAAATTACAATAAACACGAGCGTGTCTCGTGGTGCGTCGCTCGAGCCAACTGCATCTAGAAATAAAAAATTTTAATAAAATTATTATCTTAAATACGAAATACTAACAGATATTGGCAAAATCAAAGTCAAAACACTCTTAAAAATAGTATAACATGTATTTAATTCAATATAAGAGATCTGAACTTTGCGGGCAAAGCATTACAAAATTTAACAGCATAATATCTGTACCCTGTTTAGGATTTAGCAAGGCGAATTGCATTTGGATAAACGTCACCTTTTTTCCTCCTATTATGCTCATGAACATTAGAATTGGTGATATACAAATGTAGGTTATTCTTAATATGTATTAGGCATGCACATATATAAAGCGACGGTAAGGTTGGTGGGTTTTGTTTCTTAAATGGTGATATGCAATCATACCTATATTTATATTTAGCCAATATATGTATGGCCTGTCTTTGGAGACCACATTGCGTCGAAATCAACTCTATAAACCTTATCAATTCCTTATTAATCGATCCTGTCAAATAAAAATTTGACAATCTATTTTCAAAGTAATTCCCTCTACAACAAGATGTACCACAAGGATTCCCATCTTCACCTTTACTTAATAATCTATATTGCCATGATATATTTCACCCCTATTCAACGCACTTCCATCCTACCAAATACCCTTTCTTATTTGCAGATGACACCGCGCTTGTAGCTCATGCTCCCACTTCCTCTACTTCCTTTAAATAGCTACAATTAACATTAAATTCTCTGTAAAACTGATTGTGCAAATTACTCATAAAAATAAATCCCACAAAATCTAAACCTATCATAAAATTACCCCATCTTCTCCCCAAATTAAAACGGATCAAACCAAAATCCCAACTGTTCATACCTACAGTTACCTAGGATTACTACATGACTCTAAACTATCCTTCAAACCACATGCACTATCCATTAAAGTAAAGCCAAAGTCAAAACCAAGACCCGCCATTTCTGAGCAACAACTTTTAGCAAGCAAAAAATTTCAATAAAAACCTCGGCCAACATTAATAATTAATTAAAACACGACTTAATCCGTTTTAACTTACAATCCTTCTACGCTGCACTACATCCAATACGTACTTAGAACTCTTACCAAAACTAGACATCCAAATAATCCTATTCATAGCCATATCACGAATCTTCTGTTTCATAATCAATTTGTTAATGCAAGAAGCTAAAACCTGAAACTTCACAGGTAATTTAGAAGTACAATTTAATTATGAACTACAAAAAATAAACTGATTTAAGCCAGCTTAGTAAATTTAAGCAAAAAGCGTTTTAACTTCTTCAGGGATTTTTCGCATGTATTCCTTCATTATATTATATTATTTCTCGTAGGACGATCGAAAACCTTTACGGAGAATCGAAGCTTTTAATTCCCTTCAATTTCTAGCGCTTCCACCTTTCCAACCAGGCCTTGGTTGCAATTTTACTTTTAGTGTATTTATCGGTACATGAGCGTCTTCTAGCAGCATTTCTACCACCATGTTTACGTTAAATGTGCTTTATTTGGACAGGGCGTCCCTTAAATATAATAATTCGTCATCTAAACGCTTCTCCAAACGTAAAGTTTCAATTGTTTATATGGTTGGATCATATGGTTTTATGAAGTCTAACAATCAAATTGAGGTGGTTACATTATCATCCGATAGTATTTCTAACTTTACTTTGATTTTATCAAGTTATTTCTTTGATAGTCTTGTGCGGCAGGAAGAACTCCTACATTTCCTTTTCTTACGGTAAAGTCCTCGAAGTAAGTGAGGGGGAACGATAGATGTTTATAGAGAGTGTACATAATGTAGCTTTCAGTTTCCACCATGCCGTTTTCTTAGAATCATCTAGATTTTGTAGTGGTGACTTTTTTGCAAAAACGGCGAATTAGTAACTGCGACGCAGAGGTCAAAAAATTTTTGATTACAAGGCTGTTGAAAACTCTCGATAACTCCACACACGACCTCTTTACATTCCACAAGTGACTGTTTGGTGCACTAAGTCTTCCACAGGCATCATTGGGCCGTAATCTTTTTAAAGAAGTAATATCACAGTGAATTTCAATCGATTTTGCGAAATGTTGGAGAATTTTAGGCGTCCATAATTAAAAATTATGGTGAAGAAAATAACCTAGAGAATTTCATTAGTAGGTTTTCCAGACTAAATTAAAACCCACTAATGAACGACCAAACAGATTTATTATACACGCCATTATTTAAGGCGATTTTGTAAATTGTTTACCTGCGCCACCTTTACTTATATATCGAATTGTAATTGTAATTCATTGTATTTGTTTGAGAATATCCGAATAGGACGAAACTAGTCACAATAAAAGTGTAAAATTCGTGATACCAGCAAAGTGTTATTATTTCTTAACCTACTTCATAAAGATATTTTCTTTTTCTTTGCAAAATAGTTGCATCTTCTCCAATCCGCATCTTCTTAGCAGCTCGGATCATTTTCATTGCCTCACTGGAGTCCAACAAAATAACTTTTAAAGGTCTATATTTCGATTTATCATTAGATTTTTACCAACTCCAATACACTTTATTGGTTCATACAAAATAATTCAAAAGTTAAACGCTTTTTCTGTCGTGATTTCAATTATGAATAGGCAAAAAATATTTTTACCATTAATTTCAGACACGGAAATAGTTTTAAAGAAAAGACATTCTTAATTTGTAGTCAAAAGAACACAGTTTAAACATTTCGCAAAGATCAACATCAACCAACGGACTATTTTCCAAACACTTCCTACAAGATGGTTTAAAAAGTTAAAAGTTCTCTATAGAATCAATATTTTTTTTATTACGTGCTTCAACTTCAACAGAATATTGGGTTTTCTTTTTACCTTTCATTCAAAAACAAACCAAAAATGCATCTTCAGTTATAGACTTAAAAAATTATTGTTAAAATCAGTAATTAAAAAAAAAACTTTTAGTTTAGTATTTTAGAAGATTTAAAATGCTTTAAAAATACGTTCTTCGCTTTTTATTTTGTTAAAAACTATTTAATGAGGGTTACCTGGAGGAAGTTATAGGATTAAATATTTTAAAACACTTGCAGATATTAGGATGTCTTAAAAATATTGCAAAACATCTTTATAATTCAGCAGATTTTAGATAACCAACCAAAAACTTGGAGAATTCTTTTTCCAAAAGAACTTTAAAAGATCTGTAGAAATCATCAAGGTTTTACAAATAATTTTAAATTCTTGGAAAATTAGGAATCAGGATATTTTAGAAATACTTCAGAACACCTTTATAATTCAGCAGCTGTTAGAAATCTAAAGGCTTAAAATCCTTTCTACCTTTTAATTTATATGCAGAAATTAGCAAGCATTGAAAATAATTTAAAAATCTTATAGGTCTTTAGATTATGAAGTCCTAAAAATACTTAAAGTTCTTTAAAAAGTCAGAAATATTCAAAAATACTTTCTTCGTTCATTATTTTGTAAAATACAAGTATTTTCAAGGTTTTTCTAAGATCCGCTGAATAATAAAGATATTTTATAATAAATTGTATTCAAAATCTTATCACTTTCCTTAAAGAATTGTTTTTATTAACTTATATATTTCTAAAGATATTTTATTGTAATTTTAAGATTTCCTGATTTCTTCTGAAGGTGTTTTGAAGAATTGATTAGTTATTAAATTATAATACATTGTCAAGGTGTATTTTTTAATTTTCCTTCTTTACAAATTCAGCCTTGTTATATATTATATCCTTTTTCTCGGTACTTGTTTTGAAACCTAGTTCCACTTTAATACACGTAATATATTCATCTCACCTCCTCATTAGAAAAAAAAACGCAGAAAATCGATAACGCTCCCTCAAAGGTACATACTTGCATATGTTAATTACAGAACTCGGTTAGATGACTAGATTTATATTTTACAGCGAGGCACTATGCAAGAGAAATTTATTAACACCTACAGATAAAAATAAATATATACGAAACGCATTTACACTGATATTATAAATACACATATAAGAAAAAATAAACTAAACTAAATTAAACTAAACTAAACAAAAAAACCTTTAAAATTTATGTTAGAAATACGAGGGTTCACTTTTATATTTCGGGAATGGACGATCCAGGTGCTGCCATCTGATAACCAACATCACTAACATAAAGTTCGGCATTTTTCAGTAGAGTTAGTCAGAATGTTTTGATTTTCATGCACCATATGTACTATTTTCGGTGACATAAAAAGTTGAATTAAAACGATCAATTCTAAATGATACAAAGCCATTAGTTAAAAAATAAGGAAAACCAACCACCGAACACACATTATGCTCCATCAGAATAATCACAAATCGGCTCAAACTAAAGAATTTTTGAGGACAGAAAACGTCGAATTGATGGGTTATCCGCACCTCTGATTTGTCTTTTTCTTATTCTTATAAATCAAAAACAAATTACGAGGTCACCTGAAGAAGCAGTTGGTGTATTCAAAATGCATGTTTTGAAGGTACCCCAATCAGATTAAAAACAGTGCTTTGGAAATTGGTTCAAGCGCAAGCAAAAATGTATTGATCTGCATGGAGAATATTTTAACAAACAATAAACCCATTTACGATGATTAATTTCCTTGTATTGTTCTCTATTTCAAAAATATGAACTTTACTTTACCTCTTACTTTATATATCGACCCTATATTTGAATTTGCATTTGATTTATTAGATTCGTTTATGTGGATGAAACGAAACATTACGGTTATAAATTTTCGGGACAAATATTAGCTAAATTATGTATTTACAGTTATTATTGGGGCACAACAAATGCGCCCTCTGTGTAACGCGACACGTGAATGACAAGTGTCTCAACTCGAGGGTTTAATTATAATCTATTGTGTATTCATGGGTCACGTTGGCGGCTATTAGCAATATTGAAATTTCAAATATGTTACACACTGTAAGCATAATAACACCGTTACCGTTATAATTAATATTCAAAACTGCTTTTAAACTAGTAAATCTACATTATATTACATTAACACTAATTATCAGCATTAGTCACATAGACTTCCATTTCGAATATAAATTAATATAGAATTAAATAAATAAAAAAAAAAAAAAAAAAAAGACCTTTATTGGCATCTATAAACTTATCCATATAAACAAAATATTAACAATTCAAAAACTAAATATTTATTACATCCTTCTTCTCCTCTCCCTCTCCCACCCTAATGTCATCACAATCTTTACGCCAGCCCCGTCCTCTCGCATCCACTCCTCTATCCGTCTACTCCCATTCATCCATTCCTCCCGTATCTTCTTACACTCCTCCGCTAGATGACTCCATGTATCTCTCCCACTCCCACACAGCACACACCTACCATACTCTTCACCCATCCATATCTTTCTTCCTCTCTCCTCCGAGCCACACCTAGCCCTAGCCATTGCTACCTTCTGCTCTCTGTTCAATCTACAATTTTCTAGGTACCCAGGTATCTTCCCATGCACCTGCCACCTTTTATAAAGAGGGTTGTACTCACTACTTTCAATACACCTTTGACGCTCCTGCTTTTCTACTTCTTCCCATTTTACCTTCATCCAAGCTGCCACATTCACCCCTTTTTCCAACCACTCATTTACTCATTAAATAAATAAATAAACATATTTAAATGTTCTTATAAAATAATTGCTAGGCACAATCGTACCAATACATTTTTACACGTCGTCAAATATCAAAACACGTCCCAGTTAAAAGGGTCTCGGTTGTTAAGAGGGTCCAAAATTGTATTTTACGTTATGAATTAATAATTCCCGTGGGGCATGATTAAGGGACTGCACTCGATCGAGAGGGCTCTGGATGGAATTAATTAATTTCATTTGTTAATTATTTCAATACGACATCTGAAGTGGTTAAAATTTCTAATTAGTTCAATTTATAATTACGTTGAATGTAAATTGGAAAAAATCTGCGTCTAATACTCGAAACTTTGATAATTTGTAAATAAATATTCAGAAAACCATAACTTACTTAATATTTAACAACCGCACTCTAAATAGTGTGAGCAAAAAAAAAATAATGTTCCCAAGTGTGTCCTTCGAGATAATAAACATGTGGATATGTTTTTCTTGGTCCGTAAATTTCATTTTTACATGTCTCAGAAGATCGATGAATGTCTCGAATGTTAATTATCCTCATCTCAAAATTTTATATTTTATCAATTAAAATCCCTGAAAGCACGTTGTTAAATAAAGGAGAAGTAAGTTTGATTAAGACACTTAGAACCTTTCTTCAATATTTCTTCAAAATAAGTGTTTTAATGAAAGTTATTATTATCTTCAAGTATTTCAATTAACCAAAAGGAGAAGTAATTTAAAATTATTTTTTTAGGTCAAAATTAACTTTCCAATTGAACGAACGAAAAGTACATCAATTTATTTAACTCTTCTGGTGTCATAACACCATTCTAGTTGTTTACAATGCTCCAACATGCACATAAATAATTATCCTCCGCTATTCGTTTATTTTAAAACTTTAATCTCATTTAGTAATAAAACAAGGCTATACACACACATAAATTCGTTAATGTAATACAAACTCTAACTCAAAACTAACTTCAGGCCTATTATGTTGAATCGTTGCTTCAGCATAATAGAGTCTGCATTGTATTCATGAACTTGCGTCGTGTGAGTATTTCTATTAACCAATGAGATTTACATATATTACCCTATTTATATATATGATTTTATATTTTAATAATAATAGACACTTACGGATATTTTGTTTATTTTTTACAGCTGAAAAATTCGTATGTGAAACGCTAACGGATATATACGTTTTGAAGAGTAACTGGTTGAAATTATCTGCGTATCCATTTGAAAAATCAATGAACGGTTTTAAATGGAAGTTTTTATTACCAGTTGAAAGCTCTCTAAAGCCTCTGGTAATATCAGATCGACTCAATATTCTTTATAACAGTAGGTAATATTAATACGTTTTCAGTTTTAACTGATAAGTGTTAGTCATTACAGACATGTGAAATAAAACATTAGTAATAGTGATAATCAAATAAAATAATATTTTTCAATCGTAATAAAAAATGGATATATTATCGGCGCATTCACCATAATATTACAAGTATACTAATGAATCGTAATTATGTGTAAATGTTACTGATTTTATACAACCGTAACTAATTTAATTGCTTAACATAATATACATTTTAATATAAGGCAATATTATAGGAGTAATATTTCTATTTGTAAATTAAATCATAATTAATTTATCAGTTTCCTGATAATTGCTTGTCATTTTCAAAGGTGTACTATGATTACCGAAGGGATAATATTAATGCGTTGTAATGGATTAATCATTACAGATTGAATGTTCCCGGCGCATCCACCATAACAATAAAATTATACAAATTAATCGTAATCATCAACATACGTTACTTATTTTGAAAATCCTTAATTAACTTTATTGCTAACACTTTGGTTCACTTAATCTGCTTCTTTATAAAGCACGCGCATTTTACGAAACCGCTTTAAAAGTGAGAATGTGCACCGAGGTAATTAATGGTCGCAATTTCCGGATTAAATCTGACTTTATGAATTTCTATGGACGTGAGTAAATCCACTTTACGAGAAAGTATAGTACCGAAAGTAAATAACGGCTTGCCATCTGAAATGCTTTGTAAATACGGACTTTTAAATGTAATTCCATCAAATGGACAAATATGAATATATTAAACGTTTGATATCAAATTAGTTGCCTTATATAATATTTGCTTATTACAATTAAAATTAAGTTTTATTTCTATTTAATTTTTGAGTATGGATGCTGAAAATTAATAGATTTATGAATAATTTTATAATTTCCTTAAATTATTAGAGATTTTATCAATAAACGAGCATTAATTGAACTCTTTTTTTTAAATGAAATATGTCATCGGCCGTTGAGGATTTTCTGTCGACGACACGTATTTATTATATTTACCAATTGTTCCATTATTTGTGCAATCGACATTCGTCATACGTTTTTTTTAAATAGCCTGTGTGATCCTGTATAATCAAACGATAAGGGATTAAACTCATAAACGGCGTCGAATGTGTTTATTAATCATTTGCAACATTTTATTATTCCAAGATAAATATGATAAATATGTGTTTAATTTGTGTCAGATGTATATAAGTAAATATTTCATTCTATGAGAGTTATCTTAATTAATTAGAGTAGTTCAGTTATATTTGTATTTTTCGCTTTTACTTCGATACACTTTTTATTTGGAAAATCTTATTTCTATTAAAATATTTTTTTAATTATTTAATTGTTTTCGTTCAAATTTCATCATTTCATTAGTATACCGATTAAATCTAGCGTACTCATCACTTACCTCACAAATCTATTAATGCATTAACCTAGCGTACTCTTGACCTACCTCAATAAACTATTGAGGTAGGTTAAGAGTACGCTGCGTTTATTTCGAATTTGTTGCGACTAATTAGATTAATTTGTTATGAACTTATTGACGAAACAATTAAATTTTAATGGCCTAAACAAAATTGTTATTGAATTGACGAAAAAAAAATGACGAACAATTATCTATTGATGGGTAAGTAAGGTAAGTTTCAACTGTTTTTAAACAAGTATTAAACAATAAGGTAAATTCATAATTGGTATCACTTGATTTTACTTGTTTCACAATTTTTAAATAATATCAAGTTAAGGGTACATTACATTTGAATATTGTAATCTGTAAAGGTACAGTTTTTCTACAACGATCAAACGTTACTGCTCTGGAGGAATACATTCCTTATCTTAAATTTTTGCTTTGACATTCTCTATAGTATCTGAAATTTCAACTTCTAGTGTGATGGTCTTATCAGTTAAGGTTTTCACAAAAATTTGCTTGCCACTATGTAAACGTAATACAAGTAAAGAGTGGACTCCTTTGGAATATTGTAATTAGAAAGGGTACGACCATCTTAGATTAAACGTTGCTGGTCCGAAGAGATGCCTTCATTATCTTAAATTTTTAACATTTTCTAACGGTTTTACTTCCAAAGTAATACAGTAAATACTTTGCTCATTGCACTTTTAATGAAACGAAAATAGAATATTATCTGATTTTGAAATAAGACACTTGTCTGGTTTCATATTGGTATATTCAGTTTCCTGATACATGTTTCGGTCAATGACGACCATTCTCAAAGGAATTACAAAATTGATAAACAGTTCATTGGACCAAACAAGTCCAAAGTAATGTTTTTTCCAGCTAAAGTCTTGTCACGCAGATGCGATACTAAGTAAAAAGTAGATTATTTCTAGATGTTATAGTCACATAAAGTACGTAAATCTTCTGATTGTTTTCCAGTAAAAATTAACATCTGCTGATCTGGGGAGATGCCTTCTTTGTATTGAATTTTAGCTTTCACTTTTTCAATGGTATCTGATAAATTCCAATGTGATGGTTTTGCCAGTTAACGGTTTTTACGAAGATCTGCTTACCACCAAGTGAAGGGTAGACTCCTTTTAGAAGAAAAAATCATACTCTTCGGCATATTTCTGAGTGATACCATAGAGTTTCAAAGAGTAACAGCCTCATCGATTCAACTGTTTTCACGCAAAGCTTAAAAGTTGCTGATCTGGAGAGATGCCTTCCTTATCTTAAACCTTGCCTTCAATATTTACTAAGGATTCTACTTCCAAAGTAATGGTTTTTCAAGTTAAAGTCTTCATAAAAATTTACATACCAACATGCAGACGCAATAACAAGTGAAGAGTAGATTCTTTATGGATATTGTAACCAGATAAGGTACGTCCATCTTTAAACTGCTTACAAGCAAACGTTAACCTTTGCTGGTCTGGAGGAATGTCTTAATTATCCTGGATTTTGGCTTTTACATTCTCAATAGTATCAGAAGGTTCAACTTCTAAAGTAATTCTCTTGACCTTTGCTGGTCTGGAGGAATGTCTTCCTAATCCTGGATTTTGACATTCCCAATACTATCAAAAGGTTCAACTTCTAAAGTAATTGTTTTCTTAATCAAGGTTATTACGACAATCTGCATTCCACCACTCAGACGCAATACCAAAAATTACTTTTGAATATTGTAATCAAATAAGTTGCGTTCATCTTCCAGCTGCTTACCGGTGAAGATTAACCTTTACTGCTCTGGGGGATTCCTTCCTTATCCTGAATTTTAGCTTTCACATTCTAATATTTGATGGCTCAACTTCTAAAATGATGGTTTTTCCATTTAAAGTTTGTTTACAAAGATCTTCATACTAATACACAGACGTAACACAAAATGCAATGTAGATTTTTTTAAATTGAAAACTGTATAAAATGAAAAATCAATATTTCTTGAATCACTTTCTCATTTATCACTTGGTGAAACATTTTGAACTATTATTGATAATGGTATAAATTAAATTACAATTTTTCTATATTTACTCGACTAGTTTCGCCTTTTAAGGCATTATCAAGAGTTTACTAATGCCTTAAAAAACGAAACTAGTCGAGTAAATATAGAAATATTGTGAAACAAACCAAGTGTAATTTAATTTAAACCTTCATCAATAATAGAAGAAGCAATAATGAAATCAAGCAATGTTTAAGCGTTTTGTGATTAATTTATTTTTAGCTAAAACCCTCAAGTATGTTTTACTGTTTGAAAGGTGGGATAGAGGCCTCCCACCCACCCTACATATGCATAAAAATTTTAATTCCTTCAGCGGTTTAGTTTTTTTTAAAACATCAGTAATAACAATATTGATGTTTACGGAAACTAAAACAGTAATTGTGATTGAAGTTCCAATTTATATGTAGGGTGGGTGGGTGGCCTCTATCCTACCCTCAATTGAGTGAATTGGTTGAAATTTAAAAAGATCCCACCGCCAAATTACAAACAAAATTAAAATCACTAATAAACGTAGAAAATTCATTATTTTGCAATAAAACAAAATCCCACAGCTTTTAGATTATATGGCTTCATAAAAATCCACAAAGAGAAACAACCAATTCGTCCTGTAGTCTCCTACTCCAATACTCCCGCAAAAAATCTATTTTTCGAATTATCTTCAATCTTCAAATGAATTACTAATTTTTCAGACATACATTCAATTAAAAACACATCTGAATTAATTACCAACCTTAATAATAACACAATAGACCCTAATTCTAAACTAGTATCCTTTGATGTATCTAATATGTTTGCTAACATCCCTCCTAAAGATTGTATCAATTTAATAACTCAACACCTCGACAAAAATCATGTTAATCCCATAGTCAAAATAGAATTTTTAAACATTTTAGAAACCTTACTTAATTACAATTATTCCTCCTTTAATAACAAATTTTATATTCAAAAAGAAGGCCTAGCAATAAGCTCACCCCCTAGTCCCCTATTAACAGAAATCTTTATGGATAATTTGACTAACAAAATCCTTAATCCTTACCCATTAGGTAAAAAACATATAAAATGTTGGTATATGTATGTAGACGATATATTAGCATGCTTCGTAGGTACCGACAGACAAATTTCTCAATTCCTAAACTTTCTCAACTCTCTTCATAAGTCAATTAATTTCACGGTAGAAACAGAAACTAACAATACAATTAATTTCTTAGATCTATCTATCTCTAAACACAATAACACTTTAACATTCGACATCTTTCGAAAACCTACCTTTACAGACACTATTATTCCTAACAATTCATGACATCCTTTTAAGCATAAAATGGCATCCTTTAATTTCATAATAAATAGAGCTTTGAAGTTACCGTTAAGCCCCGCATCATTCAACAAAGAAATAACAATAATAAAACAAATGGCCGAAAACAATGGCTACTCAAGCAAATTAATTGACAAATTATTACAAAAACATAAACTAAAACAAGTACAAAAATATATATATATATATACAAATCCCAATTCGGAACACAATAAGCGGTTTCAGAGTTTAACTTTTTTTGGAATGATTAGCCTTAAAATCAAAAATATTATATAAAAATGTAACGTTAAAGTGGCTTTTAAATGTAACAACAAAATTTCAAACTTAATTTACAACCCGAAGACAAAATTAGACAAACTAAAGAAATCAGAAATTTATAAATTAACGTGTGAATCATGTAAAGGAATTTACATTGGTCAGTCTGGTCGAAATTTTGAAACACGCCTTAAAGAACACGAACGAGCTTTTAGATTAAAACATAATAATTCTACTTTTGCTAATCATTTATTAGACAATAATCATATTTTCGGTAAGGATGTACTTTCAGTAATCCACTTTACGGATAAAGGTCGTAAAATGGATTTACTGGAAGCGCTGGAGATCCACAAAGCAAAAATTAATCCCGGTTTTTAATTTCCTCTTTTCGAAGGTATATAAATAACACCTGTAAACATTTTTAAGTACTTTATGTTTGATAATGATCAGTTTATGATCGAAACTATAGTCACAGTGGATAAATAAGTATTGTGGTAAAACAAAGTTAAAAGTGTTTTATTTAATTGTTATGAACTGATTGACGAGGCATTTAGTTGAAAGTCTGCAGGGATACCTTCCTTATCTTAAATCTTGACTTTAACATTTTCTGAGGGTTCTACTTCCAAACTAATAGTTTTTCAAGTTAAAGACTTTACAAAAATTTACATATCAACAATACCAACTGAAGAGTAGATTATTTATGGATATTGTAATCAAACAAAGTCCAACTGCTTACATGCAAAAATTAACCTTTGCTGGTATGGAGGAATGCCTTCCTTATCTTGGAACTTGCCTTTGGTATTCTCAATAATATCAAAAGGTTCAACTTAGAAAGTAATTTTATTCCCAGTCAAGGTTACTATGAAAATCTGTATTCTACCATGCAGACGTAACACCAAATTCAAATTAGATTCTTCTAAATATTGTATTACACAGTTACAAATAAGTCCGTCTATCTTCCAGTCGCTTATCGGTGACGATTAACCTTTTTGTTTCTGGCTCAGATGTGGCAACTGTTTTAGAACCATAATAAAACTACCTTTATTTTGAATTGATTTTATAATTTTAAATTTAAATCCTTGATTTGTTATCATCAAACATTTTCTCAATTCTCTTATTGCGATTTGATTTTCTTCCTTTCTAGTTTGGGCCAAAGCCATTTTGTTGCTAGCTCAAATATGGCAATTGTTTTATTAAAATATTATAAATACGATTATGTAAAATGTATTTTATAAGTTTCAAGCCAATTTCTTGAATGGCTCAGTTTTAGTAATTCTTTAATCGACTGATTACAATTATTCTTCCTTCTATACTAGTTTGAGCGTTGCCATTTTGTGTCTAACTGAGATATAGCAATAAATTTATAAAAGTATTATAAGTGTGTTTATTTTAAATATATTTTATAATTTTCACGCTAATATTTTGAGTGGTTCGGTTTTAATAATTCTTCAATCCTTTGATCTTATCTATTTTTCCTCCTATTCTAGTGTGAGCCTTGCCATTTTGTTTCTACCTCAGATATAGCAATTGTTTTATTAATATATTATAAATATGTTTATTCTAAGTGCATTTTGTAAATTTCAAGCTAATACCTTGAGTGCTTCAGTTTTAACAATACTTTAACCTTCTGATCGCAATTATTTTTTCTTCTATTCTAGTTTGAGCGTTGCCATTTTGTTTCTAGCTCAGATGTGGCAATTGTTTTGGAACGATAATAAAACTACCTTTATTTTGAATAGATTTTGTAATTTTAAATTTAAATCCTTGATTTGTTATCAGCAAACATTTTCTCAATTCTCTGATTGCGATTCGATTTCCTTCATTTCTAGTTTGGGCAAAGCCATTTTGTTGCTAGCTCAAATATGGCAATTGTTTTATTAAAATATTATAAATATGTTTATGTAAAATGTATTTTGTAAGTTTCAAGCCAATTTCTTGAATGGCTCAGTTTTAATAATTCTTCAATCGACTGATTGTAATTATTCTTCCATCTATTCTAGTTTGAGCGTTGCCATTTTGTTTCTAGCTCAGATATAGCAATTATTTCATAAAAGTATTATAAGAATGTTAATTTTAAATATATTTTATAATTTTCAAGCCAATATTTTGAGTGGTTTAGTTTTAACAATTCTTGAATTCTCTAATCGCAATTATTTTTCCTTCTATTCATGTTTGAAAATTGCCATTTCGTTTCTAGCTCAAATATGGTAATTGTTTTATTAAAATATTATAAGTACGTTTATGTAAAATGTGTTTGTAAGTTTCAAGCCAATTTCTTGAATGGCTAAGTTTTAGTAATTCTTTTATCGACTGATTGCAATTATTCTTCCTTCTATTCTAGTTTGAGCGTTGCCATTTTGTTTTTAGCTCAGATATAGCAATTATTTCATAAAAGTATTATAAGTATGTTTATTTTAAATATATTTTATACTCTTCAAGCCAATATTTTTAGTGGTTTAGTTTTAACAATTCTTGAATTCTCTAATCCCAATTATTTTTCCTTCTATTCATGTTTGAGGGTTGCCATTTCGTTTCCAGCTCAGATATGGCAATTGTTTTATTAAAATTTTATAAATATGATGATATAAATGATATAAATACGAAGATGATTGTTCCAGTTGAGGGTTTTTACAAAGATCTTTATACTAATACGCAGACGTAACACCAAATGCAATGTAGATAATGTAATTAGATAAGGTACGTTCCATTTTCCAATTGCTTGTCGGAAAAAAATAGAGGATTTTTATTAATAAAATGTATTAAAATCCTTTAGATCGTATTTTGAATTTTTATTGAATTGAAAATTGTATAAAACGAAAAGTCAATAAATGTTAAAGCGTTTTGTGATTAATTTATTTTTAGCTAAGACCCTCGCGTATGTTTTACTGTTTAGAAGATGGGATAGAGACCACCCACCCACCCTACATATACATACAAATTTAAATTCCTTCAGCGGTTTAGTTTTGTTTTAAACACCAGTAATAACAATGTTGATGTTTACGGAAACTAAAACAGTAATTGTGATTAAAGTTCCAATATTTATGTAGGGTGGGTGGGTGGCCTCTATCCCACCGTCAATTCAGTAAAACATACGCGACGGTTTTATCTATAATAAATTAATAAGAAAACGCTTTGAGATTATATAATTATATAATATTAATTAATAATCATAGAAGACTTTAAACATAATTTATTACTGCTCTGACGAGCTGTGATACAGCAAAACACGTGTCTGTGGATAGTCATAACAATTCCATGACGTTGTTGGAAAATGGTGACATCCGAAAAAATTGTTACATAGTAATTGATTACGTTTACATTTTTAATTTTATCTATGTTTTTTCTTTATAAAACCGTCACTAGTGTTCCTATAATTGAAGGGTGGCTTAGAAGCTATACACCCACTCTAAAATGTGTGTAATATAAATAATTGCCATTCAAAAGTTACATGTATTAAAGATAAAAAGAAAATATTTAGGCAAATCAATTCTATAATTAATTATATTTTAAATCAAACCCTGGCGTAGGTTTTACTGATTGGAGGGTGTAATAGTGTCCACCCACCCAACGTTCATACTCATTGTTTACTTCAATCACAATCATTGCTTCAGTTTCTATAAACCACAGCAATATTACCACCGGCATTTTTGAAGGACATCAACGATGAAATAGTTTCAATTTGTATGTATATCTGTAGGGTGAGTGGGTGGTCACCCTCTAAGTGAATAAAAATTACCGACGATTTTTTTAAATTAAAAATTGTATAACACGAAATATCCACAATGAAATCAAATTAACTTAAAGAGTTTTGTGATTAAAGTATTTTTAACTAAAACCATCGCGTATGTTTTACTGATTGGAGGGTGGGATAGAGGCCACCCACCCACCCTACATATACATTGGAACTTCAATCACAATTGCCGTTTTAGTTTCCATAAACATGAACATTGTTATTACTGGTGTTTAATAAAAACTTAAAAGTTGAAATAATTAAAATTTGTATGTATATATAGGGTGGGTGGGTGGCCTCTATCTCACCTTTCAAACGGTAAAACATACGTGAGGGTTTTAGCTAAAAATAAACTAATCACAAAACGCTTTAATATTTATTGATTTTTCGTTTTATACAGTTTTCAATTTAATAAAAATCATCTAATCTTTATCGGCAAGCAATTGAAAGATGGATGTACCTTGTCTAATTACATTATCTACATTGCATTTGGTATTACGTCTGCTTATTAGTATGCAGATCTTTATAAAAATTCTTAACTGGAAAAACGATTACATTGGAAGTTGAGCCATCAGATATCACCGAGAATGTGAAAGCTAAAATTTAGGATAATGAAAGAATCCCTTCCAGACCAGAAAAGGTTAATCGTCACCGGTAATCAGCTGGAAGATGGACGCAAGTTATTTGATTACAATATTCAGAAGGAATCTAATTTGCATTTGGTGTTACGTCTGTTTAGTGAAATGCAGATTTTCGTAATAACCTTGACTAAAAAGACAATTACTTGGGAAGTTGAACCTTCTGATACTTTTGAGAATGTCAAAGCCAAAATCCAAGATGAGGAAGGCTTTTATCTAGATCAGCAAAGGTTGATTTTTGCTGGTAAGAAGTTGGAAGGTGGACGTACCTTGCCTGATTACAACATCCAAAAAAATCAACTCTTGACTTTGTATTGCGTCTGAGTGCTAGTAATTTTTGTAAAGACTTTAACTTAAAAAACCATTACTTTGGAAGTAGAACCATCAGAAAATGTTAAAGCCAAGTTTTAAGATAAGGAACGCATGCCTCCAGACCAACAACGTTTAATCTTTGCATGAAAACAGTTGGAAGATGGTAGCAGCCGCTCTGATTACAACAAACATTTAAAAGGAGTCCACCCTTCACTTGGTGGTGCGCAGATCTTCGTAAAACCCTCCAATTGAATGAAAATTAGTGACGACTTTTTTAAATAAAAAATTGCATAAAACGAAATATCCATAATGAAATCAAGTTCTGTTAAAGAGTTTTGTGATTCATGTATTTTTAGCTAATGCCATCGCGTATGTTTTACTGATTGGAGGGTGGGATAGAGGCCACCCACCCACCCTACATATACGTACAAATTTAAATTACTTCAGCGTTTTAGTTGTTTTTAAACACCAGTAATAACAATGTTGATGTTTACGGAGACTATAACAGTAATTGTTATTGAAGTTTCAATCTTACAATTGCTGGCCGGGAAAGATTAGCCTCTACTGATCTGGGATAATTCCTTTCTTAACCCGGATGTTGGCCTTGACACAATAGTATCGGACGGCTCGACTTCCTTTCTTCTTTCCTATCAAGGTCTTGACAAAAATCTGCATACTGCCACGCAGTCGCAACACCAAGTGAAGGGTGGACTCTTTCTGGATATTGTAATCTGAGAGTATGCCTTCATCTTGTAGCTGCTTTCTGCCAAATATCAAACGCTCTTGATCTAAAGGAATTCCTTCTGTATCCTAATTGTTGAAGAAAACCAATATTTACTAATCCTAGACTAAACTAAAAATCCTACACTAAACTAAAAAGTATCTTGCAGATATAGCCTATAACGGATGATACTGATGACAGATGACAGATGTCAGATGACAAATCACAGATGACAGATGACAGATGACAGGTGTAAATAACAGATAATAAATAACTGATAACAAATAACAGATTACAGATGGAAGGTTGTAGATATCTAAGAGTTAATGATATACACTTAACTAACGCACTTACTATGTTTTAACCACTAAAATTTTTAGTGGTTAAAACATAGTAAGTGCGTTAGTTAAGTGTTTATCATGAATTACCACGTAGTAACGGTCACCACAATCCTTATGATTAGAGTTAATGATATCTTTACATCTTTTAGTTCTTGAGATTTTCTTTTGACCACTTTTAGGCCACTATCAGTAACCTTCTCCATAAAACTGAATGAAATTTTAAAGTTTCTTTATTTATACATATATCACAGACTCATCTTATATATTTCATCTGTCAAAAATTTCATACATCAACTATCGTTCATCAATTGTCAAAATTTAAAATAATTTCTCAACTGTAATCTTCTATCTGGCATCGCTTGCCAACTGTCATATATTATATGTCAACTGTCTGTTGCTATTGATTGAACACCAACTGTCAACTGCCATCTGCCAACTACCACATATATTTATTTATTTATATCTTTGGTATTCTCTCTTTAAAAAAATACATAAAATACATTTAAAATAAATACAAAAACATACGTAAAATTTTGTTCGAAAGATACACGAGCTATAACTCTTAGAAAATATCTTTCTGTCAACTGTCATATATTATCTATCGACTGTCGTCTGTAATCTAACATATTCTATCTGTCATCTGTCAACTGACATTTGTCTACTATTTGGTGTTATTAATCGTATGTCAACTATCATCTGTCATCTGTCACCTGACATCCGCCACCTACATTATGTAAATTAGTAGGTAGCACTGTTAGAAATGAAATTTTAAAAACTTTTCGGCAATTCATCAACATATGCCCTCTGTCATATTTCATATTTCTGTCATATTCATCTGTCAACTTTCAAATATTATGTCATCTAACATTATGCCATCTGTCAACTATAACCCGCTTTATACCAATAGTTAGATATTACTGTTGGAGACTGTCAAACTCTGTTTACAAACTCATCTATCATCTATCAAATGTTTTATATTAACTGACAACTGTGAATTGTCAAGTGTTTATAATCATATGCCGTACGTTAACTGTAATCTTCTATCTGATAACGCTTGTCAACGATCATATATTATCTGTCAACTATCTGCTGGTTTTTATTCTGCCATCTGTTACCTGTCATCTGTAACTTACATTATGATAATTGTCATATCACTCTTAGAAAGAAAATGTTGTAAACTTTCGAGCAGATATACGTCATCTGTCAACTATCATATATTACCTGTCAACTGTGTCTGTCATATAGCATATGCCACCTGTCATCCGTTACCTACTTTATGTCAAGTGATAAATATATCGCTGTTAGGTACTGCCAATTATTTATCATTTATCACCTATAAAATGTCATATATTAACTGTTAACTGTCAATTGTTAAATGTTAACTTTCGTCAACTGTAATCTTTTATATAACAACGCATGTCAACTCTCATATATGATTTGTCAATTATCTACTATTATTTAACGTATGTCAACCTCCATCTGCCATCTGTTACCAGTCATTTGTCACGTATATTATGTCAATTGGTAGTTATACCTGTTAGAAATGAAATTTTGAAATCTGACCAGCAATGACAGAAAGTTGACAAATGATGTATCATCTGTTAGACACTTTCTAGACACTGTCAGTCACTTTTTACAAACTCATCTGACATATGTCATCAGTCACCTACCAAATGTCATATATTATCTGTCAACTGTTTATAATAATATGCACTATGTTAAATATTATCTTCTATCTGTCAACTGTCATATATTATCTGTCAACTATCTGCTGGTATTTATTGTATGTCAACTGTCATCTGCCACCTTCATTATGGCAATTGTTAAGTATAACTTGTAGAAAGAAAATTTTAGAAACTTTCCGGCAGATATGTGTCATCTGTCAACTATCATACATTATCTGTCAACTTTCCACTGTCATCTAACCTATACCATCTGTCACCTGCTTTATGTAAAGTCATAAACTCATCTGATATATATCATCTATCACCTATCAAATGTCATATACTATCTGTCAACTGCCAATTGTCAACTGTTTATAGTTTCATGCCTTATGTTAACTGTAATCTTCTATCTGACAATATATTATCTGCCAAACAGTTGACAGATAATATATTGGAAACTCTTCAGTAATTCGTTTATGCCTACTGTGATCTGTCATCTAGCAAATGTCATTTGTGATCTGTCATCTGTCACCTGTTTTAAGTCAGCTTTTAAATATGATTGTTAGACTTTTTAGACACACTTCACAAACTCATCTAATATATTTCATCTCCCACCTATCAAATGTCATACAACGTTTACAATAATGAATCTACTGTAATCTTCTATTTGGCAACACTTATCAACTCTCATATATTATATGTCAACTATCAGCTGCTATTTATTGTACATCAACTGTCATCTGCTAACTGTCACCTGCCATCTACCATCTAAATTAAAAAAAGAACATGTTGGAAACTGTCTGTCAACTGTCGTTTATTATCTGTCAACTTTCGTCCGTAATCTAACATAATGTATCTGCCATTTGTCACCTGTTTTTTGACTGTTAAATGTCACTATTGCACACTGTTTATAAACTCATCTGATATATGTCATCTGTCACTTATCAAATGACATATATTAACTGTCAACTGTCAATTGTCAACTGTTTGCAATTATGTGTCCTATATAAACTGTAACATTTTAACTCCTATATATTATTTGTCAAATATCTACTGTTATTTATCATATGTCAACTATCATCTGCCATCTGTTACCTGTCATCTGCCATCTACATTTTGTAAATTGGTAGGTACCACTGTTAGAAATGAAATTTTAGAAACTTTTCGGCAATTCATCAAATATATATTATCTGTTAACTGTCAAATATTATCCGTCAACTTTCGTCTGTCATCTAACATAATTCCACCTGTCATCTATAGCCCGTTTTATATCAAGGGTTAGATATTACTGTTAGACACGGTCAGACACTTTTCACAATCTCATCTGATATATGTCATCTGTCACCTATCAAAAGTCATCTGTCAATTGTCAAATTTGACAACACCTGTTAACTGTCATATATTATCTGTCAACTATCTGCTTATAAGATAAACCACAGGAGTTCTACACTAATGGAATTATGAAATTACCAGATACATGGCAAAAGGTCAAAGATAATAATGGTCGTACATATTGACCATTATTATCTTTATTTTTATTTATTGAAATTGATTTTCAATTAAAAAAATGTTTGTTCAAATATGTACGAAAAAACCGCGGAGACTTTTTATACGACCCAATACTTTAACAAATTGTTGAAAAATCAAGAATTTCCAAAAATACCTATAGTATAAAATTCCAATGAAAAAATAAAATATCAACTTAAACATTAGGAAGATAAAGGCAACTGTGGGCTGTTAAATCCAGTCTGAATTTCCACAAAGTTCATAGATATTCATTCAAAAATTATATGTCTCGAATAACATAAAGTTTCTATTCTCTTATTAGAAGTCTTTTTTAATTTAGACTTAATAGACACAATGCATCATTGAGTCTAATAGATCACGAGTATTACGAATTCACTTGAGCATGCACCATCCAGCAACCGCTGAATTAACCGTCTGATGGATCGCGTCAGAACTAAACTTTCTAGTGTTTGATTTATATAATTCGCACGACGAACCATTGAAACGCATCCGGAGAACGGCGAACTTGTGTAAACATATTTCACAGTCCGCCAACAAAACTCGCGGGAAATTATTCGAATCAATGCTCGGCCGCCTCGGTGAGCTATTTGCCGATTGTTAATTTACAACTTTGGTTTCCGATTTGGCTCCCACTTAACTTTTAATTGCCACGCGATAATCTACTCCTACGTATTATTATCTTATTACAGTAAGAACCTGTATGTAGTTGACACTAATAACAAATATTAACAGTGGTAATAATTTATAATTTGATGTACTTAAATATTAACGTTTTAGAAAATTGTATGTCGCCTGAGGAATAATTTCATACGAATAAAATACCTCATTTATTATTTTAATATAGCTCTGAACATATTTACATCCCCAGATACAATGAAAAAAACATGTATATGAATTTATTATTAAGAGAAGTAAATACATTCGCTAAGTTATGGGGGAGGATTGGCGAAAATATGGTAGAATTTTTTGTTTCCGGAAGAAAGAACAAATAATTTAATCGATAAAAAATATTAAAAAAAGAGAGAACCTAATTTAATCCCGGCGCATCCACCATTAATTAAAATCCTTGCTTATGTTTTACTGATTCGAGGGTGCGATAGAGGCCACCCACCTACCCTACATTTACATATAAACTATAATTTCTTTCTATGTTTCTCTATTCCATCCTCCAATCAGTAAAATATAAGCAAGGGTTTTAATTAGAAATTGTAAAATGTAAAGAAACATAAAATAATTGCATTTTTAATTAACGTATTCATACAAATATTTCAAATAATTTTTGATATTCCATATAACGACAACATAGCTGAAAATAGATTATCACTTAATTTATAGAAATAATATTGAAATTTAATTAGAAATACAGTAGTTTAAAAAAACTGATTAGTAAAATTAAGTTCTGTTTATCGACATAATTTGTGTAATTAATTTAGCACCAGCATTACTAATTTAAGTAATGCACTACGTTTATAATTAGTCGCAAGTATAATAACGTAATAGCATCGCATATACATTCATTAGTACAACGCCAAACTTATGAAATGCACCTTCCTCCATTCATTAAAATTCATCAACACTGTGTTTAAAGTACTTCAACAAAACGTACACCTTTAAATAATTTTACTTAATTGTTTCAACAACACAAACTGCATTACGTGTAAGCAAATACCTTAAAGTGGGATTTGTACAAATAACGTTCCACGTGCACAGATTTATCCTTTATGCAAAGGTGAATCTGTAATTTACTTAGACTCCGCACTCCACACATTTACCTTACAAATTATATTCAATTATAATTCTCACTTACGCATTACACAAGGATTCAGCTGAATAATTAATTTATTCCTGACATTCGCAACTTCTATAAGTTGAAGTTTAATACGGGAAACTCTCCGGCGTTTTATAGCACACTTACTAATTCCACTAATTTCGCGAAGTTTCTGCTGTACAACGAGATTATGTTGTTTTTTTTTTACTAGCTAAAATAAACTTCAGCGCTCTCTGCAGTCGTGTTATAATTAATTATTATTAGCGGTGCTAACAAATTTTTCTTATAGAATAATTAAATAAAAACATTATTAAATTATTACAATCATTACATATAATCATAGATTTTAATAAATTAATAAGCTAAAACTAAGATAAGTCATTGACGATGGAGGCTTCAACTTCGTTATACATATTTAATCACAAATTAAACACAATTTTCACTTTGTTTTGTATATCAGGTATTTATTTATATAGTGGCCACTGGTTTCAATACGTTTGAAAATGATACGTTAAAACGTCAAACGTTTCGGTTTGAAAATGATACGTTAATGTATTAAAACCATTGGCCACCATATAAATAAATACCTGTTATACAAAACAAAGTGAAAATTATGTTTAATTTGTAATAAAGATAAGTGATAGTAATTGTTCTCTTAACAGAGATGAATTGTGAAATATCAAATAATAATAATAATAAAGACAATTATAATACATTTCGTTTACGACGTAAACTTTATCAATAGCTGTACAATATTATATCAAAGAATGTCTATAATTATATTTTATTAATTCTATATTAGAGTTAAGGTTTAATCGGTATTTAAATTTATTACAAAGGAATTATCAAGTTAGTTAATTACTTCCTTTTTATAATAGGTGATTTAATCACAGTTATTACACTTGCTCATAACTTACCTACATAAAAACAATAATTACAAAGCAAGCTAATTAAAAATATTAATATATAAGCTTGTGTTAAAAAAATAATTACATTTAATAAAGTGATTTACAATTTAATTTTTATTATATAATTTCTGCTTCCTAAAAATATGAATATGAATTCAAATCGTTATTTCTATATATTAAAAAATAAATTACAAAATATGTTACATGTTGAATAGAGTGTAGGTAAATGAATGTTACGCATTGAGTTAATTAATTAATTTATTATCAAAAATAACATTTGCAGCAACTAGAGAATGGCTTGTTAAATAATTATTATTTTGATGTGGGTTTATTCGTTTTAACGCTGCATTCTGCCCATGTAAATTCATTATTTTGTAGCATATTGCGTTTTAAATAAAAATAGCTTTCAATATCAATTTTTCGGTTCCAAACAAATAATCAAACACCCGGTGGTGGCGCATTTGGTTGCCACCCCGAACTAAGGTGCAGCAACGTTGGTTCGGGTCAGCAGTTGGATGGGTGACCGATATCATTCACCATTGGGATACAATTATTGGTACCACTACTACTACTACTACAAATAATCAAATAATATATTTAAAATTGAGTTAAATTAGTTTTATGCAGAAAATTTTGTTTTCATGTTCCTATATCAATCACATACCGTTTCGATGTCTTCCCTTTGATCACCATCTTTTGGGTAAGTAGATGTACAGGCATCAACCCGACTGTTACCTACATCGCTTTCGTCAATACCAAGTTTAATGACCACGATTCTTTAAAGACTACTTCTACTGTCTTTATTCAAAACATCACCTTTTAATTATCCTAAAACAAGATAAAAGCATTTGTATTTTTTTTATATTTTAAAGTAATCAATTTTCTACTTCTAATAGCCAGAAACTTTTAACTGAACTATCATCCACGATTACGGATTTGCAAATTTTAGCAAAAACTCTAGTTGACATCTGAAAGTATTTAATGAATTGCTGGAGAGTTTCCAAAAATGCATTTCTAATAGTGATACCTACCATTTGACGAAATGTTGGTGGCAGATGACAGGTGACAAATGGCAGATGACAGTTAACATTTGATAAATAACAGTAGATAGTTGAAAAACAATATACGAGAGTTGACAAACGTTGCCAGATAAAAGAATACAGTTAATATACGACAAATAATTATAAACAGTTAACAATTGATAATATAAGTTATTTAATAGATGAAAGATGACATTTATCAGATGAGTTTCTAAACAGTATCTAATAGTGACATTTGTCATAAAGAAAGTGACAGATGACAGATGACATATTATAGATGTCAGACGGTAGTTGACATATATGATAGTTGACGAATGACATATATCTAATGAAATATCGGAGAGTTTTCAAAATGGTATTTATAACAGTAATACATGATAATTGACATAATACAGTTGGAAGATGGCAGGTGGCATATAACAAATACGAGCAGAAAATTGACATATAATATATGAAAGTTGACAAACGTCGTTAGATAGAAGATTACAGTTTACAGATGACATATATCAGATGAGTTTGAAAACAGTGTCTAACAGTGGCATTTAACAATTGTTTTAAAGCAGAAGATAGATGACAGAGAGCATATGTTAGAAGATAGCGGACAGTTGATAGATAATATATAACAGAAAGTTTCTAACAGTGATACTTGATAATTCCCGTAATATTGCTACATAAGATAAGTGACAGATGGCAGGTGACATTCAATAAATATCAGCAGATAGTTGACATATAATATATGACTGTTGAGAAGGGTTGTCTGATAGAAGATTACAGTTAAAATTTGATAGATGTCAGATGACATATATCAGATGGTTTTGTGAAAAATATCTAACGACATAAAACAGGTGACAGAGGACAGATAGAATGTGTTAGATAACAGACGATAGTTGACAGATGGCAGTTGAGGTACCTGATAAATTGCCGGAGAGTTTCTAAAACTTTATTTCTAACAGTGATACAGTGATAACAATTTAGGTGGCAGATGTAGGTGACAGATGACAGCTAACAGTTGAAAGGCGTTGCCAGAAGAGATTACAGTTGATACAGGACAAATAATTGTAAACAGTTAGCAATTAACAGTTGACATTTAATATATGTTATTTGATAGGTCACAGATGAATATCAGATGAATTTGTAAACAGTGTCTAGCCGTGATATTTAACAGTTCTCATAAAGCAGGTGACAGATGATAAATGGCATATGTTAGATACATGACAGTTGACAGTTGACATGTATTTGATGAATTGACAGAGAGTTTCCAAAATTTGATAATATACATAATGTAAGTGGAAGATGACATGTTTCCTGTGTTAGATGAAAGTAGACACCCAATAAATAGCAGGCATTACTAGATAGAAGATTACAGTTAACATAGGACATACAATTATAAACAGTTGAAGTTAATATATTACTTTTGATAGTTGACAGATGACATATATTAGATGAATTTGTAAAAAGTGTCCGATAGTGTCTAACAGTGATATTTAATAGTTGACATACGGTGGATGACAGGTGGCAAATGTTAGATGCCAGATAGCAAATGACTTTTGACAGATGACATATATCTAAAGAATTTCCGGTGGAGTTTACCCAGACAGAGCAGTGTCGTACACCAGCCTACTATTGGAATTTAATATGTTTATGTTTATGTTTATGTTTATTAATCTTTAGCTTTCATTCCAAAAAAATAAATACATATGAATACACAAATATAAAACAAAACGTACAAAAATTTTGACTGGATGAAGCTGGGCGGAGTTCGTGCAGCTGCGACGTTCTTCCACTCTAACCCTTGTATTGGTCCATGATGATGAGGGTGTAAATATCCTCTTGGACACCTTTATTCTTTTTTTTAATACTTGTATTTACATTTTGATCCCTTTTTAGGGGAGACGTTTTGGCTGTTTATGTCAGCATGACAGATATATACATATATAATAGGGTTTGTTTACAATCCGTAATTCCCAAACTATTTGATAGCATTCTTTCGAAACAACTGAAATGGCTTACAAAAAGACTAATTATTGATCAACAACATGGATTCATCTCAGGACGTTCAACAGTCACCAGTCCTATCTGTTAAATGTCCTGGAAGAACAACACAAACAAGTTAATTCGATCTACACAGATTTTTCCAGGGCATGCATCGTGTAAATCATAACATACTGTTGGAAAAACTTAGATCTTACAATATTAATGAAGATATTATTTACTAGATACGTAATTATCTCACAAGCAGATTCCAGAAAGTTAAAATTAATGATTGCATTTCAGATGATATTCGGGTTACATTGGTCGTTCCTCAAAGTTCGCACATGGAACCAATATTATTTAATTTGTTCATGAATGACATGTATTCAGTTGTTAATAATATTGATGACGTTAATATGTTACAAAATGATCTTAATAAAGTGTTTCAAGGGTGCTGTAATAATAATTTGGATCTTAATATCTCCAAATGTAAGTCAATTTCGTTTCATAGAGCTGATGTCAGGGTTGATGGTGTATATTTTATTAACAATATGCTGTTGGAGAAAGTTAGTATCATTAGAGATTTGGGTGTAATCTTTGAAAAGAATTTATCATTTAAGCGTCAACTTTTCTCTATTATTAATAAAGCCTTACAAATGTTAGGGTTTATAAAAAGAGTAGCAATAGCAATAGCAATCTGTCTAGCTCTACATTTAAAATATTGTATTGTAGTTTAGTTCGTTCGCAACTTGAATACGCCTCTTTCATATGGTCTCCTCATCAGTTATGTTTAATTGAGCAATTAGAGAGTGTTCAGGATAAAGTTATGGCCTATAAAATGGGCATCACTTTACAAAATATAATATTATCAGCGCTTAAGAATGTTTTGAAGTTTCCTACGTTGCCAAACCGGAGAATAAACTCTGATTTATTATTTTTCTTGCACAGTATTCTTGACTGTCCAGAATTACTTCAACAAATCATCCTTTAGACCCACTTAGAAACAGGACAAGAAATATTACAACATTTATGGAAGAGTTCCATAGAACCAATTATTGCTATAACCAGCCTCTTTCGAAAATGATGCGATACGCAAATAACCTTCACAGACATGACCGGATTGATGTTTTCCATAACAATTTATTACAGTTTAAAAGAAACTTAAAAAGAATACATGTAGTCATATCAGACGATTAGTTAATTTATACATTATTTATTTTGATTCTTTTTTAGTAATAGATACATTTTCTTTCTTTTTCTAATATTATATTTTGTAAAGTAAATGTCATAAGTTTCGTTATTAGTCATGTAACTCTGTATTTAATTTGTACATAATTCTATAATATTAAGTTGGGAATGTGTAAAATTTTTTATATATTGTATATGGCATACCTCGTCATTAGAATGTTATTTTCTTTTATGAAATATTGCATTTAAAAAAGGCAAGGCCGTTTATTCTAAATAAATAAATAACTGTCTGTTGGTGGTTTTAACTTTTATACCTTTTGGATTTAATTTATTTTGACCTGCTGTTGTAGTTTTTTTCTGTAAGCATCTGAATCAGGTTCATAGTTGAATGGTTCATGACGATTTTGATTATGGTATTCTATTGTTTGTACTTTATTATTGAGTAATTGCTCATTTATTTTTTATTGTTTTATGTTCTTGAATGTAGTTGTTAAATAATAGATTATTTAAATTAAGTCAACTAGTGAAGAAAGTCCGTGATGGGTCATAAAAATAAGGAATGATTTTACTATTTCTATACCTGACATACCGGTCAGAGGGCATGCTTGAGCATATTTGGAAAATGTGTCAAATAAAGTCAGAAATTTTTGTCTTTGAGTTAGAAAAGTATCTGCATAAATTATTTCGAATGACCTTGATCGTGTGGGTGTGATCATTAATTTATGTTTGGGAGCATTTCTGTCGTATTTATTTGTTTGACAAATTTCGCATAGGTTTATAGAATTTGTTACATCGCTTTTTTATTCCTGGCCAATAATATGATTTTTTAATTCGTGATTCAGATTATAAAATTCCACGATGGCTTGTTTTGCCTACATGAATATTAGATATAATTTTGCGTTGTCTTGCAATATAGTATTAAACTTAATTAATTTGTACGCGTTATGTTTAAATGTTTTTCTTAAAATGTCGCAAAATCGTGGTACATGCATTTCATGGTCAAAATTAATTTCGTAAGTAAATTTTGGATCTATATAATTTTTAAATAATTGAATTATGTCATTTTCCATATTATTTGTGGATACTTGAGCATATAAACAGTTTTTTGTTGGGAATATTTGTTCCGTTTTTGGTTTCAAATGGGAATGTAAAACAATAAAAATGTAATAAAGTAATTTACGTTGTAGAAAATTAACTAATAATTAGAAAAAAATACGAAAACATTTCGCAAATCTAGAACAAATGAATCTTATTAAGACTACAAAACAAATCGCTTTTGAAACAACTACATACTTCTTTGTCTAATAGCTCGACAGAAATCAAAAGTATTTTGCGTGTTACAAGTAGCAAGGCTGTTTTAGTACGTTTTCTGTAGAATTCACTAATCCATAATCAGTCGATTATATTTCATTATTGTGTCAGTTACATTTCATTATATTTATTTTAGTAAATGTTTTTATTTGTATTCAAAATCAAGTTTATAATAGAACTGTAGTGAAAAGATCGAAACACGTGTCTGTAGATGGTTATATATCATACTTGTTAATTACATCAACTTAAATTTATTTCTTGTTCCAAATTTATTATACCATAGTTACTCACAAACTATTTAACGTACCTTCAACCATTTTTAGTTTATTTTGCAGAAATAAATACGTTCAAACTAGTGTTTAATGTTCTACAACGTTCATGAAACTGATATTTTGTTTCGTTTGGTTTCTGTTTTAAGTTAACTAAATCCTGGTTTAAACAATTTTCGTCTCTTTCATCACCGAAATTTTGTAAAAGTGCATTTTTTATATCATTCCAAGTATTGGAATTGTTTAGCAATAATTTCTTCCGCTCTTCCTTCTAGTTTGTTTAAAATACCGTTTAACAATAACGTATTTTGGAAATTGTTCACGTTTGGGGCATCGAAGTAGTGAGTAAGCACTGATTCGGATGCATTAATAAATCTATGCAATTTATTGGGGTTCCCATCGAAATTTGAGATAATCAATAAGGTTTTATATCTAGAACTGGCGCTACTGCCACATTATTAAAAATTTGAATTTGATTATTAACTTTATTAATTGTTAATTTACTTTTTGTATTTTTATCTTTAGATACAGAAATTTTTTCACAGTCGTGACTTCCATTAACTATCGGATATCGGTCTATAGTTGTTTATTTCGTCCTTGTCGTCCCTATATAAAATTCCAATTTAATTTATCTATTTTATTTTAAAAATTAAATTTACCTACTTCTAATATTGGTCGGACAAGCACAGGTGCATTAATGTTTTTAATGTTTAATATGTTTAAACTTAGAGATATGCCGCTGTGATTAGATAAATCGGTTCCTGTATTATAAACTTTTACTTGATTTAAATTTATAAAAATATTATCTAAACATAATAATGGTTGCGACCGTTACTATGTGGTAATTCATGATAAATACTAAAATAAAACACTTACTATGTTTTTACCACTAAATTTTATTGTAAAATATATAATAAATTACAACATTGTTGTAATTTATTATATATTTTACAATAAATTTTAGTGGTAAAAACATAGCAAGTGTTTTATTTTAGTGTTTATTGTCTAAACAGTTATATTTTCTAGTAGCAAAGTTTACTAATTTAAACAATCCAAAAGTAGCTATTGTATCAACTAAATACAATTTTTGTATCCATGTATTAAAAAGAATATTAAAATCACCACCAAATAAGATATGGCTTTTATGTATGTAATCTAATAAAATTGTGATAAAATTATTGAAAGCTCCCAAGGAGGAACGATACACACATAAAATATAGCAATCACGATTGTATACATAAATACATGACAATTCACAATGTTGTGATATTATTATATTTTTTATGAGGGTTTTGATTATAATTACCACTGGTACTTGGATAAAAAGCAGTTGACAATAAATTAGTTACAATTAAAAACGCACGTTCATAAGTTAATAATGCAAACAAAATTATAGATATATTTTATTTTATTTATTAAAAAGGCATCTAATTCTTTACTTTCATTGCAAATTAATTGAATGTTTATAAACAATAATGTTTCGTCATTTGCTGTTTCGGCTGAAAGCTTACTAAAAAAATATTTTTACAGACATCTTCCCGCCAGATATCAGGTTTTTTATCAGCCTATCTTTAGTTAGATTTGGATCTCACATGAAAACATGAAGGTATTTATATTTTGTAACACCTTTAAGCAGTACCAAAAATAGTACGTCGTTTATTTCTAAGATTTTTAATATTTGCAGCAAAATTTGAAGTTACATTCAATAAACATTATTGAACTTAACATCACTTAAGCTGCTTGTTTTCTTCCGGGTAATCGAAACACTATCGATGGTACGATTTTAAAAACCCTTCACAGATCTTTGAATCAACTACGCTTTGTTTGTATTTGTTACACACCGTACACTTAAATTTAGCCCTAATAACTTCGAAGACCAACACAGTTGGCGCCATCGATAATAAATTGTAATGTACGATAACCATGATACAAACACTAATGAAACCAAACAAGTGTCTTATTTCAAAATCAGATAATATTCTATTTTTACTTCATCAAGAGTGCAGTGAACAAAATATTTTCCGTATTTAGAACGCGAGTGACGCGAAACTAGCTGCAATGTACAAAAAGACTAAATTAAGAAAGAAGTGTTCAAATCACAAATTGTTTAATACACAGTATCTAAAGCACAAACTTACTCCGTTCTATATGAAAATCAGATGCAGCCACAAATCCATAGAAGCAACAAGAACCTTAAAAAAAGCAACAACCTTCTGGCACCAGTTAGAAAACAGAAAATGGTACACAAGAAGATGCAACCTAGGAGAACACAAAAAAATCATATATATAGAACTAACCAAGCGTCTGGATAATGTATCATTAGACACGTACCTATCAGAAGGCAATGAAGACGTCAATATTAAAATACACAAACATTATATCAACCACCACAATAAAACTCAATAAACTTAAACAAAGTCAAAAACCCGATGTGATCAAGGAGCCGACAAAACACCACATTCGACGCATATCTTAGATCAATTCGAACGAAATGGAACTCCTACATAAAGGACTCAATATTCTCCGGTCCCTAAAATTCCGAAACAAAATCTGGAAACAGAACTAACGCTGAACCGGATAAATATAATGTAGCATATGGCATACCTAGAAAAAATCCCATTTACCAACATCATCATAAAAGCAGTTAAACAATCAGCTAAATAATGGCCGGGAAGCAAACACCATACGAGGAATAAAAACAAAATGTTAGAACAATAATTTAGTTATTTGCAAAGCAGATAAGGGCAACACTATAACGATTCTGAATAAGGAAACATATATTACAAAAGTTAACAGTTTCATTGATGAAAATAATTTTCAAATTTGCAAAAAAAGACCCGACCACCCAGTTCCAAAAACAGATTGTTGAAGCAATCAAATCAGCAAACTCCATAATCCCGAATAATGAAATTTACAAATACAAAGTTATAAACCCACAGCACCAACATTATATGGCCTTCCCGAAGTACACAAACCTAACATCGCAATTAAACTAATTTTCTCCTAATTCATTGCCCCTTGTATAAAATATATTCCTTTATAAATAAAACACTACCAGAAATAATCCCTTGCACATCCGAATACGGAATTAAGAACTTCATCGACTTCGTGAACAAAACCAAAAACCTAACAGTTAACAACAATTCAATTCTGGTTTCCTTCAATGTCTAGAGCCTTTTTACGCCAATACCTGTTTCGAAGTTAAAAGATATCATTAATAAAAAGTGTCAAGAACAATCATCGATATACAACACAGAAGAAATCACCAGACTTATAAATACCTGTCTCGACCAAAACTATTTCCGGTTCAACGACAACTTTTTCATACAAAGTGAAACACTGCCCATGGGATCACCTGTTTTACCTCTCTTCGCGGAGTGATTTCGAGAAAAAAATGTTTAAGGAAAAAATATCAACAAAAAACATACAATTCTGATGCAACGGCACAACTAGAAGCATTTCAATACACAATAGCCGTTTAAATCACGCCAAATATAGAAAACCCACTGCAAGCGACACAATCATTCCATCGACATCGATACAATCTGAACAGATCAAATCTTCGGCATTAAATTCAGTCAACATCTTACTTAACAAAGAAGAGTTTAAACGAAAACTAAATACAATTTACTAAATAGCCACAAACAACGATTACAACAAAAAGAAGTTAGATAAAATAATTAAACGAAAAAGGAGAAATACCGTTCAAAAACTTTTATTTAAAGGAGAAGAAACCAAATAAAACAAATAATTTGCAGCCATTCCATACATTCCAGGTGTAAGTGATAAAATAGGAAAAGAACTAAGCAAATGCAACATAACCAACCAAGTAATATAGGTAAATAGAGATAATTTAAAATAAACATATAGTCAACAACAAAATCGAGACAATAGATCCATTAGAAAAATCCTGAATCTACCAAATAATTTTCGAAAATTGTGACGGAAAATACGTAGGACAAATAGGGAGAAAATTCAAAAGGCAATAGAAAACCATAAAGCGGGAACAGGATTATCCAAACACTGCATCTCAACAGGACGGAATGGCCTCAAATTAAATATTCTTGAAGGTCTAAAGGTTAAGAGGAGAATCAGGAACGGAGATATTATCCTTAATAATCATAATGAATTACTTTCAACTTCGAATCTCTTAATCTCTGGACTTTCCTGCAATTAACACTATAATATAAATAATGTAACTCGACCGTCATTGACCAAAGCACGTGTCAGGAAACTGAATATACCATTATGAAACCAAACAAGTGTCTTATTTCAAAATCAGATAATAAACTGTAATCGTTTCATAAACAGGCTATTTAGATAATTTAACAGCGATCAAATTTGGACCCTGTCTAACACTTAATATTCATCAATGAAAATATAATATATTTTCTTCACCTGAAGAAGCCACAGTGTGGCGAAACATATGTAGTGTTTACAATAAAACCCATTTGAAAATCAAACAGTTTTGTTACCTAAATAATGAATATGGATTTTCAACACTTAAATGCCTCAACAATCAATCAAAAACTGTTGAGATATTATTTACTCTTAAAAACCTTGAGTTTGAACACAGGGAATCTGTTTATTTCTTAGCTATTCAATTTGACTGAAAATAAGTTCGAATAATCATGGTCTGGAAAGTTGACGAAAGTCTTATACAACTTCTGCAAAAAACATATTTTGCTACATTTAATTGTCGCATATACTACGAATTACTTATTTGGGGCCATGCAACCTATAGGCATCGACTTTTTTGTCGAATAGTAATTAGAATAATATCCGCATTCAAGTACCAACGATAACTGTAAAAATGCTTATAAATATCTTGGCATTGTAACCTTGACTTTTTTGTATATCTACGTGTGTTAAACAAAATCTTAACTTATAATCACCAATATAAGACCAGGTGGAAGAATATTTGAAGCTTTAATTTGTGAAATTTTATTCACTTCATATTATATGGAATGTCACCATTACAAAAAAATTTTAATAGATACTTATAGCGTGTTTAACTTTAAAATATTTAGGATTTGTAGTACTTCTAATTTCTATACCTCTATTAAGATTTATTATTTAAAATGTACCATGTTAAGGATCTAAATAATTGAAAAAGTTTTTATAATTTCACATTAAATAATGAAAATATATTTTTCTATGAAATTGAAATTAATCGAATTCTATAAATTCATTACATCTACGAGACATTTATATAATTTATACTTTATTTATTAATTAATATTTACATTATAATTAATAATTCTATTCTATTTTTTATAAATGATCATAGGTTGTTATTAATAATATGTTTTTTTGTGCAACTCATTGATCTAATTGTACGGGCACGATGACTATATGCATTTATTGCAGTCCGGGATTCAGGTCTTTCAGGCATGAATTCCACGGGTGTGATGTGAATTAGGTCAACACACCGCAGGTCCACTGGGTTAATACAAGTTTCATACAAATCAATGACCCTAAAGTGAGGAAATGGCATGGATTTATCAATCGCCTATCCGGCAATTTGCTTACCAATATTATAACATAATTATATACACTAACGTGAATAATAATGACAATATGAATTATTGAAATTTAAATTCATTAAGTTACAACTTGCTGGCGAGAGCATCCCCGTATGATAACCAAATCATGTGATTATCCAATATGATTCCCAGAAACTGTGTACTGTCCTTTGGATTGGTTTCTTTTTTGGGGCATTTTGCCTAATTAGAGATTAGCATATTATCCTTATTAATATCATTAAATAATAATTAGCGTTTTCAGTAATCAACTGTTCTTATTTTTATTATTCCTTTTTACATTCAAACAGAAATTTCACTGGCAAATTCCAAGAAAGAAAATCACACTTCATCGATTTATTTCCTGAGTGACAACCACTCCGCAAATTCAATAATCCCTCTGCTACATTGTTAAGACAACACCGATTTAGTGGCGGACGTATCAAAAGAGGTCCATCAACGTCGGATTATTGCCGCATCGGGCTGTAATTTAAATGCGTCACCCCCACTCCTCCCCCCTGAGGACGGAGTTTTTCCAATTTTATTCGGCGTATCCGCAACACGCCACCACAATAAAAAAAAAAGCCGTTGCGGTTATTACGGCCGTTCGGCTTTTCGACTTTCCATACTTTGCAAAAAAAAGTTAATTACACGGCGGATTGTGTTTAATCGAAAAAATCGGTTCGATCATTAAATGACCGGGGCGGGCCGCGCTGCCACTTGGGGGATGCAATTTACTGCCTTTTGAAATTTTAAAGCGCACCGCGAATAACAAAGTTTTGCTCGTTTTGGGCGCAATCACGGAACTTAAAGCGGTGAACGATTTATACTATTAGTTGATCGATAATATTTATACAATGTTATTAAATTTAATTTTATTTAATCAATCAGGATTAGGTAAGCTAATAAACTAGTTTTGACCTACTTTGATTAAAATATTAAATGTTTAATTGTGGAGACGTTCACTTTTTTGTACATCTTGAATATAATGAATATATTGGAATGGTTTAAATTGTAAATACAACTTAATTTTTATAATGAAGAAGGAGACATGATGATTTTGTTTTACCACTCTAAAACCAATAAAGTGGTAAAATAAAATCATCGTGGCTCCTTCTTCATTATAAAAATTAAGTTGTATTTACAATTTAAACCATGCCAATATGTTTTTTGCGTTCCCATTGGAATTTTCTTACAATTATTTCTGCTGATTTCACTAAGCTATTTATACCTAAATACTTAAGTATACTTTTTTAACATTTGCATTAATTATTTATTGATAAATTGACACTAAATTGTAATAATTGTAATGTTTCCGCATAAATACGTCAATCCTTTATAATCTGCATGTATGTTTAACGACGTAAATATGTTTTAGAATATCGATGGAATTTTCACACCGTATTGGACTTTCAATTCTAAACTGCGCGCATTTTGAAGTCCTGACTCGGAATATTCTCTCATTTCCTCCGCAATCACCTATGAAATTCTTTGAATCTCGCTCGAGTTTAAATGTTAAAATTGCATTTACCTGCAAATTTACTCTGCTATAAATGGTCATAATATGAATTTATTTTAAACTGTTAACGGTGGAGGCTTCTACTTCGTTATACATTATTCTTCACAAATAAAAAACTTTTTAACTTGGTTTGTACAACACTGACTTTATTTAATGATAGTTTCGACAATTTTAACTTGTCATTATCAAACTAGAAACTTCTAGTTAAAATTGTCGAAACTATAGTCACTAAATAAAGTCAGTGTTGTACAAACCAAGTTAAACAGTTTTTTATTTGAATTTATTTTGTTTATTTGATTATTACAAAATCTTATAATTATTATCAAAACTCATACTGTTTTTCTACTTGTAAGCTCGAAGAGTTTAAATCTTTAAAAAAATATGAATAGAATTTGCTTACTTTCTTTTAAAAATAATATTGAGAAACAGTAATTTATAATTTCCATTGCGTTAAACATACTATAACAATCAATTCCAGTCTATGAATTATGTATATTATGTTTATATTCATGTGTTTATTATATGCGTGTATAAACTTCGTAATAATATTAGAAATGGTTTGGGGTAATAATAATGTAAATTATACGTAAAGTGTACCTACAGTTTTTTTTTCCTTTATAAAGACGCTCTACATAATCGAATTTGATTAATATATTTTTATTGCTACTCTTAAAGCATCATCTCAAGATTTCAAACAATTAATATATCTGACAAATGTAAACATACAATTTTTATTTATAAATAAGAAAACTTCAGTCATATAAAAGTTTGGGAGCATAAAAGATTATAACTTCTGAATGAAAACGAATGGAGCCATTTAGATAATTTTTATCCAAAAAAATGTCTGATTCTATCAGCAAAAGTGGAAATATTAACTTGTGCATAATATTGTTAATTTAACTTGACGGAATATAAGAAAAAAATCAGTAAAAACAATTTTACAAAATGCAACTAAAAACATATTATATTAAATCAGTCCAGATTATATAAACTATTTAAAATTTTAACGTAAAAATTACTATTAATAAAGATGTGTATGTTGCATTAAACTATATTTTAAATGAGAAGTTAATAATTATAGTTCAAATTAAATTAAATTTTATCAAATAAAAAAAAATCTCAAATATTTTATTAATGTTTAATTTATTATTTCCCTGTCAATTTAATTTATATTTGTATTTTACTACGTGCTTTACAATAAGTTAATAATAAAAAAATAACTTTTAGAAAAAACAATTTTACGTATTTTTTTTAATATGAATGTCATTATTTTAAGAAGAACACCCTGTAAATTATTCGCCAATTTAGATTTAAATCTGATATAATTTTTGAATAAGTAATTTTATTTTTAGTCAGCTGTCATCTACCTGCTTCTATCTGCTAGCTACATTATGTTAATTGTCAAATATACAAAAAGAGAATGTTACAAACTCTCCCAAAATTTATCGAATATATCTCAATTGTCAACTGTCGTCTGTTAACTAACACATTCTGCCATCTAACGCCTGCTTTATGTCAACTTTTAAATATCACTGTTAGACGTTTTTCACAAACTAATCTGGCATATGCCATCTGTCATCTATCATACAAATTTTATACATTAACTATCATCTACAATTATTTGTACTATGTCAACTCTAATCTTCTTTTTAGCAACGCTTGTCAACTCTCATATATTATATATCAACTGCCTGCTGGTATTTATTAAACATCAACTATCATCTGACTGTTATCTGCCAGCTAAATTATGTTACATGTCAGTTATCACTGCTAGAAACAAAATTTTGGAAACTCTAAGACAATCCATCAGATATATGAAATTGTCATCTTTCATGTATTTTCAGTTAACTGTCATCTGTTATCTAACATATAACATGACAGTCACCTGCTTTATGTCAACTGTGAAATATTCCTATTAGATACTCTACACAAACTCATTTGATATATGTCATCTGATACCAATAAAATGTCATATATTAACTATCTGTCAAATATATGTCATCTGTCGTCTGTTAACTAGTATATGCTATCTGTCATCCTCACCAACTTCACAACTATAACTGTTAAATATTACTGTTAGGCAGTATTTACAAATTCATCAAATATATGTCAACTGTCACCTATCAAATGGCATATATTAACTGTCAGCTGTTTACAATTATTTGTCCTATAACAAATCTGGCAAAGCCTGTCGACAGTCATATATTGCCTGTCAACAATCTTCCATCTGCCATCTGCGTTAAATCAATTGTTAAATATCACTACTAGACACTCTTTACAAACTCATCTGATATATGTCATCTGTCACTTATCAAATGTCATATATTAACTATCTGTTAATTGTCAACTGTTTACAATTATTTATCCTATGTCAACTATAATCTATCTGGCAACGTCTGTAAACTGTCATATAATATCTGACAACTGTCTGCTGTTATTTATCGTATGTCAGGTGTCATCTGCCACCTAGATTAAGTCAATTGTTAAAAATCAATGTTACAAATAAAATTATGGAAACTCTCGGCCAATTCGATTTTAACTCAACTGTTAAATATTACTTGTATTCTCTGTTAGACACTCTTCACAAACTCATCTCTAATGTGCCATCTGTCGCCTATCAACTTTAATACATTAACTGTCATCTATCAATTGTCAACGTTTACAACTATTTGTCTTATGGCAACTCTAATCTTCTATCTGGTAACACTTGCCAACTGTCATATTTTATATGTTAACTGCCTGCTGGTATTTATTGTATATCAACTATCACCTGTCACCTGCTACCTATATTATGGCAATTGTCAAGTATCAATGTTAGAAAGAAAATGTTGGAGACTTTCTGTCAACTGTCAACTGTTAAATGCCACTGTTAGACACTGTTTACAAAACCATCTGGTGTATAACATGTGTAACTTATGAAATGACATATATTAACTGTATCAATGGTCAATTGTTTACAATTATATGTAAATATCAACTGTAATCTTTTATCTGACAACGCCTGTCAACTGACTTGTCATCTGCCACATATATTATGTTAATTGCCACGTATCACTATCAGAAAGGGAATGTTTGAAACTCTCCCTCAATTCATTAGATATATGTCATCTCTGTCATATATTATCTGTCAACTGTCGTCTGTCATCTAATATATGCCATCTGTCATCTGTAGTCCGCTTTATGTTAACTGTTAAATATCACTGTTAGACATTATTTACAAACTTATTTAATACATGTCATCTATCTATCTGTCACCTATCAAATGTTATATATTAACTATCTGTCAATTGTCAACTGTTTATAACTATTTATCCTATGTCAACTATAATCTTCCATCTGGCAATGCCTGTCAATACTCATATAATATCAGTAAACAGTCGCCTGTTCTTCATCTGTCATCTGCCACCTACATTATGTCAATTGTTAAGTATCACTGTAACGAATGTTGGAAACTCCGTGGCAATAAATTTGATATATGTCAACAGCCTCCTGTGATCTGTCATCTAACACTTGGCATCTAACATCTGTCACCTGCTTTATGTCAACTGTTAAATATGACTGTTGGACTCTGTTAGATATTCTCCACAAACTCTTCTGATATACATCAATTGCTTGGCATTTTTAATACATTAACTGCCACCTGCTAATTGTCAACTGTCATTTATTATCTTTCAAGTATCTACTGTTATTTATCATCTGTAAAATATCACCTGGCATCTGACATTATATCAATTACCAGGAAATGAAATGAAATTTTGGAAACTATCCGCCAATTCATCAGATATACGTCAACTGGCATCTATCATCTGTCAACAATCATCTGTAATATAACATATGCCATCTGTCATCAATCTCCTATATGCTATATGCCACCTGTCATCTGTCACCCGCTTTCAGTCACCTGAGAAATATCAGTGTTAGACATTCTTCAAAAATTTATTTGATACATGATATATGTCCATCTGCCACCTATCAAATGTCATATATTAACTATCTCTGTTTATAATTATTTATCTTATATCAACTACAATCTTCTATTTAGCAACGCTTGTCAACTGTCATATATTATAAGTCATCTGGTTACTGATATTTATCGTATGTCATCTGTCATCTGTCATATACCACCTATATTATGTCCATTGTGAGTATCACTGTTATAAAAATCTCTACTGTATTTCATCAACTGCTTAATGTCAAATGTGAAATATAACTATTAGACTCTGTTAGACACTCTTACAAACTCGTCTGATTTATGTCATCTGTCACCTAGCAAATTTCTTACATTAATCATCTATCTGGGAACGCTTTTCAACTGTCATATATTATAAGTCAACTGTCTGCTAATATTTATTGTATGTCAATTATCATCTGCCGCCTATATTATGGTTATTACCAAGTATCTTTGTTAGAAATAAAATGTTGGACATTTTCTGTCAACTGTCATATATTATCTGTCAACTGTCGTGTGTCATCTAACATATGCTATATGTCATCTGTCACCTGATTTATATTTCTTGAATTAGTTTCTCATGTAGCACGTGGTGAAACATTTTGTAATATAGAAATAAGACAATTTACACTTGGTTTGTTTCACTGTATATTTATTTAATCTGACTAGTTTCGACAATTATGTCATTATCAAAGAATGAAATACAGAGATGTTGCTGACTGGAAGTATATATATATATAACAATACAACATCTCTGTATTTCATTCTTTGATAATGACATAATTGTCGAAACTAGTCAGATTAAATAAATATACAGTGAAACAAACCAAGTGTAAATTGTCTTATTTCTACACCTGATTTATAACAACTGTTAAATGTCACTGTTGGACTCTGTTTATGTTTATAAACTCATCTAACATATGTCACATATGACCTATGAAATATTATATTAACTGTCAAATGTCATTTGTCAACTGTCTAAAATTATGTTTCCTATATTAACTGTAAACATTTATATAACAACGCTTGTCAACTGTCATACATTATCTGTGAACTATCTACTATTATTTATCGTATTTCAACTGTCATCTGCCATCTCTCACCTGTCATAGGCCACCTACATTATGTCAATGGCAGGTATCACTGTTAGAAATAAAATTTTGAAAACTCTCCGGCCTTTCATCAGATATATGTTAACTGTCATCTGTCATATATTATCTGTCAACTGTCGTCTATTATGTACATATGCTATCTGTCATTTATCATTGTCATCTATTATCTAACATGTGCCATCTGCCATCTGTCACCTGTTTATGTCAACTGTTAAATATCCTGTGAGACACTCTTCACGAACTCATCTGACATAACAAAATCCTTTATGCTGTAGAAAATTAACTAATAATTAGAAAAAACACGAAAATATTTCATAAATCTACAACAAATGAGTCTTCTCAGTTTATTTTGCAGAAGTAAATACGTTCAAACTAGTGTTCCTTTGATAGCCTTGCTATTTTGTAACACGCACATTACTTTTGTATCGAGATATTAGCCTGAGAAGTAGTTGTTTCAAAAATGATTCGTTTTTGTAGTCTCAATAAGACTTATTTGTTGTAGATATACGAAACATTTTCGTGTTTTTTTCTAATCATCTGATATATGTTATCGGTCACCAATCAAATGTTATATTTTAACTATGTGTCAATTTACAACTGTTTACAATTATTTATCCTATATCAACTATAATCTTCTATCGGGCAACGGCTGTCATATAATATCTGTTAACGTCGTATGTTATTTATGGTATTTCAACTTTCATCTGTCATCTGCCACCTATATTATGTCAATTGTTAAATGTCACTGTTAGAAATGGAATATTGGAAACTCTCTGGCCTATTGTGGTCTGTCAACTAGCACATCCCATCTGTCACCTGTCATCTACTTTAAGTCAACTGTTAAATATGTTCGTTAGACTCTTTAGACACTCTTCACAGATTCATCTAATATATTTCATGTGTCAGCCATCAAATTTCATACATACATAACTGTCATCTATCAATTGTGAACGTTTGCAATAACTTATCAGTTGTAATTTTCTATCTGACAATGCTTGTCAACTGTCATATATTAACTGTCAACTTATTATTATTTATTGTACATAAACTGTCATCTGTCATCTTCCATCTATCGCCGTCTGTAATCTAACATATTCTATCTGTCTTCTGTCACCTGTTTTATGACAACTGTTAAATGTCCTAGAAGACACTGTTTATAAACTCATCTGATATATGCCATCTGTCACTTACCAAAGGTTATATATTAAATGTCAACTGTCAATTGTCAACTGTTTGCAATTATTTGTCCTATATCAACTGTAACATTGTAACTCTCATATATTATTTGTCGATTATCTACTGCTATTTATCGTATGTCAACTATCATCTGCCATCTGGCATCTGTCATCTGCCACCTACATTATGTAAATTGGGAGGTAGCACTGTTAGAAATAAAATTTTAGAAACTTTTCGGCAATTCATCAAATATGTTTTATCTGTCAACTTTCAAATATTATCTGTCAACTGTCGTTTGTCATCTAATATTATGCCATCTGTCAACTATAACCCGCTTTATACCAATTTTTTCTAAAAAGGTGTCTGAATAATATAAAGGTTTAATAGCGGTCGCGTTAGGCATGATCGAGTTATTGAGGAAAATTAAAATTGGCAAATTTTGTTTTTTTCAAAATATCTTAAAATTGAAAAAAGTTAAAGTAAATTTGAAATAGGATTTATTATGGGCACTGTTTTCTGCAAAACATTCCCCATTTAACCGTTGCTCTATCTCTTCTAATAACAGAGATACCAATGATGAGCATCGAAATTGGGACACCCTGTATAACAACGCCTGTCAACTCTCAGATATCATTTGTCAACTATCTACTATTATTTAACGTATGTCAACCGCCATCTGCCATCTTTTATGTCAATTGGTAGGTATCACTGTTAGAAATGAAATTTTGAAAACTGGACAGCAATGACAGAAAGTTAGACACTTTTTACACACTGTCAGACACTTTTTACAAACTCATCTGACATATTTCATCTATCACCTACGAAATGTGTGTGTGTATCTCTATTAACTGTCAACTGTCAATTGTCAACTATTGATAATAATATGCCCTATGTTAAATGTAATCTTCTATTTGGCAACGCTTATCAACTGTTATATATTATATGTCAACTATCAGCTGCTATTTATTGTACATCAACTGACATCTGTCAACTGTCACCTGCCATCTACCATCTAAATTAAAAATAACATGTTGCAAACTGACTGTCAACTGTCATTTACAATCCGTCAACTTTCGTCTGTAATCTAACATATTGTATCTATTAAATGTCAGTATTGCACACTGTTTATAAACTAACTGTGAACTGTCAATTGTCAACTGTTTGCAATTATTTGTCCCATATCAACTATAACATTGCGACTCTCATATATTATTTGTCGACTATCTACTGTTATTTGTATATATCAACTATCATCTGCCATCTGTCACTTGTCATCTGGCACCTACATTTTGTAAATTGGTAGGTATCACTGTTAGAAATGAAATTTTAGAAACTTTTCGGCAATTCATCAAATATATATCATCTGTTAACTGTCAAATATTATCTGTCAACTGTCGTCTGACATCTAAAATTATGCCATCTGTCATCTATAACCCGCATTATATCAATAGTTAGATATTACTGTTATATACGATCAGACACTTTCTACAAACTCATCTGATATATGTCATCTGTCACCTATCAAATTTCAACTGTCAACTGTCAATTGGCAAATCTGACTACACCTGTCAACTGTCATATAACTATCGACTGCTATTTATTGTACACCAACTGCCATCTGTCATCTGTAACCCGTCATCTGCCACCTATAATATGGCAATTGTCAAGAAAGAAAATGTTGCAAACTTTCCGGCAGATATATGTTATTTGCCAACTATCATATATTATCTGCCAAATGTCGTCTATCATCTAATATGTACCATTTATCATCTGTCACCTGCTTTATTTCAAGTAATAACTATCTCTGTTAGATGCTGGCAGACAATTTTTACAAACTCTATCAATTATTTGTCCTTTATCAACTGTAATCTCTTGTAATATAGCAACGCCTATATTATTCATCAACTATCTACTTTTATTTATCGTATTTCAACTGTCATCTGTCATTTCTCACCTATCATCTGCCACCCACATTATGTAAATTAGTAGGTATTACTGTTAAAAAAAGAAATTTTGGAAACCTCCAGCAATATATGTCATCTGTCGCCTATCAAATGTCAACTGCCAATAATCAAATCTGACAACTGCTGGTACTGTCATCTGCGATCTTTCCCCTGTTATATGGCACATATATTATGGCAATTGACAAGATCACTCTTAGAATCTGCCAACTGTCTTATATTATCTGTCAAATGTCGTCTGTCATCTAACATATGCCATATCTCATCTGCCACCTGCTTTATTTCAAATGATAAATATCTCTGTTATAATAGATACTGCCAGACACTTTTTATAAACTCTGTCAAATATTTGTCCTTTGTCAACTGTAATATTTTATATAGTAACGCCTATATTATTTGTCAACTATCTACTGTTATTTATCGTATATCAACTGTCATCTACCATCTGTCACCTGTCATCTGACACGTACATTATGTAAATTGGTAGATATGACTGCTAAAAATAAAATTTTGGAAACTGTTTAGTAATAAATGTCATCTGCCAACTGTCACCTGTCATCTGACACCTACATTATGTAAATTGGTAGATATTACTGTTAGAAATAAAATTTTGAAAACAGTCCTACAATATATGTCATCTGTCAACTGTCGCCTATCATCTAACATATGCCATATTTCATCTGTCAGCTTCTTTAAGTCAAGTTATAAATATCACTGTTAGCCAAGATCAGGCACGTTTTACAAACTCATCTAATATATGTGATCTGTCACCTATGAAGTGTCATATATTAACTAACAACTGTCAATTGTCAACTGTTTATAATAATATGCTATATGTTAAATGTAATCTTCTATTTGACAACGCCTGTCAACTGTCATATATTATCTGCCAGCTGTCTACTGGTATTTCTTGTGTGTCAACTGTCATCTGCCATCTGTCACCTACATTATGACAATTGTCAAGTACCACTCTTAGAAAGAAAATGTTGGAAACTTTCAGGCAGATATATGTCATCTGTTAACTATCATATATTATTTGTCAACTGTGTCTGACATATGCCATCTGTCATCTGTTATCTACTTTATGTTAAGTGATAAACTCATCTCATTTATGTCATTTATCTCCTATCAAATGTCATATATCAACTGTCAACTGATAATAGGTATATGCCTTATGTTAATTGTAAACTTCTATCTGACAATATATTATCTTTCCACATTTTATTTATCGTATTCTAACTATTGTTTTGTTATTCGACATGTGTCATTTGTCTCATGCCATTTGCAACCTACTTTACGTCAACTTTAAAATGTATTTGTTATAAGGAAACTGTTGGATAACTTTTGGTATCTCATCTGTTAATTGTTAAATGACTATAGTTATTTGTTGTATGTCAATATAGTCACTTGTTGTATATCAACTGCAATCTTCTATCTGACATATATCATATATCACCCATCAACTATCATATATTTTCTATGAACTGTCAACTGTCTACTGTTATTAGTCGCATGTCAAATTCTATCTTTCATATTAACTGCCAAGTATCATTGTTACTTATTTTAATGCCTTCTTTTTTCTTTTTTTCATCCCATTTTAAAATAATGAACAGCCGCGCACTGATTTCAATTTGTTTTGGATCTCATCAACGCAGTATGTGTAAGGGCAAAGTTTTAGACAATAGATGTGACCTTAATTGTTTCTTTACATTTTCTTATTGCATTGTTTTCAGCGCGTAGTTTCTTTAGAATTAGCTTCATTACATCATTAATTGATAGAAACTTTTTACTAGTTAACCGATAGATGAACATACCTATAAAACTAACACAATAATCTACGTCACGTTTTTATCTTCCTTAATACAGTACTTACCAAAATTCAGTTAAGACTCGCGACATGCAACAATTTATTACACTTTTTGTGGTATTTAGGAGCACAAACGTGAGCTTATAATTAATTGCACTAATTTAAAACAAATGTAAACAACAATAAATTACAAGAGATTGTAACATCATCTTATAGTATCTTTTGTAACGACTTGAAAAAAAAATCATGTTATGCCACAGAATGTAAAACTTTACAATCTTATTAGGATTCCTGTTGTAAATTTAGAAAAACTTTCGTATATTTAAATTAATAACTAATACTTATTTTCAAACAGTTTTTAAAATCATATATAATATATATTATCAAAAATGCCATTTACCTTTCGGTGCAGGCTTTTTATAAACAGAAATAAATAAAAATTTATACCGTGAAATGGACAAGTTTTAATTGGATTGTATTTTTTTTAAATCAGTCGCAAACACGTAATAATTATAAATTGAACGAATTGTGTGTTTCGAAAATATAAAAAGACCGTTCCCTTTGCGGTGACGTTTTTATTCGTTTTGACGGACGTAATTGAACAGTTCGGTGTGACGTTATGAATGAATTTGAAAGTAATTCCATTATATATGTAATTGAAAATTGGATATCTATTGTGATTTGAATTGGGGACGTATTGATGATTTTAATATATTCATTAATTTATTTTTATATGTGATAGGTCCAATTTTCAGCACAGTGTTAAGTTTAAATATGATTTCAAGTATCAAATAATAAACTCGTTGATTTATAAAATAAAAAGATGTTTGGCCTATATCAATCAGATATAAATTTGTAATTGAAAGTTGACCACCGGAACTATTTCGAATGGATCCGATTTATCCCCTGATTGTATCATCTGTTCCGAACCGGCGGCTTTATACAAAAGCCACAGGTGGAAAATGGACGGCGGGCTCCCTTGTACATCGATGAAAACATAGTTTCCCCCCCAAACACATACGAAGAGAAATCCGGGTGTTCTTCGAAGCGTTTTGCCCGCGGCCGTTGATGAAGACCGATGAAACTCTGGATCACTCGTGCGTACGTTCTGCACAACCGCAATTACAGCTAATATCATCCATGCAACCGTACAATGAGGGACGGCATAACTGCCTGTTTTTGATTATGGGACAATAGACGTGTCCATCCCCGCGAAAAACTTCAATGCCTCTTTTAATATGCACGGCCACTATGATGTACGTGGTGATGATGATGATGATTATGATGTTGATGACAGTTTGCGGTATCGACTACGTCTGCCGGATTCGGAGGAAATTAACTGGGATCAATTAAAATTAGATTATTCTAATAAGTTAGCTGCGTTACATTATGGAAACCGCAAGATTATCAAATTGTTGCGTAAGCGCGGTTTAAACGGTGATATTACATTTTAGCGCTCCCTCTATTAACAAAATTACGGATCGTCGATGAGGAATGCTCGGTAATAATTTTATCTCGAAATTTCGGATAGTAATTAGTTTGTTGACGTCGACCTGAGGCGGTTTTATTCGAAATACCATGTGCTGGTGTTTCTACGTCCATGTAATTAAATTATAATCTCTCTGTACGCGTGTTGGGAAAATGGATTATATAATATTAAGACTTTAAATCGTTTCAAACCTTAGAAAAACGTCATCATTCAAAACCAATATACGATCAAATTTAATGATCACGTTTGAGGAGTGCAGAGCTTTTAATGGGCAAATTTATTTAATACATCTCTGCTACCTTTTACTTTTAATCGCGTATAAAAACACTTAATCTCCCCCACGAAACTTTGCTTTCACGTTAATAACTCGGATTCCCATCAATCTCAGAAATTCTGTGGTTATTTTCGATACACAGCTGCGTGTCCATGTAACAATTTTCTTCGCATGTTTCACGTGTAAATAAAATAATTGCGGAAACTTCAATTTAGCACTAATCGAAATGCAGATTAAAAACTATTAAATTATAAGAATAAATTAAATATTTTTTCTATATTAAAAAATATATAATTATTGATGTTTAAGAATGTTATCACCTTTACATTTTACATTTATCATATAAATTTGTAGTCTTAGTAATACTCATTGTTGTAGATTCAGAAAATGTGATTCAGGTGTATTTTTTTTAATTATTATAAAACGCTGTTTATAGTTAATTGTTGATCTGATTATATTAAATAGGTTTATTTTATGATGAAAAACAAATACGGTAAAATAGCTAGTGTGTTAATTTAAATTAATGTAAATTTTCACAACCTTTTGAGAACTTTCAAATATTTAAAACTATCTCCATTATTTCATCAGCAATTCAAAAAAAAAAGTTAGTTACATTTCCTGAACACATATTGTCTTCATCCTAATGTTTTTGAGGAAATTAGGGTGCATAAATATTAATGTATTTTATACATAATAATCATAATGATTTATAGACTACACGAATTGGCGCAAGACATTTATAATCAAATTATATGGCTTTAATCTAAACTTAAATTAATTTACTAGGTGGTAAATATTTAACTGGAAACTGAATCCCACCCATAATTGGTAGGGGTGGTGATGGAGTATTTAACCTGGAATACACAAAATTAATTTCCCAAACGAAACACCTCACTGGGATCCGATCAATGGTAGGTAAATTGAATTCTGCGCCTTTATATAAGTACAATTAAAACACTTGATTGAAACGAAGACATTTCTAATTATGTTAAGTTATTCAGAACGAAATAAAATCTGCAAGTTGTTTCTAAAGAATCAGATGATGATTTTCTTTAGAGCAATGATTGAAGTTTCTTACACTGAATTGGAAAATAACGTAGTAACAAATAATTTTTGTAAAAATATTATATAAAGTGTAGGCACAATTATATAAAGTGAATTTTATAATTCAGTATGGATTACCACGTATTAATTGTCGCAACTATTCTCTTTATGAAGTTTTTTATATTAAAAAAGCTGCGTAGATGGAGCTAAGTAGTTGTTAAAAAATTATTATCACTACTTAAATTTTGTAGTATAATTTCAAATGTACAATTAATAAAAAAACAAATGTAGTTTGGATTTGTGTATATTTTCTTAGATATCCCGTTGATTTTCATTAAATTTTTATGAAAATATTTATTTTTAATTTCGACGACGGAAAGATCTATTCAATAAAGAAAAATTGCATCGCGTTCGGAATACGAATCGAACGTCGCCCCAGAAACGGGCATAACTTCGCATCGGGCAAAAAGAAAACAACGAAACAAAAATCATAATCCCACGTCAATATTGGACACTCGACGATTTCACGTCCAATTATTAATCCACCTCGGATCGCATTGAATTATTCCGCCGGAAAGGTTAGAGTTTAATATACGCGCCTCGGATGGCTAGCCATCTGGAGAATTTCCAAGAGAATTTCCGGCGGAAATCTTCTCGCATTTTCCAAATATCTCCCGCAAATATTTACCTGTTTAATAGGCCTCCTTTGATACCAATCCTCGGAGGCCGTTTATTTATCAGAAAGCGGTAAAAACGACGCCGAGGGGGTCGGTGGGGGGGCGCGGATTAAAGGCGATGCGCGGTTTCCTCTCTAATTGCGACGAAATTTTATTTCATTAACGCCTTAATCGTGTTTGCCGGTAAAGTGTAATTAGGAAATCTGCTGGTGTAGATCCAGGCACATACATTAACACTTTTTAAGCGTTATATTCATGTCGAATTATATATTTCCAGAAAGTCAATGATTTATAAATATTGGATGAATATCATTGTAGATTATACAAAAAATATTTTTTTGTTTACAGTTAATTTAAACGATTTATAATGTAATATTTGTACGGAAGCTTAAATGGTGGATGCGCCGGGATACAAGTATTTTACATAAAATTGTTAATAACGGGAATAAAATTGAATAAATGAATAAAACTATATTTTTGAGGCTCGAAGATATACAATTGATAGCCGTGAATAAGACAAAGAAACACATATTGGAACCCTTACTGTGTGTTACCACAATTAATTGTCTTTCAATATGTGTTTAAATATGGATTACCACCTGGTAACGATCACAACCATCCTGAAGTTACAATCATATTGTTATAATTATATAAGGTAAATAAAGATGTTTTCTCTCTCTGATATTTTTATTTAAGAAATTTTTTCCCTAACCTTTTCAATAATTAATATATTATTTCCTTCGTTCTACATAATAATAATGATATTTTTATTTGATACATGTTTTTTATGCACAAGTTTAAAAAAATACTTATTTGTTCGCTTTACCATTCAACAAAAATCATGAATGAAAATAAGATGCAAAACACACACACATAAAGAAATACACGTCCCTTATATCCCCAGTGACTTCAGCTGTTTACATACAGACACATTTTTACATTTTCCACCTCAATCTACATACATTCGATGTCCCTCTGGAGTTCACCTCAGCACATTGCGCAATCCCCACAGATCAAAATTAAGCCTCAAACAAATGAACCTTCGAGTTTAACGACACTTCCTCAAATTGTACTTAGTGGACGGCATAATAAATGGATCAGATTTCTGAGGTGTTGTTATGGAAAAGGGGCGGAAATAATGAATGGAACTTAAGTGCGAGCATTTGCATTCATTGCTAATGGTGGTATATTTTTTAGGTTTTATTAATATCGAATAATTCCTGGAACTTTACACTTGTATATACATAGAAGCAAACTTGTAATGCGTCAATTGTTGTCTTTGTTGAATATAATACATTATTCAGTACAATGGGGTGGTATATAAAAGGCAGGAAAATGCATGTTTTAAATTATTTATTCTTGTTTAAATTTACTAGTTTTTGAAATATTTATATCAGAAATCTTATTCATTTCGAATTATAATTAGATTTACGATTAATTCTCTAATTATAATGATATTTGTTAGCAAATGTTTTCTATTGACTTTTTATTTACTACAATACCTTACAAAAGAAATATCATTATTAAAATCGACATAATTTAGTATAGTTTTAATTTGATTTATGTTTAAGTTTTCGTTCACATACTAAATAGTATGATTAATTAATTTCTCACTTAACCCGTGGTGAATCATTTTTGAATTAATTTGATAGATGAATTAAAATACTTGGTATGATTTCACTCACGTGGAGAATAATAAACAACAAGTGAAATCATACCAAGTGTTTTAATTCATCTATCAAACTAAATAGTAATTTAAGATTGTAGTTTCATACTTATATTTTTAATAAACTATTTAATGATCTCTACTATAAATAAATCTAAACCAAAATTTAACACTAGCAATTCTCACCGATTTCAGTCGATCAAGGTATATTACTTCATGTGAGAAACGAACTTGATGTAAAGGACAATTCCATCCATGCCTCAGAAACTTGCCGACTAATCACTATCCCCTATTACGAAAACTTAGTTGAGATAGTTAATCATTCGCGTCGTTCAATGGAAACTGCTAGGTATGAAATTATAACACATACCATTAGTTAAAACGTGTCTGTTTCGAATAATAATCTATAGATTCGCGAAGTTGTAATATTCGCTCCGGTTAAATTCATTAGTCGTAATTTCTTAATGTACGGACAAATATTGATTATCGTACGGAATTTGTAACTGTTGACAATTCCGGGCGATAGGCGTTGCAGGCGTAAACGTGTCGAAGCTGCGATGAGGGGTCGTAATTAGTGCAGGTGCGATCTAATGGATCGCGCGGTTTCGGGCCATTAGGCGCGAAAACCTCAGCGACATCGCTGTTGATAAATGAAAACGATATCTCGGTGATTCGTTTAACTTTGCTACGAATTATTGTAAAATTAAGCAACTACAAAATGCAATACCAAAATTTTATAGATTTTTTTAAATAAATTTAGCTTTTATTAAAAGTATATCTAAGGTGGCTGTATATCCACTAAACTACCATTCATTCTTTAAAACATAAACGAAGGACTTATTAAATAGCAGTTTGCTTTAAAACTAATTTATAAATAGATTATTCTACACTAAACTCACTAATTTATGTGTTAGCAATAATGGTGGATGCGCCGGGATAAAATATTTTTAAATAAGTGTTGTAATAAAAATACTAAGAATAAAATGTATTGTTTTATACATTAAAAATATAGTACATACAGTGTTTGAATTGAATTGAATATTCAATTTACTAAAAATATTATAGCACATATTTCTTGAATGACTTATCACTTGTTGAAACATTTTAACCTTCATCAGTAATTGTAGCACATTGTTAAAAACTGTAATTTACCATCCATAATACGACCGTATCCGACCGTAATTAACACGTTTTTATATTACTGTGTGGGGACATTATCACCAATGAAATCCTTTGAAACATCACACCACGTCAGTATTTTAATGACTTTCCAACAAATTACTGTCCTCATATATATTATAGTCTGAAATGATTTTAAATATGGATTATAATTAATATTTATTTAATAATATAATTCAATCAAGTCCACAATTGAGATATACTTATTTTACCGCTGTTAATAAATATGTGACAATCAAGTTCGATGGGAAAAACAAACCATTGGACTCCAGCTCACGTTCACTTTTTTTATTGCATCTTCGCAAACACATAAACTTTATTGTATTTAGATGGTAAGAGAGAGAAAAAAAACAACAACGTTTGTGTGCGGAATATTTAATATCACGCATATAGCACACTCTTCGGCACTTTTTCCACTCCGCGTTAGGTCCGCGTGATATTAAAAGTTTATTAATCTATCCGCGGGAAAGATTGCGGGAAACGTGCCCCGGAAAACTCCGCGGTACTAAATAGTTGGCACAAAGTTTCCACGGGATTAATTAAATTTTCATAAGTGCTCACCAGCGCCGCAATACCAAGAAGTTTTTAAGCACCCAATATTTGCCTAAAATATTAGATAATATAATACATAAAGAAATATGACTAATAATTTAATTTTAATATAAATAAATTAAATAATTAAAACCTTATATATTAAAAAAATTGTAACTAAACTTGTCATTATGAAACTTAAAGTATAATTGATACTTGTTGAGCTACACTCTTGATGGAACCAAATATGTGTTTTTCTTCAGAAAACTTGAAGTACTTCAAAATACGGATTAGGACTGTTTATATAGCTTTGAAAAGAGGAGAATACATTTATCTTTTTTATTATTTATCTTATTATCTTTCTAATCAATAAAGGCGGAAAACCAGGATTAATATTAGCTTTAACACGCCGGTGGTGGCGCATCGGTTACGGCCCCGAACTGACGTGCAGCAACGTTGATTCGGGTCAGTAGTCGGATGGGTGACCGGTACCATTCACCATTGGGATACAATTAATGGTGCTTTAGAGTGACGGGGCGATCCTTTAAAGTAACAAGCTCATTTACACACACACAAATACACAAATGACACTTGGCGGAAGGACCACGTGGTAGATAGCCTAACACTACTACTACTACTACTATTAGCTTTATGAATTTCTAATGCTTCCAGTAAATCTATTTTACAGCCTTTATCAGCATAGTGGATTACTGTAAGTTTGTACTTGCCGAAATTATAGTTGTTTTCGAGAAATTTTTTCACGAATGTTTAATTTAAATGATTTAAATTGAAATAATCGGCGTGTTTCGAAATTACCACCAAACTGACCGATGTAAATGTAAATAAAATATACCAAATGATTACTAAATGATTAATTAACATAACATACAAAAATTGATGTAATTAAAATTAATAATAATTTAATTAGATAATTTTAAATAAAATCAGGATCTCATTTTAATCAATTTGTACTATGAGTGTTTTACAATCCCTACACTGCCATCCTATAAAGTTGGTGTCGTAATGAAAAACCGACGTTTTAGTATTCATTCATTGATTATTCATTGTAAAACTTACCCCTTGCATACTGAATTATTAAATGTAACAACTAAATGTATAAATATACATGATGATTTATCCAGCATCTATTTTTTTTCTATTAATTTTAAAATACGGGGTTGATTCTATATAAATTATGAATTAAAAAGCAAGGAAAGGTTGAACTTGTAAAGATAAAGAATTGAAATTATGGATGCAAATAAATTTTGATATCATGCAATTTTGAAATGGTAGAATTTATAAATGTACTGAATAATATAAAAGAAACTAATTATAAGTTAAAATAAAACTGTGTGACGAAACATGTTGCAGTGTTTAACAATAAATGTAAAACCCTCTAAACTGTGTAGTTTTAATTCAATGTTATGGAGTTTCATTATGTATCCGCCTCATCAATATCTAATTAGAAGTATATATCTGTAATTTGGACCTATTTATTAATTTAATTAACTCGTTTTTAACAAATAGATCATTTAAAATACAACACAAAACGAATATCTTTCAAAAATAATGAGATAAAACAAATAATTTACCAAAATAATAATAATATTATCTTATTGTGGGCTAAAATAATAATAATTTCAAAAAAATAGGTCAAATTGAAATAAAATGTTCCTACATTTTTCTAGTGTAAAACTGACTTTAAAAAATGGCTTACTGTACTCTCTTGATTTGTTAATTCTATGAATGAAATATTGGCAGCGCTGATTCTTCAACTCACGACCAACTTCAGTTAAGTAAAATTTGAAAGTGTACATAACCTCGTATTTCCTTATTAATCAATTAAATTTTAAAGAAGAACTATATTCTATTAATAAATGTCTTACATTTCTTGTGAATAATAACATAAGGAAAATGGTATTTTTTTAGATACCTTGCGAACCCTTCAATCATTAAAGGATCCAGGTTTTTTTTTATACAAAACGATCAATGATTTATTATGAATTTCTGAAAGACGGTTTAATCTATTTCAAAATCATTTCATTATTTTGCTAAGTTGATTTCTAAGCCATATAGAGGTAAAGGACTCAGTAGATCGAGAGTTCAATTTTGTTTTCGTTAAAAAGGTGGCCGACTATTCTATTATTTACTATTATTTTTATCAGAACACCTGAAGGTAATACTAGCTCGACATATAGATAGTATTCTGACACTGCCCATCCAGGATTATATCACCTTTAATAAGAAAGAAATTGATGAATACAAAACAATCAATGATTTGTTGTGAATTTCAGAAAATCTGTTTGACTTATTTCACTATCATTTAATGATTGTGTTATGTTGATTCCTAAGCCATATAGAGTTAAAGGACTTAGTAGATCGAGGGTTCGACAAACGCACACATTTTCAATTTTGTTTTCGTTAAAAAGTTGCTCGACTATTATATTATTTACTATCTTTTTATCAGAACACCTGAAGATAATATTAACACGGCGTGTGGATAGTATGCTGGCACTGCCCTTCCAGGATTATATCCCTTGTAATAATGAAGAAATTGATGAATTGTGATAGAGGGAATGAATGGATGCTCACAATTAAAATATTGGAGAAATAATTACACCCTGATTTCAAAAACTGGATTTTTCTTCTTTAACTCAGTGCAGATTGAGTTATTTTTCCTCCCCTTCCCAATTGTTTGCCACGGGTCTTACTCAATCACCTATTTATGTGATTGACCTAAGCCATATTTTAGAATGCTTGAATTTTCTAACAAGAACTGCAAAGTATGTTCTGGATGCAAAGCTTGTAATATCATTTTGTAATTAATAGTGAAGTAGTTTGTAATAGATCTGTAGCTTTAACGATTCTTAGTAACCAAGGCCATCAACCACTCATTAAGATGAGGAAGATATAGCCTTCCATACAAAAATATTTGATGGTGAAAAATAAAATCATTCCTGGTGACAAATGCCTTACATTACCTAAAAAAAATGTATGATCTTACATTATCCATTCACCAGTTGGTTCTTAAGCCATACAGTCTGAATTAACACACAATTTCCCTTTATATTGTAAGACTGAAGATAAAAATTTTATTCCTTTACAACTTACTTATTTAATTCTATAATCTTAGATGTTATTTAAAAATTCATGCATTAGCTCGTACAAGTTTTAAACACCAGCCAATAAATTGATGAAAGAGTTAGCTTTAGAAAATTTATATCGCTTAAGTGTTTAAGTTTAAAAGCAAATTTTCACACAATTGTTTCGTGATACTGAGACTTTTTTTAATGAAGTACACCTGCAAATATTTGATTGTTTTAAGTACTAATTAGAATGGCAGGAAAAGGGTGCACAGATTTCTTTTTCTAATAATAAACAAATTAAGCAAAAATTATCTATTTAAGTCTGAAATTTAAACCCATGCTGGTGACTTTTTTATTTTGATTTATGATAAATTAATTAATTGTGTTCTTGTGATAATGTAATGTTAACTTATTTATATCTTAATGATAGTTAAAAGTCAGAAAAACTGTTATTCAATAACCCAAACAGACAGACTAATCCATATGTCTCATGCTATTCTCTCTTTCTCAGAATTAACTAATGGAATTTGTAAAAGCTATTAATCTGCAATAAAATTGATTGACTTTTTCATATCTAATAACTTTATCCAATAAAAATAAGTCTGAAGTACAAGTTTTCTTTAATATCTGAATACACACAGTAATATTAATTGATTTGTTAAAGTAACTATAACCAATCATATAATCTTTAGCTATGTAAATATACATAGGTGTGTGTAACTAAATTTATTACTTCGAAGGATCCCACATACACACTCATATGCATTATCGCACAAATTAAATAACACCCTTGTTGACACAAATTATAAAACTGTGCGTCACCAAGTTCAATGTTTGCTTGTGGCCAAATAAATATGGATTACTATTCCGTTCATTAATTAATGTTTGAAGTGTTATTGATTTTAATTTGACCCATTGTTTGATTTTAGAATTATCTCATTCAATTATCAATGATTGTCATTTATGTTCCCTTTGTGGAAATATTTTGATAACTGAAAATGATTTTATAATCAATTATTTTTATAATTGAATTATAATTAAAAGCTTCACTAGTAATTATGATAATAAAGTTATTAAATACAATTAAAGATCTATAGGTAATTAATCATATAAGCAAACATTTAATTATTCATAATCTCTCAAAAATTTATTTTTACTTTAACCCATACAGGGACAAAATAATAAAAGTAAAATATGTAATTGTATAAAATTGTAATTATATAAAATTTTATGAAATAAGTATTTTGCCTAAAATTATTTTGTCACCAGACCTAATTAAGTAAAGTATATCACAATTAATATGTGTAAGGAATATAATACATTTTTAAATTCTAAAAAAATGTTTTAGTTAAAAATTTTAAATACTGGGTAACCTTTTATATTAGGTTATATTTAATAGCACTTTAGAATGAACGGGCAATTATGTGTCACAACCAACCTTATAATTTTAACAAAATACATTCGTTTGTGTAGCTATTTAAAAATATACAGTTTAAAAATTTTCAAATTTAATTTAGATATAAAATTTGTTTCAGTGTAAACCAACCTTAATTCATAATACTCTTTAATTACTTTCTATGGAAATCACAGTTGGTACCTGCTAAATTAAATAGTAACTAACTTCAGCTTATTTACAACACATTACTAACCTACAAAACAGTAACCGATAAAATGTTTTGTTCAGAAAAGACTTGTTGCACTTGCTTAAATAAAGTCTCTGGAAAATTAATAAACATATCAGAAACAGACGGCGATATGATAAGCTATATCGATAAATTAAAATTCTGCCTAAAATCGGACCTGGTAACGCAACTTAATAACGTTTACATTCGTATTGAATACAAATCAATTTAATTTTAGAACGTATTTGAATTAAATGAAATATGCGAGGCCTGCATAGAACAACTTCGCATCACTTATGGCTTTCTGGAAATGGTTAAAGCTGCTCAAGACGCTGTAAAGAATTATATGGAAAACGTGCAGGAGAAAAGAAATAATGAGTATTCAATTGCTGATGGTGATTTATATAACAATTCAACCATTATGTGTACTTGTGAATTATGTGACGCTATTTTTCATAATAGTTCTGAGTTGTATGAACACTGTGCAAATATTCACAACTTAGAAAGTAATCATGATAACGTCCAATTACATTCTAGAGAAAGTAAAAACTGTCCTAAACATTTGGTAGAAAGTGATTCAAATGATAAATTAAATGAAGATGATTGTGAAATAGGTGATTCCACATCTACATGCAAGCAATGTGGTGAAATAAATAATAGTAATCACGTATGTACTCTTAAAGATACTGAAGAGTTACGTTGTGAATTTTGTGGATTAGAATTTGAGAAAAAGTGGATAATGAAACGGCACCGGCAACGTGTACATGCAGAAAGGAAATTTACCTGTAATTACTGTAACAAAGCCTTTAAACAATCGTACCATTTAACCGAGCACATTCGCTTACATACAGGAGAAACGAATTATGAATGTAACCTATGTGGTAAAAAGTTCTCAAGGCTTTACTGCCACAGAAGGCATATGCGTTCCCATCAAGCACCTCCTGGTGAGAAAACCACGAGGACTCCATTTTTGTGCAGTATATGTGGGAAAAGTTTTCCGTTTAGTAACTGTATGGAGAGGCATATGCGGGTGCATCAAGGTATAAAGAAATTCGAGTGCAGTATCTGTAACCGTAAATTTGGACAGAGCACGCATTTAAAGGTTCACATGAGGATGCATACTGGAGAGAAGCCCTACGTTTGTCATTATTGTGGTGATTGTTTCTCTCTAAATGCTAAACTACAAAAACATTTGGGTGTGCATCATGAAAATGGTGAAAATGGAATTCAAAGTTTTGTTGAATTAAAAAATGTAACATAGAAAATTATTTTTCAAAATTGATATTAAAAAAAGTTATTTATGATGAATTTTATCTGTTGATATTAGACTTGTATGAAGAGAACTACACTTGACATGGAAGTAAAATTTGGCATCCCTAAATAATTGTATTTCATTCTGCCTCTTCCCTTATACGACTGTGGAAAAGTGCAATGTATAATTATTATAAAAAAAAAATTTTGCTTGTTTTGATACACAATTAATTAATACTGTAAAATATTTAACTAAACAAAAAGCAACTTATATTATAATTAAACGCTACAAAACAAAAAAAATTGCAAATAATATTGTCAGTTATTATTTATTATATTTTGTATTGAACTATTTATTCTTTTATTAATTTAATTTTTTATATTCCTTATGTATCTGTATTTAAAAGTTTCTTTCAACCTATACACTATTTGAAAGAAAAACAGAATTGGGAATTAGTGTACTTTATTTAAAAAAATCAATCCCTGCAAAGTATGTTATATAAACGGTTTTATAATAGAAGTGGAATTAAACTTCCATTTTCAATTATTGGATACCGGTTATTTTTAATGTATGATTATCTTAAATATTTATTGATACTTGAACACAATTTTACTACCAACATTATGTCTTAATATATTAGATAGTATAAGTTCTTGAATGATGTCGGCGTTAACTTGGTGGTACATTTTAATAAGATAATTAAAACACTTTAACTTTGTTTTACCACATAAAATATTTATTTTCTTTGTACTCATTTGATATAAAACTTAACTTCTACCTGTTTATTTTCAAAAATATAATTTATGATCCAGTGTAAAACTGGCTTGTTTAATATAAGTTTCTAATCCATCTTGAATTACATTCTATGGAATCAATATTGGCAGTACTTTTGCTTTCACTCGCATTTAACTTCACCACAATAACAAGTCATTACATTCCTAACCTCAACCGCATATTCCATGATTAAGAGCAAATTACAATGTTTGACACAGATACTTGTTACACCTGTTTAAATAAGCAATGTATCAACCTAACAGACGCTTCTAGCGTGGACAGTGATAATATCACATACCGCAATAAATTAATATCCATTATTAACACAGAACTGGTAATGACATTTCCTTAATATTATTGTTTATAACATCTACGGATATAAAGCAACATTTTATGAACTTGTGTTTTAGCACGAAGTGGATGTTAATGGAATATGTGAGCCTTGTATTGGTATTCTCAGGACTACGTATTCTTTCATAAAAATGGTAAAAGCTTCACAAGAAACTCTTAAGGAATTCTTTGAGAACCACGACCATGAACCATTAGTTGAGATTAAAGAAATACCTGATATTACTGAAGAATCTGAATCAGAAAGTGAAAGAACATCTGAATGCACTGGCATAAAAATTAAAGATGAGAGTTCTCAATATGAAAGAAGTAAAGAAATAAAAATGGAAATTGAAGATGAAGATGGTAATATTGCAGAAATATCTAAAAACAAAATAAAAGACGAAGAATACACTGAAATAAAAAATAAAGATATTTGCTCTCAATTTGAAAGAAATAAAGAAATTGAAGATGGTGATATTCCAGAAATACCTGAAAAAAATATAAAAGAGGAGAATGAAACTATGGAACACTGTGATGAAATTTCCAAGAATAAAGATAAAAATCCCTACATTTGTGATTTTTGTGATAGAAGTTTCTACCTTCAGAGTTTACTACGCGAACACATCCTCTCACACACAAGTGAAGAAATTTATAAGTGTAATTACTGTTCAAAAAGTTTTTGTAGTATCATATATCTGCGAAGACACCACGAATTGCACCCGAAAAATGAAGACGAAGAACAAGCTAATTTAGAATATTTTGAAACTGACCCTGATGAAGATGAAACAATCACCTGTAAGTACTGTGAAGAGTTTGCGACGACCCTTTCAGACCCCAGATACAAATTTAGTGAAAGAGCAAAATTACATTGTGAACAATGCGGATTGGAATTTAAAACGAGCTTGCAGATTATGAAACACATCAAGAGCGTGCATGGGGAAAATCAATTTAACTGCGACTTCTGTGATAGATCTTTTAAAAGATTGTATAAACTGCAACTACACTACCATAAGAATTATGAATGTAATTTATTTAATAAGAAAGTCAATCAAATCAAGCTGGAAAAGATACCTACAAAAGCACCTGAAACGAAAAAACCGTTTGTTTGTACAATTTGCGGAAAGGGGTTTCCTTTAAGAAACACTAAGAAAAGGCACATGCGGATGCATCTCGGCATAAAGAAATATGTCTGTAAAATCTGTTCTCAAAAGTTTAGCCAAAGTTATCAATTGAAGTTGCACATGAGGCGGCACAGTGGGGAGAAACCGTACGAGTGTGTACATTGCGGCATGTGTTTCCCATCCAATAGTAATCGGCAAAGACACGTTTTAAAACATTTTGATACCGAAGTTAACGCTGATGAGGTGTTAGCTGATCGTAGTGATAAAGAATGTACAGTATTTATTGAAAATGATGAGAGGGAGTGTAAAGTATTTATTAAATCAGAAAATATAACAGATTCTGAGTAGAAATGTTCTGATTAATCCTTATATTATTATTTTGATTAAATACGTAATAAATATTATAATTTAATTTGCTTACTATTGTAGCAATTTTATTATGTGTGATATTCTCTTACTCATTATACTAAAAGCAAAACTTGTATGATATTAAACTCATTTATTATGTTTAGACTATCCATCGTAATGGATTTAACATGAAGGGTAATTAGGTTTTTTCTTAACATTCTATGTAAGATAATGTCCTTCTTGAAAAATGACATATAGAAAATAACAGTAGTAACTTTCTTTTTTAAATAGAAATGTAATCATTTTCAGCAAACGATGTTACAACGTGTACTATTTTTTATTGAAAAATTGTATGGTCTGCATATAAAGGATATGAAAAGTGTACAAATAAATTCCTCAAAATTTTATGATGTAAAATTATATTTTATAAATATTTGTCTTTAGCACTTAAAAAATGTAATATATAAGTAAATTTCATATTTTAAATAAGTGTATTATTTTTACCAATAATAATGATTTCCCTTATTTAAATTTATTAAAATTTTCAGAAGTAAAAAATTGTTTAGGAATATTTGGTTTTAATTTATTCAATTGGATTTTACATGCACTATTAAAATTTTAAATTGTTATGTTTTCATTTAATAATAGTGCTAATTTGATTTTTTTTAAATCATCTAAGAGAATAAATAAATTTAAATTCACCAAATTTACATATCTGGTTCCATCAAGAGTGTAGCGCAAGAAGTATCAATTATAAATAAATTTATTTATTAAAGCACAAAATATAATGAATTTTGCGTAGTTGATTTTTATAAAACCATACAAGCAGCATTAAATTTGATTCTTTTTTAATCTATGAAAAGAGTAAATAGTGTTTAATAGATCACAAAATATAATTCATTTTAAGTAAACTTAAGGAGTTTTAAATTGAACCATAAAAATTGAAGAAGTTTAACATGATTAATAACTTAATTCATGAAGATTAAACAACAGCATAAATTATGAACAAATTTGAGTAAATTTTTGAAATTTTAAAGCGATAACTATATTTGAGAGAATACAAACTGAGTTACATTTATTTAATTTTCATTGGATATTTAATCTAATAAATGAATGAATAAAATTGGTTACTGGAGCACAATTTATAATAATTTTTAGTACATTTACAAAGTTTAAACTTAATAGCACAATTTTTTAAGTGGGGAATTTCAAATTGCAACTTTATGGCATTTTTAATCTGAGGAAAATCGTAAATATATAATATTAAAAGAATATTAAAAAAAGTCATATCTAAAAGAATAATTAACTATTTTATAACTAATGACATACACAAAATAGATTAATTACGGGGAAGTCCACAAATTCTGGAAGATATTCATATAAATTGTTCACTAAGAGAATTAACATAAATTAAAGTCCTTATTTTTGTGTAAATGAGCGAATTTACTTTCTTATAAATATCTTTTTCTATTTCCAGATGCGTGTCCCAGTCTATATAGTATGTGCAGCTATGGTGGTGGCCGCCAACAGCGAGGAGAACTATTACGATAGAAGAAGCGATCCAATGTCATTATCTGAAGATCAGGATACCCTCGGTTATCTCTTCCCTAGATTGATGGCCAAGTACAAAACGAACAGGCAGTGGTTGGCCGCATCCCCCTACTACTCACCCTTTCACGACATCGACGCCAATGAGATAGACACTCAGGTAACTTCGAAATTGATTCACTCAGGCCGGGCAATTAGTGCGGCAAATATTTGATCTGTCTAGTTAGTTCCTGAACGGATTAACTTCTCTCAGATTAGTTTGGTCTATTAATGTACTTATTTGGTTTATTCCAGTAGTTTCTATTTTCATTTTAAGTAAATAATTAAGCTAAATATTTGCTAAAATATATTGTAAATACGAGGGAATTCAATTTTTTCTATATAAACCTATTTAACTGTTTAATTAATACATATTTTTTATAAATTACAGTTAAATCCAGCGGATAACGACGGAAGGAGCAAGAGGCACGACAACAAGCTGATGACACCCTCGTTATCCATCACCAACTCCTTAGACGTCTTACGCAACAGGCTCCTCCTAGAAATCTCGAGAAAGAAGGCGATGATGGGAATGAAGAGCAACAGGAACCTGCTGTGCAAGATCGGCAAGCGGACGCCGTTCAACAAGAGGAACTGCGACGACGATTCCGAGAAATTCATCGACGACAAACTTATGATATAAATTGTAGAAGCATAAGAAAACGAGGCACCGGGACACAATTGAACTTCTCAATTGTTGCGGTGTCGAGAATTTATTTTATTTTGCAAAACTGGACACATCCACCTGTAGATATATACATTAGTAATTACCCTGAGATTCATGTGTTTTACGTTCGAGTAGATGATATAAACCAAGTTAAAGAAAATGCTTTCCCTTACGTGTCAAACTTAACTGGTGTACGGCCTATTCAGCATTAAAGACAAAAAAATAAATGGCAGCATTAATTACCCCCACGTTTTTTGTATAATCATTGTTTTCAGCCATTCACAAGGGACGTACATGATTACATTCAGGGGCGAACATACAAACAAAAAAATGAGAATCAAAACATATTTTAAGGGCATACAACGACAGAGTCTTGTGTCCACTTTTTCCTATTGCGAGAAAAATAGATGAAAGTGTATATTTGCGTTTGATACTTTGTAATGTATTTAGTTATATTTTTAATAGCTATTTTACCTTTGTGTAACATGTATCATATGAAATGTACAAAATATATGGATTTAACAGCCTATAGCAAATTAAATACAATCAATTCAAAACACCAACACATTTAATTCAACCGATATATATGTCCAAAATAAATACACTTAAGGTCCCGCAAGGTGGGCAATATGTATTCAATTAATCTTGATACACTGTTTGAAATATATATTTATTCACAGTTTGTGTTTAACAATGATATCCAGAAGGTAAGTACATATTAAATTTTAATCACAGTTAAAATTTCTCAAAATACTAATTTAACGAGCAGATTACTTTGAAATTTAATATTACATATATTCAACCAATACATATTTATCTGGTTACAAGTCTACTAATTTTTATTATAATTTAAACACCTCTACCAGAAAGCATCTAAAAGTCTACAGAAATTTAATAAAATCATGGTAATTTTTTTATGTAGTAAGGAACTAGATGGAAGACACAAGTTAGTACAAAAACAACTAAACCTAAATATATATTTTTTAATTTGTACTTATTAAAACAGATCCATGGTATGTAATATTTTACTTAAATAACTCATCTTTCGATTAATGTTTGCCCTTAATATTGCCAAAAGAAAATACATAAATTACTCTAATAAACGCGGTTTAATTGTTTGAGTTTTCCACGATAAATATGTATTCCAGATTAAAGCAACTGTCTGCACTAGCAGCACTTGATACTGCAGTGGTACGACATAAAAATTAACGATTTGAACGGCGGGCCATAAGGTGTAGTTCATTTTGACGATGTCTAAGTAGTTTTCTTTAATTTCCGACTTGATCACATCCAACGGCCGACCTTGTACCGCTCCCAGTGAACTGAGGAAGACGGCGATGAAGGATGGCGCGAAAATGAGCTGATCGCAAGCCACCTTCTTCATTGCCACGGAAACTTTCTTGGACTCTCCAAATGTTCTGGCTAAGAATCTATACCATAATGTTAGTGTTGGACCCTGTAAATTCAATTAATAAATAAACAGTATTAAATTAAAAAAATAATGTAACGATTTTTCTTGTGTAATTTTTTATCTTTTTTATATGTAAAATTATAAATTATTCTTAAAAACAATCTAATTTTTTAAATAGTAATAATACGTTTAGTTATTGAACATAATAAACAAATAAATTTTTGAGGAGTAATAATAAAAATATTTTAGATTGTGTATTTTTTTGCCCTCGACTATACATCTGATAATTTTAAAGGAATCCTCGTATAAAACACTATTGGCATAGAAGTGAAGTTAGCGCTACACCGTTGCCACGTTTCAGCCATCACCTAATTTTGACGTTTGTGGAAACCACGCGGTTACAATACCCCCAACAAAGTAAACTAGCAATAATTATAATTCACAACAGTTTCTAAAGGTGAGTGGCATGTTGTTAATACTTTACCGCCATAAAGAATCCCATTCCTGCGAACTGCGTCGTCCTCACGTAATTACATTCCGTAATCGCCTTTTTCTCGATGCAAACTTGTGCAATTACATCTCCCGTTCCCATCAGAATTCCCGTCTGGAAAGCCTGTGTAACGATGGGAAATTTGTGCAATAATAATTGATACGTTTTACTTATACTCGTCATCTTGAAAATGCCGAGAAAACGCGGTTTGATAAGCAGTAATCAAGGATGTGACCAAATGAAAACATTGATAGTTCTTCAAGGGAAACGTCAAACGCGCGCATGTTCAATCCGGTTTATTAATATTTAAATAAAAAAATACAAACTTAGCGTTTTATTACATTAATCCATTAATTAATGAAAGTTCATTAAATAAATCTTGCTAGAATACATAGTTATATACCTATATATTTTTTAAAAACAATATCAAAAATTTGTGAGGTTAATTTATTGAGTTGCTATAGCACTGTCACATTTCAATTTTAGACCCCTTTTACAAAAATTCCAGTGTTGAAATATGTGGCGAAAATTGATCACACTGCCATTCAGAAGAGGCTACCCACTACTAAACCCATCTAAAGGCTTAAATATAAAAACTGGCTCATCAGTTTTACTGATGATGAACTCTGCACACTTGATTAATATAGAGAACACCTTGGATGAAAATACTGTCCATTTTGATAACCCGTACCCATTACAAGATGCTGATTTTTTCAATTATAACTGTGAACTTAGACAAGTAGGTGAGAAAAACCACGAGGCTATGAGAAACTTAATCCGAACTTTAAATTCGTGCATTGAGGAGATCTGCGAGCAATACCAGCACTGTGTAGTAAAACAGATTGAAATAACATTAACGTGTATGACTTTGGCACCAGTCGGGCAGCATTGGGATGAACTTACAAAGTATCGTGTCGAAGCGGATGATTTGAAGAATGAATTTATGAAATATAGCATGTTGGTGGAGAGGATTGGGCAGATAATTTATGCTTATGGATACACAATGGAGAATAAGGATGGTTCTGTGGAGGGTATTACTGCAGACTATGAGCATTTGAAAGGGTTGATTAAACAGAAGAATGAGGAGAATCAGTATTGGGACAGTAAATTGTTAGATGTTAACACAGAGAGTATTTTGACTGGTGCACACTAATAAAGTATGATTTAATTTTTCATTTACATATGTACTTTTGTATAGTAGCCTATATATCTGACTATTTCAGCTTTTGAACTTACTTAAAGAACAATCTAATATTAGTCCCCAATTTAACTTTAATATTTGTGAAACTTTTCAAGATAAGAATTATTAATATTGTATGATTTAATATAATTAAATATAATTTAAGGTTAAAATTATTTTTTTTATTAGTAGTAGTAGTGTTTGGCTATCGACCACGTGGTCCTTTCACCTCTTTTTTATTATTATTGATGTCTTTCTTTTATTACAGATGAGTACACAAAGAGGAAATCATGTACGCACAAGACCACAGAAACATAAAAACAGAACGGTATTCAAAAATGACTTGCACGATACAAACCACAGAACCAAAATGATCAACAACACTCAAATATCCGAAGTGTGCACCAGATGCAAAGACATCATCCAATGGAAAATCAAGTACAAAAAGTACAAACCCTTATCACAGCCTAAAACATGCGTAAAGTGCTCAGAGAAAAGTGTCAAAAAAGCCTATCATGTCATGTGTTCCAAGTGCAGCTCTTCACTAAAGTTATGTGCCAAATGCTGCGAAAGCAAGGAATTGGTACCACCGGTTCTTGATGAAAAGGAAAGGTTGAAATTAGATGCAGAGATGAAGCAGTTGCTGCAGTCACTACCTGAAAGGAAGAGAAGGACTTTCTTAAGGTACATGAGCAAGAAGGAGAATGAAGAAGGGGATGTAAAGCAACAGACTGTTGAGCTTGAAGATAAGTTGAAGAAGTTGGTGGTTGAAGAGCAGGAAGGCGATGATGATTTTGGTAGTGATTTTTCTGATTTTGGAGATGATGATTCGGATGTGGATGAGTGAAATATTTTTGTATACAACTTGTTAATAAATAGTTTAAAAGTGTTTAAATTTCTTATTTAAAAGGAAGGGAACAAATCCATTTACAGAAAAACTAATTTAAGAAAGTAATATTTTATTATAAATTTAAATTGTTTCTCTAATAAGATAAGAGAGTATTTTAACACAGAAATTATTAAAAGAATATGCCTCTCATTCTCCTACCCGCACCTTGCCTATCGTACAATATGTTAAATTTATTTACAAATTGGTTTAAGTCATTGCAGCCTTTAGTTAAAGTGCCCAAGTAAGTCATCAAGGCAACATCATTGCTTTGCTGAAACAAAAGAATAATAGGTAATTGTGGAGGCCTCTACATTGTCGCGAATAAAGATAAAAAGTCTGTGATATACAAAAAGGTATTTACAATAATTTAAAAATAATAATAATTATAAAATATACAAAAATAATTTAAAAAAACTCACATTATAGAAATCTTGTCGAAACCTTGAACTCTGAAAGACTGGCAATCGATGGCAGAGAGAATAGGCCTCCCTCAAGATATCGTGATTCTTTGGTATCTGTCCGTTTTGCACTGCCTTCATATACTCTAGAACTAACTTGACTCGTGAATGCAGCATTTTAATCGCGCTGTGTTGTGCCGTTAAATGCTCAGCTACTAACGAACTTTCTCCAGCATCAGTGGACGACATTCTGGCGACATGGTCTACTCCAATTCGTTCCGCTTCTTCTGTTGCCAGTTTGTATGTTAATGGTACAAAGAGCATTGTTGCTTCACCCCCAACTAAATCAATTACTGATTCATATAAAGTTACAGGCAAATGCTAAAATAATTTTGAAAAAGTTAATAACTCGGAATCTTAAATTTTGATTATACATACATCGATGTTCTTGTCGAAAGGATTTAGCTTAAGCATAATTGGCGATTCATTTATTTCACATATTTGTTTGTGGATTTTTATGTCCATACTGTTAGCACTATCTCCCGTTATGTACCAACCTATGAAGTCCATGTCACTGAATACTTGTTTAACTAAAATTATATTAATAATAATAATAAAGAATTGTCATAAATCAACATATGAGAAGAGAAACAAAATACTTACATTGTTCTTCTTTCATATTATAATAGTCCCTATCAATTATAACATCATCCCCGATTTCACTGAAGACCAATTCGAAGGAGTTCATGATTTCTATATTCCTTCCCTTCTGTTTACCAATCAAGGCACCGATTACTACGAATATATTTTAAAGGTTATGTACGATATTACAGTTATAGTTTAATTGCGTACCTCGTAAAGTTTTACTATTCTGAGCCCTGGATCTTGTCCAATGTTCAGAAACGTTCATGATAACTAGGGGGTGCAGGGAGCAAGTGACGGAACCGGCGGTTCCTGAGGCCATAACGTTTTTCTCCGGTTCTGTAGTATCCATTACATTAGATTTTTCTACGACTACAGCTGCTGACTCTACCTCCATGTTCTCGTCTTTATTTCCACTCATTTCGGTGGATAATTTTTGTGGAATTTTGGGAAATTATACACTGACTAGCAGCAGTTGTTTTTATTATATTTGACAGTTATTGCAATGTTGCCGTTGTTGCAGAATTTTATCTTTACTTCTTTTTCTGAAATGTACGTTATAAATATTGATAGCGATTACATATAATAAAAAATCTATTTAGCATAAATGGCTTTTATTCCACTGAGGTGAAATTAATCAGTTTTTAAATTTATAATACTACTTTATAGTTATAGTTGGTAACAGCAGGATTTCAACCTGCAGGAATAGGGTTACCAGCGTATGACGTGTATATTAGGTTGCCTAATACTAGGTATGAAATAAAAAAATTGTATTATTCAATTATTACCAATATAGAGCATTAGTCTATTAAATAAGAAATTAATATGTAGTGAATTGCATCAGTATTAATTGTTTTATAGGAATTCTTGTGCATGTTGTTTTGGTCTTGTTGATAATGTAATCCTTCGTCCTTGTAAGGGTTTATTTATTTAAACACATTTTATTTTATCGTATTTGTTACGCTTTGAGCCCAAAGCCCAGTTATTTTTATAAATTTCCAAGAAATTAATGCTAAACTTTAATATATTATTTCAGATAAAATGCGTATTTTATTTGTTATTCTAATTATGATTGACTGTATCTTAAACGTAATTAAATAAGCTGTAATCACAAAACTATCACATTTATTATTTATTTTGAATACTTTGATTGATTACTATTATCTAGGTATATTATTATAAATAAAACAGTGGTTTATAACTTTCAGCAGTGAATTTATTCAAATTTATAATAAACAATCCTTTTACTACAACCTGTCTTTTATTGTATACTTTACAAGTATCAAAAATTTACGCTCTTATAATATTAAACCGTAATTTGTAATTACAAAAAAACAAGGCTATTATCACGTCCGTAGTATACGAGATTTATATGGGGAAGACATATTGTTTTCAATTCTCCGTTTTTTTTTTTGTATGTGTGCTTCATTATTGTTCTCTGTGTGTGTGAATGGACGAATCCCTATGCGTTAACGTATTGTGCTCTAAACAACTTTAATAACTCATAGCGTCAACTATTTACGCGTGCCATCATCCGTTCGTGCACTGTATTTATTTGATATCACTCATGATTTCTTCTCCACGCCGATTAATTCCTCGAATAGCGTGATTTCATCCACTTTTCCATCGATAATGTGAGAGGAGTATCGCAGGGTAGCTTCCGTTAAGTCTTTCACTGTCCATTTCCTGTCTCGCAGGATTCTGTATAAAGTATCTAATGAAGCTAATTCGATATGACCGTAACTATAATACGTTAGGGAAGGAACTCCGGATACACTTGCTGCTAACCATTGAATTACAACTTTTAATTGTACTTCTCCTTTCTTTTTTGAACCACATCCCCAGTTTCCTGTAGAAACTGGGCGTAATCCGTTCTTTGATTTTTGTGCAATTTGTGAAAGCTAGAAAGCAAGATTTGTTTCAAACATTGAACAAGCATTGAAGATTTTTATAAATTGTAAATTATGTATATTCAGAATTTACAATTGTTACATAGAAATTTAGGTGTTAGTTAAAAGAAAGGCCAGCATTGTTAGTATAATTTAGTTATTAGTTTGTTTAATACAATTTACCTTTTCATTAGTACTAACAGGTCTCTGCAATGTGAAACTAACGCTAATGTCTTCTAACGTTTGTACTACAGAAGTCACACAGTTAGCAACCCAATTTAAACGTTTTTTAACAACAACGCTACTACTGGCTTCGTCTTTAACGTTCTCGTCATCGACCTCCTCGATGACGTCGTTGATATTCTGACTCTGTTTTCAAAATGGTTTTTAAATGCTAGGTAGCCTTTCTTTCCACTAACTCATTCAGCTAAGACTCACCAGTTGTGCGGCTAGTCGGTGCTTGTGCCTGGCCAATTCTAAACTCAGAGATTTCGCGCTTAAAATCATCTTGTTTTTCTTCGGAATAGTCATCTCTCCAACGTTGGTGCCTGTTGCGTTCGCACAGCCGTCGGTCAAGGGTACGCCTGCGAACGATTCACTGAGGGTTCTTTTGAGGATCGACCCTGCGAACTGCACCACCGCCAAATCTCTGGCGTCCAGTTGACGTTTCGTTCCTTTATCTGTTTCTAAAATTGGATCATCTAACCAACGGCTGAATTGCTCGTAGACTTCCTCTAATTCGGAACTATAGTTATTTAATAAATAATAAAATATTTTAATATTTTATATTATAAAATTTTTAAATTAAAATTTAAATTCATAAATTCTTACCTATAGTCAGTACTAAAACTATACTCAGAAGATTTTCCTGATTCTTTTCTACTCAATACGGATTGTTTACTTCTAAATTTATCTATCCATTGCTTCTCTTGTATTAAAGAATCTTTCAGGAAATCTTCATCTAGAGAGTCTTCTTGTAGCATAAATCCAGTTGAACCTTTCCTACGTACTCTGGAAGATGTAATCTATTAAATATTTGCATACAACAATTAAAACTTCAAATTACTTAATATCTGCATCAGTTAGAGCCGATCCTTCAACTGCTATCCCTACGGCATAGCCGGATTCTGTTGATACTGATATGCTAGATGCTTCTCGGCGTAGGGCTTCTTTTAACCTTTCTGCGAATGTATGTCTCCTCTCTGGAGTCTCTAAGTCTAAACTGTAGCGCTTATGGAAATCTTCTTCTTCACTACCTGGTTAAAATAATAATTCATTATAATATTTAGCTTACATAATATAGAACATAATCAACAAACTATACCTTCATCTATACTAGTTTTTGCACTATGAAACTCCTCTTCACTCGACTCGCAACTCGAGTAAAGGCTTTCGAGGTGCTCTAAAGGTTTCCTTTTCACCGGCAAACATTCCCCTGAGGATCCTAGCACTATAAATCTTCCTCTTCTATTATTCAAAGTAGTCTCATTTGTAGTGAATTTTCCCTGATGGGAATTTTTCTCGTATTCTAATTGCACTCTTAATTGATTACTGTTGATTTGGCGCGGAGAATCGAGGCCACTTTTATTCGTACTGCACGTGTCCTGAGTAATTAACGGAATTTTCGGGTTGACTTCTTTGTTAGAGCCCAATGATACGGATTCGCCGATAGGCGATAGTCTTCTACTTATAGTCGGAGCTTGTTGTTGCGGAAGTTCAGCCTTAACAGTCGATTTTTGTTGATAGGCCAGTAGACATTTGTTCAGTTCTCGTAGGATATTGTCTTCTTCGTATTGACTTAAGGGTAGTTTTGAGTAATCTTCTGCATCTATACAACACACTGTGATCTGCAATAAAATATATGAATTTATTACATATTATTATTAAAGTTTCTCGTTTATAAATTAAATTAAAAGTTTACAAACAAACTCAAAATTACAAATAATTTTAAAACATATTTAGGAAAACCTTCAAATATTTAGTTGTATATACATTTCTAACATAAATTTTTCTTCTACTTCACAATTTATCAAAAGGTTTTAGGTCTTTAAAATATACTCATTTATAAAATTAGCAAAAATTGTTTTGGATACTTTCAATATAAATGATTAAAAATGCTGATGTGGTCACCTTTAGACCTTAATATTAATGAAATAGAAATCAATGGTTATTACCTCTTCAGGAGTATTAATTTTTTCTAACGTAGCTCTGTTTTTAGGATCCAATATTCTAGAAACCCTGCGTACACGTTCAAGAGTGAGCACCTCGTTATCTTCAAGAGCTTCAACATTCAAAAGGATGCAGAGCATTTCCGGCAAACACGACATCATTATGCACTCCTAAAAACCAAAACCGTTAATTTCGAAGCCTCATAACACCACAAATCATATCACCTGACTACATCCACCGTCCAAAATCTCCCCTCCGATTTTATTGCTGGCGAAGCACACCTGTAAATTATCCGAAGGCGTCCGCTCCAGTTTTCCCTCATGTCGGATATGTAACGGGCACAACGGTAAATTGCACTCGAGCCAGTCTTCTATAGTGAGCCACTCTCTGCTGCTCATCACCTGCAAACAGCCGCTCTTACTAGGGATGTTATTCACGCGAGTTGTAAGTTACCTGTCGCATAATTCTGATGTTACCTTTTAGATTCTCCTGCGTTTCGAGCCAGTCGAAGTAATGGAGGACGCTCTTCAGTTTCGCCTTCTGATAGGGACTGCCCAAGTGCTTGAAGAAGTAGCTGAAGTTGAAGTTTTGAAGTGTGGGGTGCGTTTTGCCGGTGCGCTTCGGAAACGTCGAGAAGAACGAGTTCGCTACTAGTGAAGATACTAGGGTGTATTCGAGCTCGGTTGAATCAGCTGTAAATTTTTATATTTTTATTACTAATATTTTTTAGTTTAACCATATTTATAAGAATTTTCTCTTTTAATACTTTTAAAAGAAAGGTCTTTTGATTTAATCTTTATAAAAAAGTTCTTTCTGTAATTTTTGCGTACACTTGTACAAATTTGTTATTTTTTACAGCAATTTTTGATATCTAACACTAAATAGTTAAATATTTCTTATTTCTTAATCAATGCAGTTCCCAGTGCATGCAGACAATAAACTCTAAAATTAGTCGACCTTCTTGGCCGGCATATTTAAACAACGGCACAATTTCGAGCGTTCTGAATTATGCTGACCTTTATAATATTTACTAATCATTCGATTTTTGATTTCATATCTGCTGACGTTAACAATGTTCCTTCTTGTTATAGTTTTAATTATTTTATATTGTTTCATATTGTATTGTAGAATGATCAAATTTAAATGATTGATTTTTTTAAGGAAATTTTACCTTTGGTTTTTACAAAAACAAACGCAGAAATCATTTAATTATTTTCGTTTTGTTTCAAGCAAATGAAAATTATAATAAAATACAATTTGAAAATATTTAAATAAAAAAGCAAACGATTATATATGTTTTTCTTAAGAGTTAATTGAAAATATAAAAGTAACAATCGTTATTCAATAAATTGTTTAACTTGATTTTTTTTAAATTTTAAATTTAATTAAAAAATCCTGTAATTATCGGCGTGTTTTAATTAATATAAGCAATCTTCAATAATTAATTACAAAATAAGTGATTTAGACAGTTTAATACATTCTACGCACAGAATATTCAATACTTAGAAAATGTGATATTTATACATTTCAAACTATCTCAAATTCTACAAATCGAAACTTTAATATTTAAGAATAAAGAAAACACTTTTACTTTGTTATACCCCTTTAAATTTTATTTGCAGTGACTAGTTTCGACTACACTGTGTAGTCGAAAAGTGTTTTCTTTATTCTTAATATCGAAATTTACCACCAAGTTAATGCCTTTAACATCCAAGATTTAATATATAAGTTTTATACATTGAAATATCAATTTTAAACAATAAAATCTTTAGAAATTTCAAAGGTCATAATTCTACACTATATATATAATATATTCATAAATTTAAAATCTATCAAAAATTCTACGCACCTAAATATCATAAATTTAAAAGTAGTATATATCTTTAACTCTTCTGTACGAAAACATCAATGCCAATCAATTTCAATCTTCAATATTTACATATTTAGACATTCCAAATTCATTTTATATATAAATCCTATGCATTGAAATATCAATCTTTAGAAGTTTCAAATTTCATTAGTATATACTTGAATATTTATAAAAAACAATATTTAAAGATTTAAATGTAAACAGAAATTTCAATGTCGAGGGTATTAACACTGCTTGGATTCGAGATTTTGACACATCACTAAGGTGTGTCTCTAATCCGTTTATTGTGTTTTGTAATATTTCATTTCTATGACTTGGGCTGCTTGTTTCATAATAAATGGGCCTTGGGAATATTGGTCTATGAGTTAACGAGCAATAATTTTTGTTCCCTGGTTGGTGTCCTTGTAAACAGTTGGTAGACAAAATTCTTCCCTAAGTATTTGAATTGCACGACCCTTTCGACGTTTTTATTGTATATTACGAGCTTATATCTACCCGGATCCCTAAATATCGTGAGGGACTGTGGCTTGGTCGTAGATATTTGTATGTTGAACTTTGAAGCAGTTTGTTCAAACTTGTAGAGCATCCTTTGTAAGTCGCCTTCGTCTTCGGAGATCAGTACCACGTGATCCACATAGCATACAATTTTTATCTCCCATCCCAACCCTATCTTGACATCAGTAACCGCTTCGTACATTATAATATTGAATAGGGTAGGACTTAAGCTGTCTTCCTGCCTTATTCCGGTTGATGTGGGCACTTTGTTGGATAGTTTGTCTGCTACTTTTATTATATTGGGATGTATATTTCTTTTTTACAAGAGCGGCACCATGTTTGATAGCAGCACTCTGTCAAAGACTTGGGTTAGGTCGATGAAGCAAACAGAGCTTGTTTTGATTCTATGGCTTTTTCGGTGATATGGCGGATAGTGAATATTGCGTCGATAGTGGGCTTGTTTTTCCTAAACCCTTGTTGTTCTTCGCATATTAGGAGACCATCCTATCCTTATGCTGCCTTTCTATTCCTCTGCTATATCCTTCTTGGCCAGTATTTTATTGTATAGCACGTGAATCTGCTCTACTAGTATTTCATCTTCGTACTTGATCATTTCATTGGATATTTCGTACTTTCATGGCGACTTCCTAATTTTTAGTTGTTGTGTTATGATTTAATTTGGAAGGTCCGGCCTTGGTTTAAATTGAACAATAGTACTCTTTCGGATGTGTTTCTTTACTTTGATGACTCGGAAGAATAGATTATTGTGGTTTGTACTGTTGATCGGTTTGTTTGTATTTAAAAAAGAAAGATTCTTTTTGTTTACTACAGCAAAGTGTTGGTCCAGTTGATTTATCCATATTTCAGCTTCGTCTTGTGATATTGGAGGTACTCGATTGACTTGATCAAGAAGCTCAATGAAGTTGGACAAGGTTGTTGTAGACTATCATCTCTGGTGATACTTCATGTGTTGACTCTTTATAGGGTCCTGTTGGATTGATCGTGGCTGCTAATTGGTGATGTACTTCTCCATACTTGTTTCGAAGTTTTTCATAATAATCTTCTTTACGATATGTGTTATTAGGTATGTTTTTTCCTAGATAAAGTGCATAGTTTTTATAATCTTCTGACAAACAACGTTTTTAATCTATCGAAAATTTTACTCATCATAAATATTAATATTGAAATTATCTGCATTGAAACATTAAAATTTAGTCAAAATTCAAATTAGAATCTTTTTAAAAATCAATCAATATTTAGAAGACACGTCATTTATACTCATACAGACTTAATTATTTGAATTTTTTATATTAAAATATCAATATTTAAACAATCTTTAGAAACTAAAACTACACCAATCTAATTTTAAAAATTTTGAAAATGCATTATTTAGAAATTTCAAAATATCGAATATTTTACGCATCGAAACTTTATTAAATTCAAAACACAATTGGAAAATATAAATAAATTGGAGAGAAACATAAAAGAAAACAGTAACACTTAATATTTCTTTTAAGATTCAATTATACTTTTCTATATTATCTGAACGAATATAAAAGGAAAACACTTTTTGTTTTGTCTTTAACGGTTTTAACGCAATGAAAATTACTAAATAAAATTGATTAAAAATTATTCAAATAATAGATGGACTTTCTTAAATTTTTCAAAAAGTTTATTGTAATTTAAAAACAATTTTCTAGAACGAATTGGAGAATAAAAATACTTGACATTTTCAAGAAAGCAGAAGACATAAGTCAGAATTTAAAAACTACGAATAAAAACAAATTGAACAAAAAAAAACAGTTGCAATTTGCAATGTATAAATGAAAATAAACGAAGACAAAAGGTTTAGATTGTAAAATTACTTTGTTTAATTAAAAAATTTCATTTGTTTAATTATTAGAAATGGTCAAATATCGGGATGTTGACATTTAAAAATCAGCAATCGAAATTTAAAAATCTTTAAATAAAAACACTTCACATTTTAAAAGATATTGCAAATAAGAAGTATTTTAAATTAAAATAAAAACGCATTTAAAAATCAAAATTATAATATAAAAAGATGTTCATTGTAATTTTTAAAAGTGAAATGCGCAAATTATTACTTTTATAAAAGTTATATAAAAATAATTGAAAAAAATTTAAAAAAAAAACAATAAAATAAAAAAATCACGTATATTAAGCCTCAGCCAACAATCTCCACAACCAACCCCTATTAACCAAATTCTGTACCCCACGAAACCCAAATATCCCTTCTAAATATCAACATCCTCCCCTCACAAATTATCAATTCATTTGTACGAATTATCAGGACAGTTCAGCTAGATGCTTTTTTTCTCTCACGTAATTAAATTCAAGACAGGGCAGAAAGGCCGCAGGTCTATAGCCCAGACGGACTAACACCATTTATTTGTTTCCATTTTTACTGTTATTGTTATTATGTTTTGTCCAAATAAAGATTATTGTATATAAAAAAAATCAAGCCGAAATGTCAGACCTACTAACCCTCACCAAACTTTGACACCCAATAAACACGTTCCATAACCCTTCAAATAAGCTCCTTTAGAATACACCCAGGTTATTCCTATCTCCCAACGTATACATACATATGTATACGTTGTATCACCTCATAATAAATTTTCCCCTCATAATAAATTTTGCATTTTCCGAAATCCCAATATTCCACCTAAATTTAAACACCCTTCAGTCACCCTACATTAATTCACTAGTTCGAACAATTCAGACTGTGCTAACAGTCTCAACCATTCTCTTCAAGTATCAAAAGATTTACTTGTTTTTTATTTCTTCCGTACAGATTAAGGTTAATTAAAAACTTTTCACTTAATATTGATAATGGAAAATATTTTTACGTTAGTTTTTATATACTCTTATAACTGTTAAAATAGAACAATATAATTAATAAAAAAAGATTACCATGTAGTAACGGTCGCAACCATTCTCTTCATATTATTTTCATTATCAAGAAATTCCTTTCAAACAGATCCCTCTAAGTCAAAATCATAAACCCTTTTACTAATGTACAAAGTCTACCTCAAGGATCCCCTTTATCTTTACTACTCTACAACATTTTCTGCTTTGACATTTAAAATCCTAAATATCTCCCAGCTTCTAATTATCTCCATAAAATACCTAGGCATTAACTTAGATCAAAAACTAAATTTGAAAAACCACACAGCTCTAAACAAAGCCGAAAGGATGATTGTGACTGTATTGGTGGGTTTTCAATACCTATAATATTTTGATGTATTGTTCTCTATTGAGATATTCAAGTCCAAAAAGTTTAGCGTTCTATTAGCTTGTTTTTCATTTGTGAATTCGATTTTTCCGTTGATTGAGTTGCACCAATAATGGATATTTTTTTTGTAGACTTGTTGTTTTTAATCAAGTGTTCCTCGAAATCACCTATGAATATTTCCGCGAAGAGTGGTAAAACAAGGGATTATTTAAGCGGAAGTAGTTTTGGTCTTAACATACATTTATGCTATATCTCATTCCCTTGGCATTTTATAAAGTTCTGGTACTGTAATTTATGTGAATAGACTTTTGACGTCGAAGGAAGGAAGAATTAAAAATTGGAAAAATCACCCCAGTTTTCAAAATGGGTGATCCTAAAGATGTAAAGAATTGCAGGCCGATATCTATTTTGTCAGTGTATATGTAAGAGTTTTATATAATAGAATTATAGCTTACTTAAAGCAAAATAGCATTATTCGTAATGAACAACCATCCATATATACACTTCATTAGTTTTATTTTAAATAACATAGACAATAATACATATGTTTTAACAGTCTTATTTGACTTTCAACTGTGTCCCATATAAGTTACTAACCAAATACCCTATGGAATAAGAGGAAACTATGGTTTCTTAGTATCTTACCTGTCCGAAAGAAAACAAGTGACAGCGGCTAGTAAGTATACCGATATACATAAACTGAAGCCACTATATTAGACGGTGTTCCACAGGGAAATGTTCTAGGACCACTATTATTTGTATTGTTTATCAATGATATGCCTCTCACCATCAATAAGCATATTACGATGTTTGCTGATGACACAAGGATCAACTTTATACACGATAGCTTAATCGAATGGAATGAAGTGACAAATGAAATGCTTATAGAATTGGATGTCTGGCTCACCAAGAATAACATGTTGGCTAATGTTACAACAAATAATATTGTGAATTATATAGCACCCATAGGACAAACAGATGTGCAAATGTGTGAAAAATGTATATAAGAAGTCAGTCATGTTAAATTCTTAGGTATCACCATACAAAACGACCTAAAGTGGGATACCCATATACAAGAAGTGTATATTATTATATTCTGGGCATGTACAATTACAATTTTCAAAAGTTGTTTGTCTTACAAAAAGGTTGGTTCGGGCAATCAGTAATGTGAAACCAAATATAACAGGCCGACATCTACTCGAAAGGATAAATGTAATGCATCTAAATATCATTTATTTATATGAAACCCTCAAATTCCTCAAGACTAATTTACATCTCTTTGAAAGTCATCAGGTTCATCATGAACACGACGTTCGAACAAGGAATCTCAGCCTAACTATTACTAACCATTCATTTAGGCTTAGGATACTATGTTAGATTATTTTGATTATCTCGACTCCTCCATGAATGTACACATTGGCTTTGGAAATATATTATTATTATTAATTGCATTATTGTTGACGGTTAGTTTTCAGATTATTTCACGAAATCGATAGAGTTTTTTATGATGTATTTGTATGTGCAATGAATTATTTCTGGATTGATTTTATTGATAAAGAAACACACTTTAAATTAAGAAGCATTAATATACGAAACAATTTGTCTAAGTGGGGTATTCGGTTTGTCTAAATTATAACGATCTTAATTATAATTCAAGTATGCTAAGGGCAAGGATTTAACAGCAATTTCGTTTGGCTGGAAAATATAAGTGCAAGTATTTTGAAAAGCGAAAGTATTTGCATTTTGTGCCAACCGTAACCTAAATGAAGCTAACACTGCACTGCTTCCGCAACTTCAGATTTGATTACTTTTTGATACGGTGCCGAGATTATTTTTTTTATTCCCATCCTTAACGACGAGTATTTATAATTAGCGCAATGCTTTTCCGATTGTAATATTTTAAACAAAAGTTCACCAAAAGAAGTATTTAATATTTTGTAAATATATGATGAGATGGAGTAATTATTATTTGATAATATGAAGAACCAAAAGAATTAATCGCATTGGCATTCAAAAATAATTTAGTGTAAAATATAAATATTAGAAGTAAAATATGTATCATGGAGATGATTTTATAAGACCTCTTTGTTTCTGCTCAGCAAAATTTTGAAACTTAACAGAATAATAGTTAACAATATACATTTACAAGAACTTTTATGTAAGAAGCAACACGTTTGCATAAAGAGTTGGATTAATCATATTATAAAAAATGAAATATTGTTTTCCAATCAACTACTGACAAAGACCTGTTTCGATCCTTTTTGGATCTCATTAGTGCAGTGAAGTTCCTATAATTGGTGATCTATACAGTCAATTGTGGGAAAAATATTGTAAAACTTTAGGCAATGAATGTCTAATAATAGTATATCTATAATATAAGAATATCTTCACTTTTGTAAGATTTTACATTTTATTGCACTAAACTTACACATTTTCAATATGAAATACATCTGACTTAACCTCTAAATAGTAGGTAATTTTTATTCTTGATCAATATTTAAAGTACCAATCAGTAATTAAGTGCGTTTTACGATTATATTTATTTTTGTTTATAAAAAAATACTTTTTCCTTTTCTAATTCTATCAAACCACAATTTTAGATTTGATTAAATTTATTTTTTATATTACATTATTATACTCACATTGTTGTTGTAAACTAAAGTGCAATCCGTCCTTCGGTTTGTACAATTTTAAATTCGTTGCCCAGTTTGCCATATTGGGTAACGTTTTGCTCAGCACGTCGCTCCTCTCGGCGCTGGTGAGATCGTTATCCAAGAAGTTGAGGAATCCGGTGAACTGCTGCGGGTCCGGAGTGTCATCATCGGGATCCAAACTAATACTAAAACAGTGTTTACGGTAATGATCGTATTTCAATTGTTTCCTGGTAGCTTATTACTTGCACATATCGTGTATCCTCTGCATGATCTCGATGATCTCCATGGTGTTCTTGGTGGTGGAGATCTTCTTGAGCTGTTTCTGCACGGTGCCCCACCACGGCAGGTCACATGGCAACATAACCAACGCCATTTTCGCTGGAAAATAATTTCAGTTTATGTATTCATGATACGCTTTTATTGTTTTATCGTGCTGTTTGTGAGTGATGCGTTAATTTATTCATTAATCGGATGAATCATTTTCTTATTGGATCGTGTGAGTCAGTCGTGGATTTGTATCTAATTTCTACGACCGGCCTGAACTCTTGAAATAAGTCAAGTTGGGAAATAGGCGCAGCTTCAGTTATTTTCTGTCGTCGTGTTTCCTAGCATCCTGAATCCTTTTTATCGCGCACTCAACTACTTTTCCGAGGACACACCTTCAATTTTTTATTATGATTATTATTATTTTTTTGATTTTCGAGAGTGGTATTCGGAAAATACAGCACACCGCGTCTCACTCACCACACTTCGCACTATGCGTAAAACTATCTCGAATGCTTACTAATTTTAATCTCTTATTTTTAGAACTAGTATTATGTGGCGTTGCATTTTCGTGTCGACACCCTCGCATTTTCCACGGCTCGGAAATCCATCGTTAACCACTTTTTCCCCGAGCACTTTCTTTTCGTAATTAGTGTATTCTTATTAGGCTTCTCATTTTCGCGTCGGCTGGAGGGCGTCTAAAAATACACGGGCCGCGGTCGTCGCCGCGACGCCATTTCGGTACGGCGTTTCGCACTTTAAAGAGGAAAGTTCACGGGTTTTTCGTTGGTGTCGCGTGCACGACAGCACTCCATCTTGATGCCGGCGATGCGAGCGGACGACCGATTTCGGTGTAAGAGTCATAAATTAAGGGAAATTGTGCCACGTGCACGGGAAATGTGCGTGCGTGCCGGGGTGACCGGCTTTTTATTGATCGCGCTGATTTTAGTCTTAAGTGGTTGCCCACACCAACGAAATGGTTGATATATGTTTATATCGTATATTATTATAAATAAAATAGCGAAATAAGGGCAGCGTTTAATATTAAAGTGGTTCATTCGTAATTCGTGATACCAGATATCCAATTTAATATTTTCAATCAAGTAGAGACATCTAGTATCTAAAAGCTACATCTCTAAAGTAATCATCTTGAAAACCTATGATATAATTATATAATCGACAACCATAGAAATAATGAATTTTAATTAATAATCAATGAAAATTTAAATCAAGGCGATGGTTATAATTTTACGAACGTAAATAAATGAATGATGGCATATATGATTTATTTACTTATAGAATTTTCAACATTTCCCCAAGAAAACATTCAAATCCAAAAATAGTTTTCGATAGATTACAAACAGCTGATATTAATACTGAAAGCTACTACTTAATAATAATAATAATAAAAATTATATGTTTTAAGTATGGTAAAATATGTAGGGAACATAATTTCTTACTTCATCAAAATGAAATTTAATATTTGGTGCTAATAAATTATTATTTAAATAGTACTCTAATATTTCGGTATTATCTGTATTAGTAATAGGTATAGAATTAACGAAATTATTGTTAATATCATCTGAGCTCATTAAATTAGGTATTTCTCTTTTCTTCTTTGTATATACATTGTAGCGATTCAATTTTGTCCACAGGAGGTTGTTTTGTAAGTATTGGTCATACACTTGCCGATGTGTTTGAAAATTCTTTGTTCGAGAAGGATTGCTGATGCACGGTGATAGTCTACTTTGGAGGGAGTGTCAGGGCGAATGCGGCAGTACTCAAAAGGCGTCGTTCGAGGGAGAAGAGAAAGACAAGTTAGAATGGGGAGGAGGAAATGAAAAAAAAAAACATGAGGAAATTCTAAAATGGGATGGATAAAAGCTTTATGAGTACGAAGTTCAATGTCTGCAAACATGGAATTTAGGGAGACAACGAGGCGATGACTCGAAAAGACTTTTAGCGGACCGAATTGGTGGTGAGCGAGGACTGAATTCCAGGTAATTCCAAGGTAGGATGGTTTAAAGGGAGTAAGGGGTGTTAACTTTTGTTGAATTAAACACAGAGATATTTTGACCATTGTGTATAATTAAGTTCATAAACACAGATACAAATAAATGATTCGGTATGACAATACACTTAAACTAATGTAAACTGAAAACAAGCTTTTGAACGAACTAACTTGACATGTTCATCTCCCGTCATACATTGCTACACAGTTGTGCCAACTTATACACATGTAAAAACACCAAACAATATTCACAAATAAATATTTTGCATTTCATATAATGTTAACACTTCTTTCCAAAATATTAATTTTGTGAGACTAATCCCAGCAGTGCTCTGATTTTCTCAAAACGTAATTTCTGTAATGGTTTCGTTAAAATGTCTGCAAGTTGATTTTCCCCGTCCACATGTTGTACATCAATTTCACCTTTGGAGTACTTCTCTCGGATGAAGTGGAATCTGATTTCAATATGCTTTGACTTTTTGTGGAACTCGGGGTTCTTGACAAGTTTGATCGCACTAGCATTGTCAACTTGGAGTGACGGTGTTAGCTGTAACTCCGTTATCTCCGAAAGAAGCCGTTTTAGCCAAATGACTTCCTTCACCCCTTCACCTGCGGCAATATATTCAGCCTCCGTGGTTGAAAGAGCGACACTTCGCTGTTTTTAACTCATCCAACTGATGGCTGCACCAGCATATTTGCAGACAATACCGGTCCTCGAACGTCTCGTGGATATGTCGCCTGCATAGTCAGCGTCATTGTAGGCCTCCAGGTCGCCTACATTATGGTTTGGTTGGTAGTGTAAACCATAATCCAATGTTCCCTTCAGATAGCGTAAGATTCTCTTTACTGCTTGCCAACTTGATATTTTCGGACGTGCCAGGGATTCTGACACCAGGTTCACAGCGAATGCGATGTCGGGTCTGGTGGCGATTGCCAAGTACATCAAGCAACCCACTGCTTCACGGAACGGGACCTCGACAGCCAAATCAGCATCTGATTCGTTTTGTTCCATGTACCCACTGCAAGGCGTGGCCACAGCATAGGAGGCAATATCCCCGCTGACCTATATAAATAGAGCCATTAGTAAATTGCAAAAACTGTATGCCTAAGAAGCAATCTAACACATTCACAGTTATTTTAAACTCTGTATTTAATTTGTTTATGAAATGTTTTATTTCGTCACGGTCACTTCCCGCTACTAATCCGTCGTCAACATAATGGGCCGATTGTCAGTTTTTCGCACAAATAAACACGGATCAGCTTTACTCTGCTCGAAATGCTGCTTTTCGATCATAAACTGTACTAAGCGCTCGTTCCAACATCGAGGAGCTTGTTTTAGTCCATATAAACTTCTGTTCAACTTGCACACTTTGCCAGTTCCGTCCTAGAAACCTTCAGGCTGCTTCATGAACACTTCTTCAGCAAGATCACCATATATAAACGCTGTCTTCACATCAAATTGTATGAGCTGAAGCTGCCACACTCAAAACTGTCCTGACGGTGTCGAAGCGAGCCACCAGGCTAAATGTCTCTTCATAATCAACCCCATGTTTTTGAGCGTAACCTTTCGCAACGAGCCTCGCTTTGAATCTTGCGATCGAACCATCGGCTTTTGTCTTCACTCGCAGGACCCAGCGATTTCCTATTACTTTCTTGTCATGTGGCAAGTCAACCAAGTCCCAGGTGTTGTTTTCATTCAATGATTCCAACTCTTCGTGCATTGCCCGCCTCCAATCATTGCATTCGCTCGACTTCATGGCTTCGTAATAAGATAGAACAGGTGAATGTTCTGCAAATAACACATAGTTATTTAGGTATGCAGGTTTTCTTACCGCTCGTTTAGGGAGAGCTGCAGCTGCCTCTTCTTCTAGTTTATCGATCGGAACGTCTTTGTTTGACATCTCGACTTCTTCTTCATCTGCTATGGAAACTTTCTTCGAAACGGGATCCTCCACACTAGTTTGCTGATCCACCTTTTCATTGTATTTTTACTGTCTGAAATTACAACTGGTACATCTACCAGTGTAATTGATCCAGGATCATTCACTTCTGACTCAAGTAACATTGGTATCTTGTCCACGGTAACCTCACTTTTGAAAACCACATCGTGACTCAACACCACTTTGTTTTCTTCTTTGATGCAAACTCTAAAGCCATCTTTGTCTCCACAATAAGCAACAAAACATCCCTCCACACTTTTCCTATCCCACTTTCTTCTATTCTGCTTTGGTATGTGCACAAAACACTCGGTACTAAAACTTCTTGTGTTATTTTGGGTTTACACACTCTCATATTTAATTCATAGAGCCCCTTCGCAGTTTTCCTGCCACACAATCGCACTTCACCGTTCTTCAGAAATGCGCACTTGTTCCCATTGGCTCTAAATTCGAAACCTTTGCTGATGGTTTGTCCTATTGAGAACAGATTTCTGCCAATGTCAGGAACATGCCAAACATTTTGCATTTCTACGTTAATAGCTCCTTGTCCCGAGGCATAGATAATTTCAGAGTTTCCCCCCTGAACGGGTTGTGGCGTGGAAAATTCTTGAAAATCGAAAAAGTAATCTCTCCTTGAAGTCATATGTGTTGACGCACCTGAATCCGCTAACCAAAGTTCTGAATCCTTGGCATCTTCAGTGCCTGTCGAACTTATAAACGCTTCCCCTGTGGGTTTGGAAGTTCTTGCGCTTGAGCCTGCAGCACCATCTGATGATTTCGATTGGCAATCCTTAGCAAAGTGCCCAACCTTATGGCATTTGAAACATTTCCGCCCTTGCTTCTTGTGAAATTTTCCGGTGCCTTTGCTGCCCTTAACGACGAACGCAGTTGAATCAACCTTTTTGTCAGGTAGCCGCATTTCTATCAGTCTGAGGCGTTCTGTTAGCTTATTTACAGTTCTTTCATTTAAAGGAACCGACTCCCAGACACTCTTAAACTCAAAATACTCCTTCGGGAGTGTCGACATTATGCGACTTGTTAACAAAAGTTCTGGTAATTCTGTATTTACTAACTTCTTCAGCTCCTCGTTCAGCTCCCTGAAGTTTCGCTGAAGTCGAGCCACGAGTGATGTTATGTCCTCTGTTGGGTCTTTCGCTCCGCTGAAAAATTGTTCCAGTAGCCTGTCGACACGCTGGGTAGAGCTCTGCTCATAGACAGAGAGCAGTTTTTTCCACATTTGTGTTGCGCTCTCACATGTGGCTGTTATGTCCACATTTGCATCATTCATTGTACTCATGAGTATAAGTTAAGCCAACGCATCAGCTTTTGTAAATGCTTTCTTTTCAGCTTCGTACCTTGTACGATCTGCTCCCTCTTCTTTGGGTTCCACAGGTGGTAAGCGAATACCTTTCACAATATCCTGAACTTCATGATGTTTCAGAAATATCTCTATCTGACGCCGCCATCGGCTCCAATTGCTTGCACCCTCTAATTTGTCTATTTCTGTTTTGAAATCCATTTCCCGTCGTATGTGGTTGAAACCAACGATGCAAATGGTAATTATACACGGCGCGCACACCACACGTAAACTAACCGAAACAAACTCGCGACTTTACGACAAAAATAAAAACGCGTGCACGTGGTCAATACCTAACCTCACAGTTTAAAACGTCTGGGCCCATAACCTGTTGAATTAAATACAGAGATATTTTGACCGTTGTGTAGAATTAAGTTCATAAACACAGATACAAATAAATGATTCGGTATGACAATACACTTAAACTAATGTAAACTGAAAACAAGCTTTTGAACGAACTAACTTGACATGTTCATCTCCCGTCATACATTGCTACACAGTTGTGGCAACTTATACACATGTAAAAACACCAAACAATATTCACAAATAAATATTTTGCATTTCATATAAAGTTAACAACTTTAAAAAACATGGAAGAGGAAGGAGGAATTTTAATGTGAGATGAGGCTATTGAAAGACGGTATATTGCGATTTGGAGGGTTTGATGGATAGAAGCCAGGTGTTGGCTCATTTGATGAAGGAGTTGGCATCTTTTTGCAGTTTTGAGATAACGAGGTGGGGTTTTAGTGTGTGTCATCAGCGTATGAATGATTGAAAATTTTTGTACTTATAGAGGAAATAAAGGGTGGACGATAGTACAGACCCCTGTAGGACGATACAAAGGAGATTAACAGTGAGGAATTCGCAGTGAGAAAGGAGACTAAATGTACGCGGCATTGAAGAAAATATTTTATTAAACAAATTATTTGTACTCGTTTGTTCATTAGAAGAAGTTTTAGGATCAGGCCTACTTGGCAAACAATATTAAAACTTTTTGTATGTCAAAAAAAGACAGCAGTAGTGGCTTTGACATGATTGCTGGAATTGACTTAAGAAGATGGTAGTGCATAAATAATGTCATGAACAAAACTACCAGGTCGGAAGCCATTTTGGTGGTTGGTAATGTGTTATTTGGAGGACTTGAGGACTTGACAGAGAATAAGTCGTTCAAGGTGTTTATTTACGGTATTGAGAAGGGAGGTAGGGCTGTACTAGGAGGGGTTATAGGAATCCTTGTTCTTTTAGGAGATCATTATTGCCCTGACATCTTTTTGTAGATTCAAGACAACGAGGTGGGGGTTTCAGTCTAAGACCCAGAGGGCAGTGACATCGGCGTATGTTTGAATTATTGTAAATTTTGTACGCGAAGAGGAAGCAAACGGTGGGCGATAGTATAGATCCCTGAAGAACGACACAAAAAAGATTAACAGTGAGGAATTCGCAGAGAGAAAGGAGACTGAATGGACGCAGCTCTGAAGAAAAGATTTGATTTTTCAAATTATTTGTTCTTGGTTGTTCATTAGGAGAAGTTTTAGTATCAGGCCTTCATGCCAAACGGTGTTAAAACTTTTTGTATGTCAAAAAAGAGCAGTGGCTTTGTTATGACTGGCGGAAGGAAGATATTAGGGCAAGATAATATCTTGAACAAAACTACAAAGTTGGAAGCCATTTTGGTGGTTGGGAATGTGTTGTTTTAAGGAGTTTGCTTACCTGGTTGTTGTCCTTTTTGGAGATCATTATGACCCTGGCAGGCGTTAGGACCAGGAGCAGAATTTTTGGTGGTTTCGGCCATTGGCCAGGTTGTCAGTGGAGGGATCGCCCGTGAACAAGATAGGTAGCAAAACAAAGCATTCAGCAACGTTAGAAAGGTTGTTGGTCGTGTTACCTGAAGAGTCAATTTGAGGGGATGGCCTATAGAATATAGGAGGAGATATTTTGAAAAGTTTTCCAGAAGAAAACAGGAGAACGAGGATCGAGACTGTCGATAGTGTTGCTATTTTTGTTTCTTAAATTCGCTAACTCTGGGCTTGATTAGGGTATTCAGTCTGTTTCACTCCGTTCTAATCGTACTGATTGTATAAATCACTGTAACAAATATAAAGAAACAAGTAGTGTCAAACAATTAATACATTAAAAATCCCCAAACATTTGATGATGTCGATTTGATAGGAAGTCAGTAGCCCTAGCTTTTTTCGTTCCTGGTTCCACATCATCTCCTCAATCGTCGCCTGCGCCTCCTCTGAAAGATTCTCGAACAGACGCGAACAATTAATCCAATTTTGGTTAAGACTTGATCAAACAATCCCAATTTCTCTAAATGTATTTCCAATTTTGTCTTTTCCAATGACCAGATTGCATCGGTGTACTTGGCTTTATAGTTGAGTTTGCCATCGATGATGAGTTCGTTTGTGGTGTTTAGTCTAATAGATAGGTGTTTTGTTTGGGGAATTTTTACTATAATATCGACTTTGTTTGTAGATTGTGACCAAGAATAGTTTTCATACGTTGAACCATTTTAGCTGTCGTAATTGGTAAAATTTTCCAGGCGGTTTTATTTCGATATTAGTGACGGCTTTTTCAGACTCGTTGGTTTATTGTCAACTTTGTCCAATTTCCATTTATAAAACATGTGTTTTACTATATTTTCTGCCACATTTGGTGGTAAACCTAATCTGTAAAATTATATTTATTTTAGTAAATGTTTTTATTTGTATTTAAAATCAATTTTATAATAAAGCTGTACTGAAGAGAGCGAAAGTTCGAAACACGTGTCTGCAGATGATTATAAACTTGAATGCTAGATATTTTAATTGCTTTTGCTAATTTAATTTAATAAAACCAGTTTAAATTCATTTTTCCATAATTTTTCATGTTATAGTTACATTTAAACAATCTAAAGTACGTTTTATCATTCATTAGTTTATTCAACAGAAATAATTTCATTCAAATTAGTGTTGCTTTGATAGTTGTACTATTTGTAACACGCAAATTAATTTGTATTATTCAATGTCTGTCGAAGTATTAGCTAGGGAAGTAGTTGTTTCAAATTAATTTGTTTTGTAGTCTTAGTAAGACTCATTGTTGTAGATTCACGAAATGTTTTCGTATTTTTAAATTATTCTGTAAAATTCCTTCGTTTCAGGAATCTGAAAATAACACCGAAGAAGTGTCATCGAATTTGTTTCAAGCCGACCTAATCTCACATGCTTATACACATAGACCAGAAGCCGTACCGATGTTCGCAGTGTGACCAATCCTTCAGGCAAATGTGTCAAGCCGACATGTTTATTTTGTGTGTTTACACATTAGATCGAAGGAAATATTATAGTAGCGAATATTTATCGGTAGAGTTGTTTCTACTGGCGGATAAGGAAGGATATCTGAGAAGGGGAAGCAGAAGGAGCAGAAGGACGGGGAAGAGGAGTGTGTGTGTCTGTGTTAATTTAGTGCGCAAGTGAAGTATAGGGAGGTGTAACGAGGGAGTTGGGAGAGAAAATGAAAAAGTAGTCGCTGTTAATGGGGTTACCCAGCGAGCAATTACCAAAATGATCGTAAATGTCGTCCGTGTCGAGAATATGGTCGAGGAAAAGAAGAAGAGGGTAGGTATGTAGATACAGTGAAGCGAGTGATCTAGAGGGGGATTGTCTATTGGTTATAAAGCGATTGCTTGGTGCAAGATGATAGCGCATCTGACTCTATTAGGTCCGTTGTTGGTACGTTCAATCTTGTATCCAGGGATGGATATGTGAGGTGTATTTAGTTATGTAGCGGAGGAGTAAGTGAGAGGAAAAGAGGCAAGGTGAATAGAGAAAGAGTGAAGGAAAATTGCGCGGAGGTCGAGAAGTTCGGCGACAGAGGCTGAGATCGTCTCTTCGATAGCTGCAGATTGCGTAGGTCTGAGTTTGCACAAAAGGGCAGTAATGATTTGTATACACTTCTTCTCAAGACAAATTTAGGGGTGAAGCTGTGTCATCTGTAAGAGTTTTAACAATGTCTTGCCTCTTAGGACATTTTTTTGCCGCATTGAGATCATTTTGGAGTATTAAAGGTACATTTAGTGGAAGAATTGTGGTAATCTATTCACGAAAAGCCTTTGGCACCTGAAGAGTCTGACCATAAAACCGTCAAACCGTCGAGGATAAGATGGTCTATATCTTTTTTAGGGAAGGAGAATAGCCTATAGAGGCAATTGGGGCGTTGAGTGGCCCTCGAGATAACATTTAACACGCAGTAAGCGAGAAGCCTTGGGGGTCAGCGAAGTTAGCGCAATTTAGAAGAGGAATTGTTGGAAAATTCTGAATAAAAAATGGAGAAAAAGAGAATTTGCTTAAAAAAGTGTAAAAATAAAAAAAAATCGCGTAATCGTCATAGAAAATTATTCAAAATTAAAAATGGGAACATTCTCAGAATCTATAAAAATTCTCGAAAAACAGAAAAAAAGTCGCTGGAAAATTCTAAATCTGGCAAATAAATTGCTGAAAATTTTAATTACAAAGGTTTCTAATTCGAAAAAGAAATAGCGGATAATTTGTAGTATTTAAAGCAGAAATTGCAGGTAATTTCCAGTAAAAGATATAATGAAAAATTTTAAAAAAATTAAAGAGATTTTGTTGAAAAAATGTAAAGTCAACAACAATTTTTGGATTTTGAAAGGTTGATGAAAAATCTATAAATTTTGTAGCAAAAATGCTTGAAAATATGGAAAATAATTTGCTGATAAATTTGAAAGAAACACTTCTTCTTCTTGATGATTTCTGGCGAATTCTAAAAATCTCGAGGAAAAATTATTTAAAAAAATCTATGTTTCGAGAATTCTTCCAGATGTTGTCACTAACCAAGCCTCAGAAAGACTTCTTGATCATTTTGAAAATGATCAGGAATGATCGAAACACGTGTCAGGCAACTGAAATAGTATATTGTATAATGAGCATACAATGATACCCATTGCCCACGAGTATGAAATTTGCTGCATGAGCCGAAGGCGAGTGCAGCAATTCATACGAGTGGGCAATGGTCATTGTATGCGAATTGTACACTATACTTTTTCTACGATTATACGTATGAATTAAAAAATTCAAATATAGATTTCTACTAATTGACATTGAACAAATTTTTATTTATTAAAAATATACGTGATATTGATACAGTTATGAAACATTCTTGGAGATCATGTATATGATGGAAAATTTACCGTAGGGTTTAATTTTGTAACAAAACTACTCTTACTATTATTACTTACCATTATTTTGCGTAAATTTCAACTCACTCGCAATTTTATTTTGACGTTTAATTTCACGTCAGAAACGTCAACTCAAAAATCAAATTTTATAATGTTCGTATAATATTTGCGTGTAATTGATAAACGTTATTTTTTGTATTTAAGGAAATAATAATAATAATAATCTTTATTCCGTAGACCATATAGTGTACACAATATACATTTATAGTATTGGAAGCGTCAAAATAAAACTTAAAGTACTATTTCTTACATAATATCATCACATAAATTATAAAACAATTTTTCACCTGTATTAATTATAAAAAACGTTTAGTCTGATTCAATATTAATATTATTAATACTATGTTATTATAATATCCCTCTCCTGTTTAACTATTGTAGCACTAGTGCTCCAATGGAAATATTGTAACACTAGTGCTACAATATACATATTGTAGCACTAGTGCTACAATGGTTGCTATGACAATGAATATATAATATATACATAACATACAATGTACTACTTTGTATTATCAAAAAGTAACCTACAATTATGTTATTTCATTATAGGAGTAGAAAAATAATATTACGGAACTTAACAAGTGTTTTACCCCATCGAATTTATTATCTGGTAGTTGTATAAGGAAACATATTTAATTAAAGTAGAAAGTTTGGTACGAAGCCCACGAACATTTTGATAAAATATTCTTAATTCATTATTGAGTCTTTGTTTGGAGGAACTAAGTTTGTTGCTGAAGGCACATAAGTCTTGCCTAAAAAAATGTTCGAAGTTATATTATTATTTGCGCTATTACAATGAGTTATTTAAATGTAGATTTTTCAATAGATGACTATTTGCGTACGACCACTTTATCTATTCAAATCAATTCAATTCATTTAATTCACGAAAGCCACCATATACAAAAATACAATACATATTTGAAGCGGATGTGAACGTCATCATCGGCAACCGTTTTTTTTTTTGACACTGCCGTTTATTTGTTCGGACACTTCCGGATCAGTATTAGATATCTACGCGCAGTTTTAGCAGCCAATTTATTTGAGATGCCATCTATAGAAGTATTGGCTACACTAATAAGAAAGATATCATTGTTGGTAACAGCAGCAGAACGACGTTATTCCTATGGTTTTCCACTCCAAGTAGTATTAGCAAGTTGTAGGTAAAGATTGTTACATTGGAGTGATATTTCCGATTTTAAATCCATCAAAATTTTCTACTATTTCTCTTCCAAATTACCAATATTTTCTACGAGAATATTTTCAATAAAAAAAACATCTTTATACGATTGGAAGCTTTTTTATTTCAAATGTTTAGAATTTTCCAGGGACCTTTCTTCTGTTTATCGAGAATTTTTCCAGATTCGAGAAAATTTTTAATGCTTAAAAAAAATTCAACACTTTTCTATGAAAATTACAATTTATCATCAACTTTCATTTCATATATCTTTTATCAGAATTTTTCAGCAATTTCTCTTCTAAATCGCAAAAATTATCAACAAAGATTCTAGAACAATTATTCTTTAATACTCGTATTTCTAGAATTTACTATAGGGGTTCTAATCCACATTTCGAGAAATTTCCACTAATTTATTCGAACAAAAAAGCTCGAGAAAAAGAAATGCTAGAAATCTTGAAGATAAATTAATGTATAATTCTAGAATTCTTGATAAGGTTTCGCCCCGTTTAGAAGTTAAATTGGTTGAAAATTCTGATAATTAACATGGAAAATAGAAAAACTATGAAAATTCACGTACAAAAATGAAATAATAGATAAATTCTTCTAATTTAGAAACATTTCTAGGAAAACAAAAGAAAAATTGCTATTAAATTCTAGAAATTCGCAATATAAAAAGCTTAAAACATCTATAAAAGATGTTTTTAGCTTTTTTTTTAAATTCTAGAAAATCGGAATATAAAAAGCTTAAAACCTCTATAAAAGATGTTTTTAGCTTTTTATATTCCGAATTTCTAGAATTTAATAGCAATTTTTCGTTTATTTTCCTAGAAATGTGTCCAAATTAAGAGAATTTATCTTTTATTTCATTTTTATACGTGAATTGATGGAAATTTCTTAAAATACTTAAAATAAGAGAATGGTCATGATTAGGAGAGAAATAAATAGTGGAACATTTTTGAATCATGGAAGAGATTCTAAAAATCTCTAGAATCCTTATGAAAATCCTCGCAATTTCGAAAATTCTTGAAAAAATTAAAGAAAACTGCTGAAAATAGTAAGACAATTCACGCAATTTTCATAAAAAATATAGAAAAATGAAAATTCTCCGAATTATTTAGGAATCTAGAAAAGTAGTTCTGGAAAATTCTAGAAAATTCAAGTAGAAAATGCTTGAGAATCTGAAAACAAGCGAAGAATTGAAGTATTGAAGAAATGTGACGGATGGCGCAGGATATAAATTGTTAATTGTGGTCGGCAAGGAGAAGGGGGAGTAGTGGAAGCGATTTTGGGCACGTGATATCAAGTGGTGTAGGTAGAAGAAGAACGTTAGATTTTTCAATTTTTGTCGATTCATCTTTCGCATTATTTAAAAATTTATTTGTTTTGAATTATGTATTAATACTTAAAGATTTCAATTATTTACTAATTGCAACAGAGGGAGTGCCAATATATGTTAGTAGTAGTAACATATATTTATTGACAAATTTTGTACATATTTACATTGGAATAGTGAATAATGAATAATGAATGAGGTGTTAATGTATTAATTTGTCAAAAGGCTATCGACCAGAGGTCTTTCTGCCTGTCAATATATGTTAATAAGCAGTAATTTTGGCTTTGTTCTAAATTAGTTTGATAAAAAATTTGTGAATTAATTTTACGTTTCTATTTTTTTAATTTATTATATTGATTATTAGCTCATTTGCAAATCCCAATCAAAAGGTTTATATTAACGAACATAAGAGTTGTTATGAAACAACCCCTAAAAATCGTTGACCCTACATCCTACCATCATGGCAACAACAAGCAAAAGGAAATTATTTCTCTTAATCGACATTATACCAATAATCAAAACATTTAAATCCACAGAATAGTATAGATTAAATTTCAAGATTCAAACCACCCACCCTGGCATTCCATTTGAGTAGATGCAAATAAAACATTTTATAAATACGTGTAATTCATTCTTTGTTCATCTGTTGTACGGATACACCCTATACAATGATTATTTTTTTATTTGTCTCGCATTGACTATTACTTCGTTTATTTACTTTATTTTCAACATTTTTGTCACTAAGAATTGCTATTGTAAATGATTTTACAAATTTCAGTTGGTATTTTACCTATTTCTATCTATCTTCATCATTTGCAACCAATATCAGTTTTTGTTTTGTTTATTACCTTATTTTATGTTCAAATTAATCTATTAACTGATGAGGCTGTTATATGTTGAAAATTCATATTCACTTATTAGGTTGTTGAAGTAAAAATACTTAAATTTTCAAAACACTTTATTATTGCTTTTTTAAAACACAACAATTGTTTCGCCACACTGTGGCTTCTTCAGGCGAAGACATTAATCGCCTATTTAGTTAATTTATGTTAATATTATTAATTTTTGCGGCTTCTACTTCGTTATACATGTTTGAGTATAAATGAAACACTTTGGAACTTTGTTTGTATAACACTATTTATTTTCTGTTTACTATAGTAAAAAATGTTTCATTTATAATTTATGTTAATTCAATGATTACGAAACGTTTTAATGCAATTAAATTTATTTGGTACAACAAGGATGTTGGATGCAATCCTTACATTCGTAAACTTTTGTTTAACTGGACATGGATTAAAATAGTTGTGGAAATTTCCAGATTAGATTCATGTATATGCAATTTTGTGTAAAACAGAATTTCCTCATCACGTACAAAAATAACATGGAAGGATTTCCATTAAGAACTTTTAATTTCACGTAAAAAATTAACGAAATTGAAAGTGTAAACATACGCAATAAACTCTGTAAATATATTAAATTGATTGTGTTGTCATAAACAGCAATTAGTGGAAGGCGCACTAATTGTTCAAGCAATTCCGCAATTAAGGCGTTTGCGGTCGGGTTTAGTAAAAGCAAGGCGTAAAATAATTTAATTTGAAAACACACTTATTTTGACGCGTCGGGGGAACTTACAACAATGGCTAACCGCAATGGTATTACCAATTCGATTGTAAAACCGCTTTTTAGGTTTTTTTAGCGCATCAATTTTAACTTTAAAGGTAAATTACTTATCACAATTGTAAAACGTAATTTGCATTTAAATTAAACATATCCGCATATCAAAGATTAAAAGTTACAATCGATTGATGGCCTTATAATAAGCGAAAACGTGTTTGTAATAATACGAGATTATACAATGATTATTATAACAAGTAGTAATGCATTAATGTATTCGGAGGTTTTAATTAATAAAGGGAAATAAGTGTTTAGTTAGAAATTCCAAATTGTGTTTTACTGTGGTTGAGATATAAATTAAATTCTTAAAAGTATATATTATTATTTTATCATTATAAAGGATTAACTCATTTAACATTTTAATGATTTCATCAAAGATTTTATGCTTTAACGTAAACGTTTCCAACTTTTAATGGTTTAACGTTTAACAATAATCAGTTGAGAGTTGATAAATACTTGGTTTGTTTCACAAACAAAAAAATCAGCGAAACAAACCAAGTGTTTATCAATTCTCTACCTATTATTTCATAATGTTTCACCAAGAGATAAGTGAGAAAATTATTCGAGAAATAACGTTTGACAATTTAGCATTTCTAGCCAGGTTTAATTTCGACGTTTTTATACTCTTATGATCAATTTAGCATTTTAACTATGTTGAATGGTTAAACTTTTACATACTTTGTTGTTTAAATATTTTCTCGAGTTTTCAAATTTTAAGATTTTAATATATTCAGGTTTTAATCATCAAATTTTTACATTTTTAAGTTTCAACTTCCCCTTTAACGTTTTAACGTTTTAACGTGTACACGTTATATATCCTTTTAGTTATTTTCCACGATTATTTTAAGAAATTAAATTTGAGAAAATTGTCTAAGGAATAATTAATTATAAATAATCTCGGTGTAAACATTCTTATTAGAATAGATTAACGACGCAGTTCGGTTTCTATTAACCTTTAGTAGCGCATCTTTGCAGTATCGTTGTGATTAATAAGAACATGACGGTCTAATTCACAGCCAGGAAATTACATTACGTTGCCAGCATGACAAATAATGTGTATACAATCCTCGCTGACCTCTGTGTCTTTATCAATGTGGTTCTCACTAGACCTACGAATTTACATTACGTAAATAGAGAAGGTGCATGTAATTTTGGTAACAATATTAACCTGACATATATATTTCTCATGTAATGTATACTTCAATTCATTATTGAAATTAAACATGACTACCTAAAAAATAAAATTATTGTGTTAGCGCATTATTGACCTAACAAAATATTTTAAATATTATCAAAAGATATTCTTAACCTACAACTATATATTCCTAACTCTATCTAAATAAATCCTTAATTATAACAAAGTTCTCTTGACGTATTCTTAAATATCGTATGCGTATAGTTTTGGGGTAGGTCAACAATACGCTAATATAATTAAGAATATAAATTATTGTTCCCTGTCAACAACAAGGGATTAGTTTAGATCTATTAAATTTTGGATCTCATCAGCGTAGTATAGTTGAAGACAGGAAAACGATTTTTACTTTAGAGTATTTCACTCTTCGAAAACACCGTGATTAATTAAGAATATATTGGGGTGTAACTTGATTTTAGCAGAAAAAAATAAGTAAAACAACAAAATAAATAAAGTTTGAGAACCACTGATATTAAGAAATTACATATCAGTACATTAATTTCGGAATATTAAGCAAAAAAATTTAGTCTACATCAATTTGTGATAAAAAATAAAATGTTTATTTAAATTCAGATAAATGAAGTAATGCAAATAGTATCATATATTCTAATTAATATAATTACGAAATTCTCGTTCATTCAAGTAAGTTGGTCAGTTGGTATCCAAAAGTGAATATGGAAAAAAATAAGTACGTAATCGAGAACCTTGATCTCGTAAGGTTAATTGCGGTGATAATGATTACAGAAATACACCATATCGCCACAGTTTGTTATTGCCTTTAGCACGGATGTTGATTTTATTGTATCTGCAAAAATTGTTTATTACGTTAAACTTTCGAAAATTCCTACTTGTCGACATAATTTTCGAGTTAATCTGAATGGATTCATAATTTTTTTATTACTGAATGGATTAGTTTTGTTATAATCAGCTCAATTTTACGTCTAGATATTTTCTTCACTATCTAATTTTGGAATAACACCAATCATTCATATTTTTAACAGGACTTTTATGTGATCCTTCAAATTCAATTTATTCCAATTAATTCCTTCATTATCGTTACGCTATTTATAATAATTGGATTTTTATTTATCGCCTATTGTGATCTTTTGAGCAAAATTTTAATTCTATTTACATCTAAAACATCTCAAGCTTTATTAATTAATGATTGATATTTAGGATAGTGAGAATGAAAATGAAATGAAATATACCGTGTACATTTTATTATATTTCTTATGGATCAATTATAAGTAGTTAAGTAGTTTATAAGGAAATAGTCCCTCATTAATAGATACTTTAGGCCAAAAAAAGATCAAGATCGTAGAGTATGTTTTTGACAACACAGTAGCCTAAAAAGAACTAATAACCCTAAACAGAGTTGAGACTTGAGAATGAATTCTAAGTTTCTAATTAGAAGATATTGGAAAATGTTTTCAGCAAAGCAACATTCAAAATAGAACTGGTAAGCCCTAAGAACAGCTGGGAATCCAATCTAAGCACTTAGAAAGGAATAGTCGTACAACTTCCCAATTATCTATCTAATTTGTAATATATTTATTTATTGTAAGAAGGTCAAAGTAGTAAATACAAATACAAATACAATTAGGATAAATATAATAATACAAATATATGTCCTTTACGTTTACTTTAGGATAAATTAGATAAAAATGTACTACATCTACTCTAAGCAAAGCTGAAAACATTGACCGTTTTAAGAAGAAGAAAATTTTTTCGAACAGTATGCTCTAAGAACGGCTGGGAAATTTAAATATCTATTTAGTAGTGCATAAGTTTACAATAAGGACCAATTTAGATCAAAAGAGTTTGTAATATATAGTCGGATTGAAATAGTTAACCCTAAACACAGCTGGAAAACCTGAAGAAACATTCTAAGTATTTTATAATGGAAAGAAATCTTCAGACAAGTTCCCAATAACGCCATAGAGTATGACCTTGAAAAAGAAGCAAACGAGATAGGGCTAATAAATCCTGAGCGCAGTTGAAAAATTTAAGGATATATTCTAAGCAGTTTTTAAAGAAGTAAATTCTCCTCGAATTTCCTAATAAGGACAAATTTAAGTCCAGAAGATTGTGCTCAAAGAACAGCTGGGAAACTTAAATAATAATTTTAAGCATTTTATAATAGAAAGAAATAATAATTTCCCAATGAGGATAAGTTTAGGTTAAAATATATACTAAACAATATAGTAATCGAGGTAGAAATAGTTAACTTTAAACACAACTAGAGTCTTGTATCGTGGGGGCGTTTACTTGATGGTAGATTTTGATAACAAAACACTTTATAAATGTGTTCTACCACAATATTTTTTAAATATATTCTAAGCACTTCAAAATAAAAAAATAAAATGAAAACTATCTAGGTCGTTAAAATCGTAGATTACGTCTTGAAAAAAAAGCAGTTGAGGTAGAAATAATAAGACCTAAGCACAGCTGAAACACTTCATTCATTGTAAGCAGTTTATAATAGAAGTAAAGTCTCTAATAAGTTCCTAATAACAATCATTTTGAATCTAGGAAGATCATAAAATACTTGCAGAAAAAGACAGTCGAGGCTCTAAGAACAGCTGGAAAACCATTTTAATGAGTTTATAATAGGAAGAAACAATTACCCAATGAGAATATATTAAATGAGATTGTAGAATATATCTTTAATAACTATCGAGGTAGAAGTAGTTGGCAATAAACACAGTAGGTAAACTTGAAGATCTTTTTAAGTACTTAATAATAGAAAGAAGTAGTCGGGTAAGTTTCCAATGAGGATCAATTTAGTTCTAGGTAGAACTAATAAACTAAAATAAACAGTTGTGAAATTCGGATATCCATATCTGGCAGTTTATAATAGAAGAAAAATTTAAGTTCTCAATTTAGGTCGAGAAAGATTGTAACGTATTTGACATAACAGCAGTCGAGGTAGAAACAATAAGCCCTAAGCACAGCTGAAAACCTGGGAAAGGGTACAAAAACGCAAAGTGGGGAGATTAGGATACGTATAAACGACAAGAAACAAATAAAAGAATCAAAGATTATATAATCAGCCTCAAGCTAAGCACATCATAGACACTCTTCAAAATATTAAGTTAAATATAAGCTATATAAGAGATTTTACGATTTGAGTTAATGACGCTACAGAGGAGATTAAAAAGTAATTCAAAATAAATAAAACAATTAACTTGGTTGGTATTACTTCTTTAAACAAACAAAATTAATAGTTTTATTTAATTCTCACCCATCCATTACTTTCTTCTCTCTCTCTCCTCCGTCCGTGCTTTGTCTTGGTCACCCTCTTTTCTCTTCTGAAATTTTTATACTCCTCCAATGTACCTGCCACTTGTTATAGCCCTTAATATAACCACTCTTCTCTATATATCACTGTCTCTTTTGCTTCTCCACTTACTTTGTATTCTCATGCACACATCTTGCCACATTCTCTCTTTGCTCTAGACACTCCTTTAAGATCCCCTCTGACAAACCCACACTCTAATACATTCTCCTTTTTTCCGCTCAACATTTACCCACTTTTGTGTCCATCTTCTCTTCCCTACCAGTATGTATTCACGCGTAGATTTCTCCACCCTCAACATCTGCATCAAGAATCACCACTGTTCTCTCGACAACCTTTCATACCATAAGTGCAAACCTCCACAAATACTTTGACTTTTGACTAAAAAGTAGTCCAGAGGAGGTGTGACGGATAAATTAGATACATAGACTAAGAGTAAATTAAGGTTGAAGATGATCTTAATCATTACAAAATCGCTCTCAGAAAGAAGTTAGAAGAAAGTGATCTAGAGAGTCAGTCAAAACAGATCAAAAAAGCGGAAAACCCCAAATAAAGTCATCTAATCTAAATCATTCTTGAATGTTGTCGGCGTTTACTTGGTGGTACATTTTGATTAAACTTAAATAAAACACTTTTCACTTTGTTTTACCACAATAAATATAAAGTTAATGTTTGATAATGATCAGTTTATGATCGAAGCAATAGCCACAGTCAATAAATAACTATTGTGGTAAAACAAAGTGAAAAGTGTTTTATTTTATTTGAATCTAAATCATATCGACCCATCACCCTAACCTCATTTATCTTACAGACTATTGAGAAATAATCGACGAGCACATAAAGAGTGACTCACTTATAAGAGCATCCTTAAATGCCAAGCAGTTCGTATTTCAAGCTGGAAATCCATCGTCGATACTCTACACCACCTCGTTAAAGAATAATCAGGGTCAAGCATGAATGCATTCTTACAATCCTAATGCAAAAAGCATCAAAAACTGGTTTATTCCGGAAGGTCTGAGTATCAACCCGTATAAAACGATCATAATTCCATTCACGCGTAAGAGAAAGCTGCATATAAGGGTTCCCTCGCTGAATGTAAAGGAAATTAACCTCTCCAACGAAGTAAAGATTCTGGGTATAATTCTGGATGCCAAACTGACATAAAATTAGCATGTCGATAAAATCATCGCCAAGGCAATGACGTAGTTCTGGGCTAATGGGAAAAACCTGGGGATTAAAGCCCAAGACCACGTATTGGCTGTATAGAACGGCGGTGATATCCATTGTCACCTATGCTACCCTAGTATGGTGGCCAAAGACCCAAAAACTAAACACTGTCGGGGGACTGGACAGCACAATTTAAAATACTGCAGCAAAACCACTGGAGTTTCATGACTCTGGGTACCACACCCACGATTCTGCAAGCGGAGCCAATGGCAATTGATATACCCTCCAGAGAGTGCCTGGATAGGCGCCTTAATGGCGCAGATATATACATTTGCTCAGGCAGCCAAGCCGCATTAAAGGCCATTCGAGCCTATAGTTACGGTTTACGGTCTGTCTGGGAATGTCGACGATCCTTCTCGCAAGTGACGAAGAACAACTCGTTGGCCCTCATGTGGGTCCCAAGGCAGCGAAGTGGCTGATGAACTCGCAATAGTCATCGACTTTACAAATAATTCTAATCACATTATCAAAGAATACTCTACCAATGGTGGTGACCTTGCCAATTGCAATTTGTTTTTAGTGATGCTGTTGCTCTAATAGTGAAAGTGGATTTGACTTTCCTGCTGCCCGGAGTTTCGTCGTTCATTTCCACACCTGGTTTAAACTTTGTTACCACGTTCTTAAAAGTCGATGAAGATGACAGAATATATTCGTAACCGTATTATTCAAGTCATCCACTGCCCAATTTTTTGACACCCAACGCCTTTATAAATTCATAAAAGTTTTCGCTTGTGGCTAGTTTGTACTTCTTTTCCAAAAATGCTTCCATTTTTGCCAAAAGACCAGTTGAAGATAAGAATGCCGGTAAAACGTGGGTTTTTGCAGAAACCTAGGAAAAATTTGTTGGTAAATTCTACAAGAAGAATTCTCGTAATTTGAAATTAATAGAAAATATCTCACACAGACATTAACAATGATCACCTAAGCATCTAGAATCTAGGTATGATCAAATACACCTTAAACATAAATCTCAACTGAGAACACTTCCATTTTTGACAATAGAACAGTAGAAGATTAAAGTGCCGGCCTTTGCTGTAGATAGTGTGGAGTGAGACTGAGGTCTGCAGGAACTGGTCACGGACGCTAGATGTATAGATCTGGCATTACTTCTTCTAATCTTAAAATATCAGCGTCAATGTTTTCAGACTTCATCTAAGAGAAAGACTTAACTTCAGCATTCAGTTAGGCATTTAGGAGAAGACTTAGCTTTTCTAATTGAGGAGGAAACATTGACCTTCCAACTAGTCGTTTCGAAATCATATATAGACGTATCGATGAATATGCCGTACATCAAAAAGTGTGTGCTGAAAAAGAAAGAAGACTTAAGTTTATACAATATTGTTCTAGAATTGGAGGGAACTATGCAAAACAATAAGCTTACGGTAAAGTAAAGAGAATGGAATTTTGAAAAGGATTTTGAGCAAAATCGCAATAAAATGAGATAACCAAAAAAGCATTAAAACAGTACTGGGCAAAATAGCAGATAAGCGGGATAACTGAAATAAGGGGTTCACCTGTCTAACTAAAATAATCCAAGAAACACGTAATGAAACTTTTAATAATAAGAACCTGAAAAAAAAAACAATTAACTGGAGGAATGATGTAATTGAGACATTAAGAAATTAATACAATACTTAAAGGAGAAAAATAAATCGTAACCATTAAAACAAGAGCATATCAGAATAAGAGGCTTATAACACAAGTATACACGGTTTTGGACCTGAGCAACTAAAAACTGTTTATAAGGTAAATTGTGGGGTTGAATCCAAATCAGCAGCCCGTTTTTTTTAAATTGGTTCTAGTTTTCGAAATATTCAATAAATTAATTGTTTAACTACTTTTGACCATTAATGGCCATTTATTGAATTAAAAAGTATAAATTAGTAATGAAGAGAGGTTAAACTGAGTCTTTTATACCGCTTGGGATATGATTTGCACATTAGGGTCACAGTAGTCGCTCATCATGCCTTCGAGATACCAAAATCCCTGGTATCTCCTTTCGATTTTCGCTATATCTTGGTGTAGTCGCTCTCCTTGCTCGTCGCTCGTGTCGCCCAAGTTTTGTGAGTAAAAGTCAAGATGTGAATGCAAAAAATGTACATTGAGAGACATTCGAGCTCCGATTTTGTTTGTTTGTTTTGTCCGAAATTGTCGGTTACTTGCTTGTAATCCGGTGACTTCTGGTTACCGAAAAAGTTGTGAATAATATGTTGAAACGATGTCCATGTTGCTGCTTCATAAGACGTTAAACATTTTGTAAACTTTGCATCAGCCATTAGTTTTCGAATGTCAGGTCTGATAAATATTCCTTCTTTGATTTTTGCGTTCTGGAAACTTCTTGGTTAAGTACTGGAAAGCCGGTCCTTCGCGATTGAATGCTTTGACGAAGTTCTTAATAACGCCAAGTTTAATGGGAAGAGGTGGCAATAAAACATCCTGTGGGTTCAAAACTCGTACAAAGGACACGTTTTGTTGTTTTGGCTCATAATAAGAACGACTCGGCCACACCTTGCAAAGTACTGCAAATACGCATGTTTAAGTGCATTTGTCATGATTTTCGCTCCATATAACATCCACAAATGTAACAAAAACACTTTGAATCGACTTTGCAACGTTGTCTCTGCGTTTTAACATGTTTCGAAGCAAATTCACTGCACAAAAACAAGTTCCGAGTGATGTTTAATGCAACGTGGTCAATTATAAGAGCACAGTGCTTGAAAACTACAACCAATCTGGGCACACGGATTGAAGATCTGAGTTCAGAGGATCAAATAACGTTAAGAATCGTTTTCATCTGCTCGGGTCCAAGAGTTGACCCGAATTTGTAAATTTGTGTAATTATACTAATGTTCAAAGACAGACAAAATGGTTTAAAAAGCAAAGTAAGATAAATGTGGAATGGCGAGATTCAGACATTAGGCAAATAATGCAATACATAGAGGAGGAAACAGATAAAAGACCATGAAAGCAAATATTGTCAGGGATAAGTACAAGATGCGTTTACTTTTTGATAGTAAGTTTCCTTCTAACTTTGTTTCTGCCAACATAATTGTTTGTAAAAAATATTGATTATTATTAATTCGTAACAAGTTCAACATTTAATGATTTAATTTTTACAATTATTTTCTAGGAGCAATTTAAGTTTTGTTTCTTTTGAGCATATTTGACTGTGATATCATTTTCTACATAATAAATTACCCATTTTATCAATGAATTCATTAGAATTTCGGATTATATTTCATTATTTATAGTTATTGCTAGCAACAATGTAAATGTGGTAATTTGTAATTTGTGTCGTGTATACGACTATGAGTGCGATAACATTGTAATTAATTTAAATTTATTTTTATCGGCGTATTCTTTACCGGCGCAGCGAATTTATATTGTTCAAAAAAAATACAGCCACAATAATTGGTACGGAAATATTTTGTTCAATATGAATAATAATCCTGTTATTGTTTTTTTTGTGTTTCCCTTTCAATTTAACGAAGGCTATTTTTTGCATGTTATAAATATATAGTTCAATATTTTTTTGTCTTCTGTGTTCCATTAAAATAAATCTCAAGAGTATTTGTTTGTTAATTCCTCAACAACATTGAGTTATTGTTAATTTCTTTAAATCTCAACTTTTTAGGCGCATGTCTTATAATTAGCATTCATTAGCTTAACTTAGCAGGAATATTGTAAATGTAAATGTATATTTATTTGTGTATAAAACTAAAATTTTATACACGTCAAAACATAAGCCTATAATAGTAGTATTTATAATTATCTTATTATTCTATGATTTGCAAATAAGGCTTTTTCCTATACAAGTTCAACACCAATGTGTGGGGTTTAATAGTTGCACTAAAAATATTGGTAGTGTAGATTTTAAAGTAATCGATCCTCCTAGAAAATTTCAATAATATAGAGGTTAAAAATTGTCAAAAAATGGAAGAAAATTCTCGAATCGAAGAGAGAAATTTCTGGAATATCCTAGAAATTTAGGACAAAATTGACTGGTTTTTTTTTTTAGAAAAGTAGATCAAAATTTTCTGGAACATTCTGATCAATAATCATAATAAATTTACTCAAAATTCTATAAGATATATTAATACATAGCGTTAAATAAATGTAAAAGTAATTTCTGGAAATTTAAAAAAAGTATGAAAAAGATAATGCTAAAAAATTCTAGAGATCTAAAAGAGAAATTCCTCGAAAATTGCAGAAGTCTGGGAAGACAAGTTGGTAAATTTTAGAAGAAAATTATTGCAATTTGAAATGAACAGAAAATATCCTAAGCGTTGATTATGATAATGAAGAATTAGGCATAGCAATAGTCACAGAAGAAAAACAAAGGTGAAATTTCAGGAAGCATTCTAGCAACAGTATTAGAAGATGAAGATGCAAGTAATTTGGGAATTGGCGCTGCGACTCCGATTTGGGGAATAGAATAAGATAGATGTATGGAGAATTGTAGGAAGTGATTGAAATATACAAGAGATTTAGAGAGACCAGAAGAGTAATTCTATCCTGAAACTATTAATGAAATAGTAGGAAAAAATATCAAAACAAATTTGAGAAGAAATTGTATAATATTTTCCAGAATTCAAATCATATCTCTCAGTGATTGAATTTTATAATAGATAACCAACTTTAGAAACACATATTTAAAAAGGGGCAGAAGAAGTACAGAATACAAGAAGTATTGGAAGAGATACACAATGAATCTTATGGTTTGTAGAAGATTTCAAAGAATTTGAGAGTGATGTTCTATGTGGTACTGTATCATAATGGTCCTTGGTAGAAATGTACATTTAGCGATAAAAAACGAAATGATTTAAGTGACAAATAAGTGTTTTACATATCTAAAAAACTTCTCACGTATTTAAACATTCTTAGAATGTGTAAAACAAGAACAACAATATTAAAAAAAAACACCTCGGGACAAACGGAGAGTTTTTCAATTCAAACGTTTACACCATATGCTTGTAAAGAAGGCAATACAGCAGGTTGTGTGCTAGAGCAGTACAATGAAAAAGCCAGTTAATGGTTGAACACTTCTATGGATACAAGACTCGATATAGTGAATCTTGAAAGGATTACTGGACTTGTGCAAATATCTTACCATTCTAATTGTCTGGTATATTTTACCATTGGAAAATGCCAGGAAGAATACTTACTACCTTTGAAAAAAAAAACGATCTGGTGATATTCAGAAGAATAGTAAAAGCCTGTACATAAATACATAGTTTACGTAAACCATTACGGTAAATTTATAGCCAATCGATTTCACAATAAAAAACTTATGCCTTTTTATGTATCTTGTTTATCATTTTTTCCTCTCGAGTGTTGGACTGTTTTCTAAAATATATTTTATTTAGATAAATCTTATTTTCTATTATTATTTGTCTTTTGACATTTCCTTGTTTTTTTTAAAATTTTTTAACTCTTTGCCTTGAATGTTTGGCCTATTTATTCTTTTTGTTAAGCTCTACTCTTTAATCTTTAGATTTACTTCCAAATTATCTAAATTATTCTTATTTGTAACTTTAAATAAAATATGTATCACAAAGTGAAAGCCTTTAGAATCAAATATTATTCTTATTTGGTTTAATCTTAACCAATTCTCTTTCTACTGGGCTCATACACTGTCATGTAAACTTTTTTTATTATGTATTACGTACCTCATTCTCATTGCTTTGATTCTGATGTTATATAGAAGTCAATAAATTACTTATTCGCTATTATGATTTTGTGCTTTATTATTTGTTTTTGCTTTTATATTATCATCTATTTTTTTTTCTTTGTTTGCATGATATTGTACTTATTAGCCATCGCGCTAAAGAAACATCTTCAGAAAAGCAAGACCAACAGGTGAGGAATACGTGTTGGTAGGATACTCAACCGAATCAAAGGAGTAGGAGAAACTAGCCGATTCTAGAACCTCCTCTGACCTTGAAGGTTCTGGGGGGGGGGGAGATTCTAGAATCGGCCAGTTCAAGGTCAGAGGAGGTACTTGACCTTGACATAACCTTAAACTCAAATGACCCCGACCTTGAAATGACCTTGAATTTCAAATGACCTTGTATTTCAAATTCTCTTCAAATGGTCTTAACCTTCAAGCCGCCTTGACCTTTAAAAAATACCTGATATGCTTCTCACTTGGGAGAAAGAAGAATGCTAAAAGAAAATAAATTAAAAGGTAATAGATGATCAAAATTGGTTTTGTTAAGTGTGTTACCCGCCTTAATTTTTTGGTTGTATCCATTTATTTTAAATTCACAAAAAAATAATGAAGAAGTAGGTAGGAGAGGAATTTCTACGTTTCCGGAAATTGGTTCCAAGTTAAGGAACTTGTGGTGCAGGGTCAGCCATTGGGATGAATCATGATGAAGCAGCGATGGAAACACCTGAACTGGGTGTATTGTGATGGGAGACCACAAAAGTTTTCTGGGTAACACAATCATTGGCTACCTTTCAGTTGTGGTGTTCGATTAAGGCGGTAGCCCTATTTGATGAAAATTTTGGAAGGCTTCATGGATTCCTTGGATATATCGTAGTGGTCAAGAAAATATTCTGGGTGGACACAGATGGAGAGAGATTGTATTGTATTGTATTATATTTAGTCTTTATCTAACATGCATTAAATAAATATATAATTGTACTATCAACGTAAGAAAAAAATATGTATATACAAATAATTTTGACTGCATGAAGATGGGCGGAGTTCACTCTTATGGATGATCTTTCACTCGAAGCCTCTGATCCTCGTCACTGATCCGTCGTAGGAGGTCCAGTTTGGAATACTAATATTAAAGGTCACTAAACCCTATTTTTGCTTGTTTTACGAAATACATTAATTTAGTCAATTTGTAGGGGGCTCGTTTAATGTCTAGAAGCACGTACAAAGTTTTTTTTAGGTCGCGTTACTCCAAAACTGTTTTGATGAGTGTTGTTAATGCACTAGAATTCCTTCGATAAAAAAGGTTCTGTTTTGCCATGCCACTATTTTAGCTTGATGCTAAGGATTAATTTCGGAGAATGTCTAGTCCGAATTTCTCAGACATTGATGATGAGCCACCTTATTATGATGTGTTAGGTGTATCTGATACAGATACGGATACGGCCGATACATAAATACATACTTTGGAAGGCGGGCAGAGGACCGTAATCAATATTCGCGATTTCAGATTCATCAAAAGGATTCCAGAGGAATCATCAACCGCAATGCTTTCTATTTTCTAACCAAATTTTGAAGAGAAGAAAGATGCTGTTGAGAAATCTGAAGATTGGTCGGAAGAAAAGACGACCGATGACCTTGGAGTAAGTGGCCAGTCAAGCAGAGGTAGAGGTCGTTCCAAATTAAACAAGACAGGGAAACCAGGAAGACCAAGGAAAGTATATCTGACCAATAAGCAGTAGATACCTGATATTCAAACAGTCAATGGAGCGATTAACAGGGATGGCAGAGAGGAACAGGAGTACATTTCGCAAAAATGGAACATGGACTCTCCTTGAAAGAACATACGATAAGAATATACTGAAGAACTAGCTGTTTAAGACGAAAGTTGCTCGTGCACACGTATAAGAATAGATTATGATGAAGTTTTTGCATTGATATAAGACCATTCGTACGTTACTTCAGTAAATGAAGAAATGTATGTACGTCATTTCGGCTTATGTCCAAGGTGAAGTGCACGATAAAATTTACATAATGCAACTTGAGATGTTGATCAAAGGTAATGAAGACAAGGTCGGTCGTTTAATGAAGCAATCCGGCCGCGAATAGTATAAAAAGTTGGACAGTAAAATGCTTTCCAAAAAAATCAAAACTTACAAAAATAACTCCTTCTGATGAACTTTTAAAATGTAAACATGAGCTTGATTTACTTTACATAATATCACGATATGACACAAAATACTTAAACTCATACAAAACCACAAAAAAACTATACAACAAATTATTAATTCAACAACGTTCTCAATACTACAAATCAAAGATTGAGAACGCAAATAATTCAACCAAATGTGTTTGGAATGTAATAAACGAAGTCAAAGGTAAACAGTTAAATTCAAATCAGCCAGTCAATATTTCAGGTACTGCAGAAGAAGTAGCAACAGAGTTTAATTCATACTTTCAAAATATCATCTCTCAACTAACTGTCAATAAAAATCAAACAACTTACTCTGATCATATTCAACAAAATTATAATACTATATTCATTGAACCCTTCACAGAATGCGAATGCTACAACATAATAAACAAATTAAAAAACACTTTTTCATGCGGTAGTGACAACATACCTAGTATTGTACTAAAGCACTGCGTAATAGAAATAATCAAACCATTAACTCATATAATTAATAATTCTTTAGTACATGGCATTTTTCCAAATCAACTGAAAGGCGCAATAATAAAACCCATATTTAAAAAAGGTAAAGCATCTGAAGTTGAAAATTACAGACCAATTAGTCTCTTGCCGGTTTTTTCTAAAAATTTTGAAAATGCTATGATTAATAGAATCAATGATTTCTTTAATAAATTTAAAATAATAAATTCAACTCAGCATGGATATCGTAAGGGAAAATCCACATCCACTGCAATAAATAATTTTATGGGAAGAGTAATAAATAACTTAGAAAACAAGGACCTAACACTCGGCATTTTTATAGACCTATCAAAGGCATATGATTGCATTGACCATCGCATCTTGCTCTCAAAATTAGAAAAATACGGCATTCGCGGAAACGCCCTGAAGTGGTTCGAATCCTATCTGAGTAACCGAACCCAGCGGGTGGTTGTAAACACCAACAATGGGATCGGGCAATCCGAAACATCTTTAATAACTACCGGACTACCCCAAGGAAGTTTGACGGCCCCCACACTTTTCCTATTGTTTATTAATGACGTCATGGATACAATTGCCAACAGTAAACACACCATTATCAATTATGCAGATGACACGAATATTTTAATATGTGCTGATAACATAAATGATCTAATAATGGAAGCTGATTCGGTATTCACATCAGTGCAGAATTGGTTTTCAAAAAACAAATTAATAATAAATGATGAAAAAACAAATATTTTAATATTTAATAAAAATGCAACCAATCCATCAAATTCAATTAAATCAATCGTCTTAAACGGAACATCTGTAAATATTAACCAAAGTGTAAAATTCCTTGGAGTACATGTAGATAGTAGAATTAACTGGAATGACCACATAAAAACAGTACAAAGTAAATTGAACTCTATAATATTTAGTCTAAGAGAGCTGACAAAATACTTGAGCCAATCTGTTGTAAAAACCGCATATATGGCCAATTTTGAGAGCATTATGCGATATGGATTAATTTTCTGGGGAAATAAATCCTCCGCGCAAAAAATATTTATTTTGCAGAAAAAAGCGATGAGAATCGTATTTTCTTTAAATCCTAACCAATCATGCCGAGGGCTATTCAGAAAAAATAAAATAATGACAATGAATGGAACTTACATCATTGAAACTATTCTATTTTATCACAAACACTTAAAAGGAAATGATAATAAATCATCAACTTCTAATACAAGAACAAATAATTATATATATCCCCAACATAGTCTTAAAACCACAGAAGATGGTGTGCATTATTCTGCGATTAAATTATTTAATACACTCCCTAAGGAAATAAAGTTCCATAAAAATAACTTAAAAAAACTGAAAGCAAAATTAATTGAATTCTTAATTGAATGTGAACCATATTCAATAGAAGAATTTATCACAGCATGTAGATGTAAGTAGATGTAAGATGTATTGTAGTGTATATATGTTTTAGATTAACTTAGTTCGTAAATTTTGACGCAATTTTCATTTTGTACATGTATATGACACCTTGAAAATAAAGAGATATTATTATTATTATTATTATTATTATTTCTTAGAAATACACTTCAGCAGATCCATGAGTATGTATTCGGAAAAGAGAAGAAGTAATCGTCATAATCTATTTAGATAACTTGATCTTTGCATCGAGGAATATGCAGAGAATTGAACTTATCGGAGTCTTCAAGAGAAATAGGTTGGTGAATTTTTCGAGAAATTCAACATGGAAGATTCGAAATTAACGTCAACCCCGATTGAGTAGAATCTGAAGGTAACGAAAAGGACGAAAACACGAAAAGTCAAATAGAACCTACAAAGAACTAGTTGGAGGTCTAGTTAACATATAATTCATGGCTAATTTCTCAAGTCGTTTGTGCAAACCTCGAAAAAGCTCATTGACTAATTGCTAAGCGTGTGTTGCCTTACTTAAAAGTGTTACTTACATAAAAAATATTGATTATTGTTGTTTAAAAGTATTGTTTTATTAATGTCGTTATTCTGCTGCTTTTTTTGAGATTTTAAATCACTTCTTTTGGATTCTTTGGTAAGTTTTTGAACGTGATCCTTAGTACACTTATTTTTACTGGGTTCTGTCCTATAATTACTTAGATCTAATCTTCGTTGTGCTTTTTCTTCATGTTTTTGTTCTTCCATTATTCAATTACTGTCATTCTTCTAACATTCTGTATTCTCAGCAACCCGAGAGATAAATAAGTAATTGTGGAAGCTTTTAAAATAGAAGTGATACCAAGTTAATTGTTTAAATTATTTTGAATTATAATTTTGGTGACACGTGTCAGGAAATTGAAAATAAAAGTAACAATATGGAACATAAGAAGTGTTTTTCTTCACCAAAATTACATATCTGGTTCCATCAAGAGGATAGCTCAACAAGTATCAACTGGATCTTATAATTGTTTTGGACTTTTCGAAACGATGGATTTTCTCTGCTTTTTGTCTTATCTTACTCTGTTTGTACTCTCTCTTTTGATTTTAATTTCTTAAGCACCACGTATTTACTTTTTGATTGTACTTTGTATGTGCATTTTTATTGTTTGATTATAGATGTAGTTCAAAGAAACATGCCAGTAGGCCAGAAGTCTTAATTGAAGTACTTCATCGTTATTGTTTGTTACTAAAAATAAAATTAATCGAAAATTAATTACTTCAAAGAGGTATTACGCAGTAACGCGTACGTTTTTTTATAGGCAATTAGTTTTCGATGCATTCAATCAATGTTAAATTTATAATTATAATCAAGAGTGTAGCGTAACAAGTATTGAATTTTTTTTAATTATAAGCCCAACAAACTCGGCACTCATTAAAAACACATCCCATCGTTAATCTATAATTAAGAACACATACACGAAGAATTATTGATTAATTATCCAATCATTATTTAAAAACCGTCACGTGTACGGTCCGTCGAAAACAACAAATCAAGTAAACTTTCTCGTTTCCATTTAACGAAGTGTTGATTAAAAACTGGTTTTCGATAAAGCAATTATCATTCTTATTGAACTGAAGAGACGAGGTTTACGTGGTAATTAAATTGCCGGGGGAAAAAAATCGTGATAATCGATTCGGCCGTCAAGCCGTTTCTCGCGGAGCTTCCAAGAAGTTTCAAGACACTCGGAACCTTGAGGTTCGGTTCGGTTTGATTTTTTGTTTGTGGTGTGTCGCCGGCTACATTTTGAACATTTTCGATACTTTTCTGGCCGTGATTGGTGGAAAGTGGCAGCACCGGCGGCGGGTTTTATGTGAGCATAGATAAATATTATCAGTGAAGGCTGTGACCGAACAGTTCGGTCGTGTACACAGTGCGGTGCATACAAATTCCGAAATCGCGTTTCGTTTTTCGTTCGAGAAGAATACCGACGGCCGGCAACATGTTGTGGCGTACTGGTGAGTTACAATTTTTCGACCTGACATTTGACATTTGCGAATAAATGGGATTATCTTATCAATGATATCTGTATTTTCATGAGTTTTTCTTTAATTTATCTACAAATGCACAGACTTGTTATAAAAGTTTAAATCAGTTCTTATCAATAATTGATTATAACAATATGTTTTTAAGATTATTTTGTATGATCGATTAAAATAAGTCAAATGTAAATGATTTAGGAACAAAGAAAATAAAATCCAACATAGATTAGTTTTGAAGTTTTTAGAAACGAATTATTGACTTAAATTTCATAGCCAGAAGAGGACGAAGAAACACAATAATTATATATTGTAATACTATCCTGCAATAAAGATGTTTTCACTCTCTAAGTCAGTTTCAGTATTATAAAATGTAGTGGTAGTAAAATTTTAATAATAATTTTGTTGACTTTGACAATGCCTTTTTCACAAATTTTTGAAAGTGTATATCAACAAATACACATTTGTTTAAATTTCCAAGATGTATTTCAAAGTTAACGCCCCAACCATTAATCAATTTGTTATTTATTATCTTTAGAAAACCCAATTCTCTACAATTCAAATCTTCATATGTCTCACAAGTTAGCTCTATTTCATTCTGTGATACATAGAGTCTTCATAATTCCTCTATCAGAATCAATTAGAGTCACAGAACTTGAAAAAAATATTTCAATAGTAAAAAAAAAATATAACATTCTGTTAGTTTGGGCAAGTAATAAATAAAATATGGAATATTTTCAGAAAACAAAATCATCAGATTACCTTTAGACCAGCGAGTAAACTTTTAACATACTTTTTAATGCCAAAGACAAAATTCAATCAATTCAAAAATTGGGAGTATACCAAATTTCTTGTTCCAAATGTAAGATCACATATCTTATGTAAGTCAGATAGGTAGGAGTTTGGAGAAAAAAATCAATGAATATTATAGAATAATTCGACTTAGGCGTGTATGTCTAAATCCATTTTCTAATCATATTTTTTTAAGAGTAGTCATTTCCAAAATATGTGTTTATGAGTTATGTGAAGTTTAATATCTAATTAATTAAACACAGTTACATTTCTTATTTCACTGAATCAGTGACGTAAGAAATATAACCGTGTTTAATTAATTATTAATTTCATCATATTGATAAATTAACATTTTTGCATCATACAATAAAGGCCAATTATTTTTAAAGTCATTAGAGATACACCATTAAAATAATAATATTAATACCAATCTGCTTAACGAGTAGACCGATTTAATCTCTTCAACAATATTTAGGCCCTTATAAAGTTTCTGCTTCTAGAAAAACACTGTACCTCAACCCGTTTTGGTTCGAATCCCAGCCGGGCGTTGGATTTTTCTATAGGAAGAATTCATCGTGCGGATCCATGGATGTATGTGTATGTCTTTCATTTACAAATGAACATTAAGATTTTCGAAGTTGGCTAATATGGCTAAATTAAAATTTGCCGAGGCCATTCCCTGTACAACATCATTCCTTAAAAAAACAGCTTTGCATCACTATGAAAAACTTAATCAATTTTTAATAATCTTCATATAAATCATAGATGGTAGTCATTGCCAAAAAGTATTTGAAAATGCATTAAAACAATCAAAGAAACTCAAATTTCGTTAAATTTTAATTGCTTGGTTCTTTGGAATTTTGATCTCTTCATAAAATTATTTTATTTGCCTTTCTTGAATATGTTTTGCTTTCAACCAATCGCTTATCCTTGTAGGTTTTTCATTTACTTCTTCTATTTTCCAACCAATTAAATACCTAATACACTAATTTCCTAAATTTTCTTAAACCTAGTTTTTACCAGCACGAATATATCTTTGAAAACGAAATATAATCTAAACTATTAGAAATAATTCCCTCATTGACGATGGAGGAGTCTACTTCGTTATAACACATTTAAACAGAATAAAGTGAAAAGTGTGTTTAATTTGAGAAATAATTCTTCTTTAGATGAATTTTAATTTCTGTATTTTTTTCTATGGACAAAATTGCTTCGTTTCCTTTTTTGAGAAGACCAATGGCTTATAATTTAAAGTTTTTCATTTTTGTTTATTTTTTTTAAACTTCCAAACAGTTGAATACTACCTGAAATATTAAATATTAGGTCATTTCAAATTAAAACACTTGTTTAGTTTCATATTATAATATTCAGTTTCCTGAATTGACCGAAACACGTGTCAGGAAACTGAATATTACAATATGAAACTAAACAAGTGTTTTAATTTGAAATGACCTAATATTATAATTTCGTTTCATCAAGAGTGCAGTGAAGAAAGTATATACCGTATTGTAATATTAAAACACGATTTTGTAAACTAAACTAAAAAATTCCTCTTTAGATGATTTTTAATTTCTTAAATTCAATGATTTATAATTGAAGGTTTTTCACTTCTTCATATTTTTCTTAAACTTCCAAACTTCAAAGATACACTTTTTAGGAAATAAAAAATATTCTTGAAAATAGAAATACACTAAAATCTTTAGAAACAGCTCATATAAAAAATTAATAATTTCTTGCTATGCAATCAAAATCCTTCATCCGTTTTCATTTTTTCTTTCAATTATCAAAGATACAATTTTCTAAACTTTGCTTTAGGAAGAGGAAAATATTTTTGAAAAGGAAATATATTAAAATAGAAACAGCTCGTATTTTAACAAAATTTAATAACATTTCTTTTTTAAAATTGTTTTTCTTTCAAAAAACAGTTTATTCGTTCATTTCTTTTAATTTTTTATTAATTTATCAAGCAATTCAATACCTCTTGAATTGGGAAGACACATTTAAAATTGAAATATATTAAAACTAACAGAAATTATTCTTCTCTTGATAAATTTTAATTTCTTGCCTTTTCTATGTTTCCGTCTATGAATAAAATTTCTTCATTTTCTTTTCTTAAGACGGCCAATGATTTATAATTGAAGGTTTCGCATGTCTTCATATTTTTTTTTTAATCTTTCAGTTGAATACCTCCTCTATCAAATCAAAGATACATTTTTCTAAATTTCGCTTTAGGAACAAAAAATATTTTTGAAAAGGAAATAAATTAAAATCTGTAGAAACAGCTCGTACTTAAACATGATAATTTCCTTCAACTGATTGAATCTAATGGTTTAGATATACTTTGATTTTAAAGATATTTTCTTGTTGTTTAAAACGTGGTTTAGAAAATTGTGTATTAGGTATTTAGTTGGTTGGAAAATAAAATAAGTAAATGAAAATTCTAAAAAATCCTAAAAGATAAGCCATTGGTCAAAACTTATTTAAGAAAGACAAATAAAAGCCCTTTGTGAAGATTTTAAAATTCTAAAGAACGAGGAAATTAAAATTGACCAAAATAATAGTTTTTTGAAAGTTTGAATGTATATTTTTCACCTGAAGAAGCTACAGTTTGACGAAACAATTAGAGTGATTTACATAAATAAAAATTTAAAAATCAATCACTTATTATGAATTAGAATTAATTTCTTGATATGCAATGAAAAATTCCTCCTCCTTTTTGATTTCTTCCTTCTATTGTCAAAACTTTGCTTTAGGAAGAGAAAAATATTTCTAAAAAGGAAATATATTCAAATCTTTAAAAACAAAATTCCTTTGTGTTTCCTTTTGAAAATCCTTGTAGATTTTTCATTTCTTCTTATTTTCTCTCAATTGAATTTTGCTAAACAATGTTTTAAACATCAAGAAAATACATTTGATAAAATTCATCATAAATAATTCTTCTTTTGATAAATTTTAGAACATCTTTATTTGGTCAAACAAAAATACATTTAGAGCAAATTCACTTTAATTTAAAATAAGGGTTAGTCCGTCCATTTGGGCTATCGACCTTCGGTCTTTCTGACCAGAAATTTTTTTATTACTTGCTTTTTCTGTTTTGGCCTGCGAACAAAATTTCTTTGTTTCCTTTTAAGGGAAGATCGATAGTCTATAATTGAAGGTTTCTTATTTCTTCTTGCTTTTCTTTAACTTGGTGTTAGTCTGTCCATTTGGACAATCGACCTTCGGTCTTTCTGCCCAGAAAAAAAATTATTACTTGTTTTTTTCTGTTGTAGTTGCCTGCGAACAAAATTTCTTTGTTTTATTTTAAGGGAAGATCGATAGTCTATAATTGAAGGTTTCTTATTTCTTCTTGCTTTTCTTTAACTTTCAAGCAGTTGAACAACTCCTTTATTATCAAAGACACAATTTTCTAAACTCTGTTTTAGGATCAAAAAATATTTTAAGGAAGGAATGTATGTGTATTAAATTTTTTAGAAACAGCTGCTGTTTTAATAAATTTTAATTTCTTGGTATACAAACAAAATCCTTTTGTGTTCATTTCTTGAAAATGTTTTGCTTTCAACCCACAGATTATCCTTGTAGATTACTTATTTCTTCTTATTTTTTTCTCAATTTGTCAAGCAATTAATTACCTCTTGTGTTGTGAACACACATGTTTCTAAACAATGTTTTCAACAAAAAGGAAAAATCTTTGAAAATTCAATATATCAAAACTATCAGAAATAATTCCTTAATTGTTTATTTATTTTGAATTAATTCCTTGCAGTCTTAGTAAGACTCATGTGTTGTAGATTCACGAAATGTTTTCGTATTTTTAAATTATTAATAATTCCTCTTTCAATAAATTTAAATGTTTTGGTCTGCGAACAAAATTTCTTGGTTTACTTTTAAGGAAAGATCAATAGTTTATAATTGAATTTTTTTAAATTTCTTCTTACTTTTTTTAGGCTTCCAAGCAGTTGAATAGCTCCTGTAGTATCAAAGACACCATTTTAAATACTTTTTATATTGTGAAGACATATTCTAAAATGTTCTAAACCAGAAGAAAAAATCTTTGAAAATGAATTATATCAAAACTATCAGAAGTAATGTTGATAAAATTTAATTTCTTGCTTTTTCCATGTTTTGGTCTGTAAACAAAATTTCCTTTTTTAAGGAAGGCCCATGGTTTATAATTGAAGTTTTTTTATTTCGTCTTATTTTTCTTCAATAAGTAGGAGGTATTCAACTGTTTGGTTAAAGACATAATTTTTTAAAATCTGCTTTAAGGACAAAAAAACTATTTTAAAAAGGAAATATATTAAAATCTTTAGAAATAGCTTCTCTTTTAAATAATTTATTTATATTCCTTTCTTGAAAATGTTTTGCTTTCAATCAAAAGTTTATTCTTGTAGATTTTTTTATTTCTTATTATTTTTATTAATTTCGTTTCTCAAGCAATTAAATAAGCCTTGAATTGTGAAGACATATTTTTCTAAAAAATATCTTTGAAAATGAAGCATATCAAAACTATTAGAAGTAATTTCTCTTTTGATAAATTTAAATTTCTTGCTTTTTGTGGTTTGGTCTGCGAACAAAATTTCTAACAAGAAACAAGAAGAAAATATCTTTGAAAATGAAGCATATCAAAACTATGAGAAATAATTCCTCTTTTGATAAATTTAAATTTCTTGCTTTTTCTGTTTTGGAACGTGAACAAAATTTTTTAGTTTACTTTTAAATACGTTCGAAGAAAGATTAATAGTTTATTTCTTCTTATTTTTTTTTAAACTTCCAAGCAGTTCAATACCTCTTGGAGTATCAAAGACACAATTTTGTAAGCTCTGTTCTAAGAAAAAAAAAACAATATTTTAAGGAAGGAAAATATATTTATATTAAAATCTTTAGAGACAGTTCATGTTTTAATAAATTTCTTGGTATCCATATAAAATTCCTTTGTGTTTCTTTTTCGAAAATGTTTCGCTTTCAACTAATAGTGTATCCTTGTAGATTTTTCATTTCTTCTTATTTTCAAGCAATTAAATGCCTCTTGATTTTTTTACACACAATTTTCTAAAGAAGGTTTTAAACAACAAGAAAATATATTTCAAAATGCAATATATCAAATATATTAGAAATAATTCCCTTTTTGATACATTTTAATTTCTTGCTTTTTCTATGTTTGGGTCTATGAATAAAACCTATTCTTTTCTCTTCTTAAGACGATAAATGATTTATAATTGAATATTTCTCATGTCTTCTTCTTATTTTAAACTTCCAAGCAGTTGAATACCTCCTCTATCATCAAAGATGCGCTTGTTGAAACTCTGCTTTAGGAATTTTTAAACGGAAATAAATTAAAATCTTTAGAAACAGTTCATATTTAAAAAGGAAACTAATTTCTTGGTATACACTCAAAATTTCTCTGATGCCTTTCTTGAAAATGTTTTGTTTTCAAAAAAATAGTTTATCCTTGTAGATTTTTTGTTTTTTTTTATTAGTTTTTATTAATTTATCAAGGAATTAAATACCTTTTGTATTTTGCAGACATATTTTTCTAAACAATGTTTTAAACAACAAAAAAATATATAATATTTAAAAATGAAGTATATCAATTCATCAGAAATAATTCTACTTTTAATTAATTTAATTTAATTAATTTGAATTTCTGGCTTTTTCTCTGTTTTGGTCTGTGAACAAAATTTCTTGGTTTCCTTTTTAAGGAAGATCAATAGTTTATAATTGGGGGTTTTTATTGCTTCTTATTTTTCTTCAATTTCCAAGCAGTTGAAGCAGTTGAATACCTCCTGGATTATCAAACTCTGTTTTAAGACTAAAAGAATATTTTAAGAAAGGAATATATATATTTTTTTATATAAACAGTCGTGTTCTAATCAATTTTAATTTTTTGGTATGCAAACAAAGTGTTTTTGTATTCCTTTTTAGAAAATGTTTTCCACTGAATTTAAGAATTCACTATGTTTTAACAACAAATAATTTTTTGTGGTTAAAACATAGTGAATTTTTCAATTAAGTGTAAGTATAGATTAGCACGCAGTAACGGTCGCAACCATTCTGTTTATTAACTAAACCTGTGTTGTCAAGGAGGTAACTCAACAAGTATCGACCATAAACCTTTGTCCTTGTAGATTTTTTAAATTATTTTGGTTTGTTTATATCAAAAGTATCATATGTAATTCCTCTTTTGATAAATTTAAATTTCTTGATTGATTAATGGTTGAGGCGTTAACTTCGAGATACATCGTGGAAAATTAAACAAAAACGTCTACTTTGTTGATATCACACTTTATTTTTAAGTGACTCGAGTTTCGATCATTAACTGATAATTTTCGTAGATTACTTTAAGTTTGAAAATGATCGAAATTCGAGTCACTTAAAAATAAAGTGTGATATCAAAAAAGTAAACGTTTTTGTTTAATTCGATTTCTTGATTTTTCCATGGTCTGGATTCATTTATTTCTTTTTTAATGAAGACCAATGGTTTATAATAATTGTTTTGTTAAAGACATAATTTTCTAAAGTCTGCTTCAAGAACAAAGAAATAATTTTGAAAAGGAAATATATTAAAATCTTTAGAAATAGCGTCTATTTGAAATAAATGTAATTTTTTGGAATATAAACAAAATTTCTTTGTTCCTTTCTCTCTCAATTTCTCAAGCAATAAAATACCTATTGAAGGATCATTTTTCTAAACAATGTTTTAAACAAAAAAATCACAGATGAAATATATCAAAACTATCAGAAATAGTTCGTTCCTCTTTTGATAAATTTTAATTTCTTGCTTTTTCTATGTTTTGATCTATGAATAAAATTTCTTTGTTTTCTTATTATGGCAGATCAATGGTTTATAATTGAAGGCGTTTCATTGCTTCTTATTCTTCTTTAACTGCAAGCAGTTAAATTTATCTGCGTTCTTGTTTAAGAAGATCAATGGTTTATAAGTTGAAAAACAATTTCCCTTAAGTCTGCTTCAGGAATAAAAATATATTTTTGTATAGAAAATATATTAAAACCTTTAGAAATAGCTCCTATTTTAAAAAATGATTCTTTTTTCTTGGTATACAAATAAAAATCCTTTGTGTTCTTTGCTTTTGCTCAATAGTTTTCATTTCCTTTTATTCAATCTTAATATTTGCGTAGTTAAATTTTGAAATTATGTCTTCACAATACAAGATGCATGTATTTCACAATTTAACTACACACAATTTACTAAATTTTGTATTAAACACTAAGAAAATATTTTTGGAAATTAAACATATCAAATCTAATAGATATGCATGTTTAATTGTGGAGGCGTTTACTTTGTGGTATACTTTGAACATAAGGAAGAAGGAGACACAATGACTTTGTTTTACCACTAAAGTTAGACTTTATGTTTGATAATGACTAGCTGTATAATTTTAAATAAAGTGGTAAAACAAAATCATCGTGACTACGTTTTGATTTTTGAGATATAACTTTTTTTTAAATTTTGTTCTATGAGACTAGCGGTTTGTATTTTTTTCTTATTTTTCTCAAACTCCCAAGCAGTTCAATACCTCTTGTATGTTAAAGACATAAATTTCCAAACTCTGCTTTAAGGACAAGAAGATATTTTTTTAAAGAAAATATATTAAAATTAGGCTTAAAGATTTTCAATTCTACAGAAATTTCTGTCTCACACGAAAATGTTTAAGTTCACTTTTTGTGTTATTTCACTCAAGCCCATTTTTTACGCAGTCTTGATTACCTTATATTCCTTTATCGCTATTCTTGGCTACTTAGGCAGCAGTTTTGCTGAAAACTTTGAATAATTTTTTGCTGACCTTATCAGTTTGACATATTATTAGTATACTGTAAAGAACTTATATTATCATATATCCTCTATTATTGAAGACATGATGTTTTACCACATTAAATATCTTATATTTTGGTCAATTTTAATTTCCCACGTTCTTCAGGATTTTATTCAATTTCTTCATTTTTTTTTCCTTTTTTGCATTCGACCAAAGATTTATCCTCATGGGTTTCTGGTTTTCTTTTATTACTTCTTTACTGTTGAAGCAATTCCACAAACCGTGTTGTAGCCACTAAAAATTATTTTTGAAAAGAAAATGGTCAGAAACTCTTATTTTAATCAGTTCTAATTTTTGATGCCTAAAAATTTTAATTTCTTGATGTATAAACATAACTGTGCATCGCTGAGATCTGCTATAGATGTCCTGAAAACTTTCTTATGAAGGCTTCTTATGGGATGGCGTTCAAAAGCCTAGTCACGTTTCGTTAGATGTTAGGAATATCGTCAAATCTCTTTTCTTCAAAGGGAGTTCGAGTCGTAGAAAATTAGTTATTAGTTACTTTAGAAATAGCTCCTATTTAATAAAACATAATTTCTTGGTATACAAACAAAAATCCTTTGTGTTCATTTCTTTAAAATGCTTTGTTCTTTCTTTCATCTCAATTTCTGAAGACGTTAAATACTTTTGAAAATGAAATATATAAAACCTATCAGAAATAATTTCTCTATTTACATCTTTTGTCTCGTTTCTTAAAAAATACATATAAAAAAAACATACGTAAAATATTGTATGAAAAAAGCACTAGTGAAGTTCACAATAAAAAATTATGTTCTTCGGTTCAAATGTTTCTTGCACCAAGATTTTGAGAATTAAGCAATCCTCATCCACATCCAGAAGCTTTCATATTGTCCTTAATATGAAATTTTATTCACTTTTTAGGAGGAACTTTTGGCAGTTAATGTCGGCATGAAAGATCAATATTCTTATGTATTTATAATACTAGAATGTTTTGGTCTGTGAGCAAAATTTATCTTGTCCCTTTTTTGGGAAAACAAATGGTTTATAAGTGAAGGCACAATTTTGCAAAATCTGCTTTAGGAACCGATATATATATATATATATATATATATTTTTTAAAAAGGAAATATATTAAAATCTTTAGAAATAATAATATTAAATTGACTTTATTGGCAAAAATAAATGCTGTTACAAAATAATACATAACAGGGTAGGCGAAGTTTATGTAGTTGATAGCCAACTACTACTGCTCTTCCACTTAACCTACATTAAAATTACAACTAAAAAGAAAATTAAAACTACGTGGTGTAACTTAATATATATAATATAATATAATTTCTTCGTATATAAACAAAATTCCTTTGAGTTCTTTTCTTAAAAATGTTTCGTTTTGTAAGTTTTTTATTTCCTTTTATGGTTTCTTAATTTTCTAACTAATTAAATACCTTCTGTATTGCAAAAACACAATTCATAAAACACCAAGAATATATTCTTGAAAATTAAATATACTAAAACTATTAGAAATAATTATTTTTTTTGGTAAATGTTACTTTCTTAGTTTTCCTCTTTTTTATTCTGCGAATAAAAATTATTTCTTTCCTCTTTTTTAAGGAGACCAACGGTTTATAATTGAAAGTCTATCATTTTTTCTTATTTTTCTGATACTTCCAAGCATTTTAATACCTCATATATTTATAGACCATGTACAAATAGCCAAATATTTTTTAAATAGGAAATATATTTAAACCCTTAGAAATAGCTCTTTTTCAATTTTAATTTCTTGCCAAATAATCAACATTTTTTGTTTGTGTTTCTTTCTTGAAAATGTCAGGCTTTTATCTTTGTAGTTTATTTAACAATTGCATCACAACGGTATTACAATGTTTATATCTAAAATTATATCTAACGTATTCTAATTAAAACCATCCGTCCAGGAAGTAAGGCAGTTAGTGGAAAATAAAATAACCCGCATCCCTTAAACTTTATTTCACCCTTCCATTCTTCAAATTTACTACTTCTTTTCGAACTATTAACACCTACTCGATCCACCATTGACTTCTTGTCCATGTCTGTTCTTCATTCTTCTATTTTTACTATTTTTTTTCTAGTACGTCTATTCCTCGGTAGCTACTCTATCCACTACCAGTTTATCTAAATGCACGACTTACTTCTTTAATCTTCCTTCTACGTTCATGCCCCTCGTGGCTGCTAAATCCACTGCCAGATTCTTGGTGTGTCGATTTCCTCTTTGTTCTTCTCTCTTCATTCTTCCAGTACGTCTATGCCATTAGCTGCTACTCGATACACAGCCGGTGTTTTACATGTTCGGATTTTTCTTCTCCATGCTACCGATGGCTACTTTATTCCTCACCATCATCGGCATTATTATTTGCCTCCGTGCCCTATTCGCTTCATATCTACGGTTTCCATCTGAAGTGAGCCCAACTCATGTGTCATGCGCAGGCATTGTAAACCCAAGCATATTACCAATCCCAGTTTGAATTTCTCTACTGATTTTTTTTATTTCTATCAATTTCTCAAGCAGTTAAATACATTCTATTTTATTGAAGACATGATGAACTACCACCAAAATCAAAATAATTCAAGATGTACCACGAAGTAAACGCTCAAACCATCAAATGTCAAAAGAATTTTTGAAACATAAATATCTTGTATTTTGTTATAATTTTAATTTCTTAGTTCTTCAGGATTTTGTTCTGCCTCTTTATTTCTTTGTTTCCTTTCTTTAGAAGACTTTGCGTTCGACCAATGATCAATCTTTGTAGGGTTTTAATTTCCTTTTATTCCTGTTAATCATCAGAGAAGTTAAATACCTTCTATATTGTTAAAGACAAATATATCCTATCTTATTAAAAAAACAATTTCCTTAACCTTGGTTAGGCATCAATTTTTTTAAAGAAAATATATTAAAACTATTTTTGGTAACTTATATTTTTTTGGTTCTTTACGTTTCTTTTTTTGTTTTCAAGAGTTTTATGAATACAATTTCTTCGACTTTTTTCTTAAAACAGCTTTCTTCTCGATTGTTTGTTTTCCTCTGTAGGTTATTAATTTTCTTTTAATTTTTATGCACCTCTCAAATCCTTGATGTTTTTCATTTCTGTATGTTTGTTGCAACTTTTAAACGGTATATACCACCTGTAGTGTTGATAGTGGATAATGCAATTTCCTCCACATTGATCGTAATATGAAAAAAAAAGTTATAATTCCTTTTAAATTGAACTTATTTTTCTTACTTTTCTTCATTTTGATGTATGAGGAAAGGAAATCCCTTGGCTGTATATATCTCACCTATATTTCAAGTCAAATTTTATTTCCTTTGGATGAACATTGTACTTATGTGTTCCTTCTCTATTTTATTATCAATTTTTTGTCTTAAATATTACACAAAATTTCGGGATATGAATAATTATTTTTATTTCTGATGCACATATAAAATTGGTTTAAATATTTCTTTGCCTTATCTTGGAATTTTGCTTTTCTTCAAACTTCTAAGTAATTTTCTTTTGTCTTATATAACACAGAAAACATGATGTTCTAAATTTGAACAATTATTTTTCTCTACGATGTCTTTAGTTCATCAGAATTTTCTTTCCTTATTAAGTAATATTTTGGTTACAGAAAATTATTGTATTTCATCTGATTAGCTTGTTAATATGAATCTGAGGGAACAAAATGTGTTTTTTAATACTGTTGTTCCTTTCAAACACTTTAAGTCTTCTTCATTTTCTTTCCATTTCTGCTATTCCTTTTCGAACTACTAGGAAAATAATTGTGAATAATTTGAACCTATGGCTGCTTTAATTTCGTTGATAATTGACAGATGGCGCACGGAAACTATATTCTATGTTATGATGAAATAATTAGGCCATCATCTAACTTTAGCAACATGTTTCTCGAAAATCCCGCATTAACGAAAACATACTATTTTAGATAACTGATTTTATTATTCTCTGCAATTATGTCTTATATAGTTTTTAAGTCACTGTTATAGTTTTCGAATACAATATAAAAACAGTTGTTCAGTTCTTATTATCTTTAATTTTTGTTTAAAATATATTGAATTTAGTAAAAAGGGCTTACATTCGTAAGCAAACTTACTTTAAAAATATTTCAGACCTCCCAATAAAGAATACGAAAAACCTGTTTAATTACTGCGTTTTCTTGCCCATTCCGGAAACTTTTCAATTTACCCTCGTAAAAACTAAATTAAAGAATCTCAGCTCAAAATCTTTAGCGGTTTTTAAGAGTACCAAAAAAGTAATTTGGTTTATTTAGAATTGAATCAGGAAGTTAAAGCATCCACAATTACCTATTTAATAGATTTACTAAATTTATCACACGTATACTTAATTTTATCTTGAGAGTGTAAATCGCCCACTTTATTGATAAAATACGTGCTAAGTGACATGCCTTGTTAATATGTATTGTTTGCTTATATTTTATATTATAATATCGGGTTTTTCCAATGGACAATGGAACTGTTTGCGTTGTGCGTTTATGTATGTTCGACCTTCGTAATCTGTGGAGGTGGTCGGGATAAAGAGATTAACACGCCTATAAAAATGTTAATAAGAAAAATTAATTTCTCCAGGCATTATTACACAATTATGTTTGAACTAACAGCTTAATAGTTAAAACAACAACAACAACAACAATTACATAACTAACGTTAGTTGTTTTAACTATTAGCTTTTATTATATATTTTTTAAACTTACACGCAAGCTATTTAAAACTATTACCCACAACTATTTATATGATAGTTAATTATTTAAAAACATCACGTACTATATGAGTTTATTTATGTTTACGCGAGTTATAGTCGGCAACACGCATTTATTATGTTGGGCGTCGACTGCTTTGTTGAGCGTCGTAGCAATATATTTATAATAAAATGAAACTTTTAGATGGCTGTAAACATTTAGCATGTCTGCTTCAACACATAGACATAACGCGCCTCTTGCCGCTCGCCAGCCAAACGGATCTATTTTTCAAGCCTCGAGCTTGCATGTCGACACACACACTCCCCAGTAATTGTTACGTAGTACTTCCGAAGACACTTCTCTGATAAGTAATTCTTATAGTAATGAGCATAAATCAATGCAGTACTAAACCCTATCTATCATAATTATTTGGTTAGATAAGTTTAAATGAAAATCGGATTATTATAAAACCCATAGCTTTTTACACACAGATTAGTGCTATTAAAATGCAAACTCATGATTTGCCGTAGGGTATTATTTTCATCAAGCTACAATATTTTAAGCATATTTTAATATAATTTTATGCACATAAAGAGTTCTCGTCAAGGACAAATTAATCTATTCTTGTAAGTTTATTTAGGTACCAATAAATCAATAAATAACGATTATTAAAAAAAAAAACAGTGAAATAATGATGATTTCAATACCACTGTTTACAATGACCCGGTTTTTCCCAGCAATACACGCTGCAGCCAGTCATCTCCATAAGTCGACCTTCGGGATCTCCATAAGAGGTGTTCTTAAATAACGCACACGCCCATAAAAAGAGAAAACAATTTATTCCAACGCTACATAGTAATAAATTAAGGAAAAGCAGATCGAGCTGCATCATCATAATAGGTGTGTAGGTGTCCGTGACCCAGCGTCATACGGGTCATATGCTAATAACAATTACGTCTTTATTACCAAAAATTCGCGCCAATCAAGCGCACCGTTGTTAAGGCCAAAAAGTACATGGCGACCGTGCCGAAAGTGAAACCTGCCACCGTTGCATCATTCGCCGTGCAGACTTTCACTATCGATGTGGTCGAAAGTCCCTTCCTGTTCAGGAGGCTGTGCACGCCGTGTATCTCGTGCTGGCTTAAATTCTGTACACGCGATAGTATGACGGTGAAGAGTTCCTGCTGCGGCACCCTGTGGCAGAACACGAGGACCATATGATTTCCGACCGCCTTCAGCACCTGGATCAGGCCGGCGAACCTCTTGAATTTCTCGTCCAGCGATGACCCTGCAATGGTTACACTTTTATATTGTAAAGGTCACGGGTCAAGTGATATGAGTAACGGTCGACCTTGGCACTTGTTTTTTTTTTCCTTTTCATAAAGCAATTATGTAATCGTTGATGCGACCAAATTTTCCATAAACGGTACGACTCGAACGAATTGGCGTGAATTACCAATTCGGAACTGTGGATTTCTCCAAAACATTCGATCGATACGTGTGTGCAGGTATCACCATTACCTTCACGCTTATCAATAAACTAAATTGACGTGCGAAATTTATGTGTGCAAGTGCTAAAGCAATCCAAGGCTAACAAAAATTGAATGGTCGATATTTTTGGCATTTACTGTATTAGATTAGATAATTCAAACAAAGAAACAATAATGTTTTTTTGTTAAAATAATTATCCAAAATTAGCTAGGAACCTCCAAAATAAATTATTTATTGACGTCAAGACATTTTGCATAGATAAAAATGTAAACATGTATGTACACCAAAAAATGAAATAACGAATTATTTGTTATGGAGTTTAATTCTGTATTTGCCTCATGAATTCACCATAATGAATTATAATGTACGATTAATTAAGTGAAGTTTCTTGATAAAATTTTTAAAGATCCTAAGGCATGCATATAGGATAGAAAATTATAAAAATGTATTTCTTACTTATGGTACAGATTATATAATTGGTTTTGCTAAATTCTAAAATTTCCCCCAGCTGCATTTTATGATGTTACATCATAAAGTTTCTACAAACATGAATAATATAAACACAAGAAGTTGATTCCATAATTTTGTTATGGGTTAGTATTTTGGGATTATAATTAATGCTCTTGTGAATGCATTAGGAACAAAATTTAAAAGCTTAAGAGGAAAGGTTCAAAGTAGTCTCATTCTCATTGTCAGCTAAGTCATGATAAAGTAGGATCAATCTCTTTATCGGAAAACTCACGATTCAAATTTAAGGATTAATAATTTAAGGATTGTCATGATTGAAATTAAAAGAGAAGGTCCAAATTAGTGGCTCACCCTTATAGTCAGCTAAGTCATGATTAAAACGAGGACATAAAGTTTTAAATTCAGTTAATACAACCCTTCACGCTTTTTGGGCAAAAAATAACCAAAGTTTCATTGTAGAAAGCATTTACTTTATTGTGTTTTTTTCTTTGAAATACAACAACAAATAATAATAATAATAGTCCAATTTGTTTCCAGTGTAAGTAATGAATATGTACAAACTGAGTGAAGTTTTTTTACAATTTTTGAAAGCCATAAGCACAAAAGAGCGAAGGGATTACGCATAGGACAAGATATTATAGCATTATATAATTGATTCTGATCAATTCTAAAAATTTCTCCCAACTGCATTTTAAAATTTTAGGTCATAAAGGTTCTCCAAACAATGATTCTTTCATAGTCAGCCTGGTCACATTAAAAACGAGCTAAAAATGTTCCAAAACTATCATAATAGTTTATGGTCTACCATTTAGGGGTGCTGGTAGTTAAGCTGTCATAAATTTAGTTGAGATCAATACAAAATTTACAAACATAATAAGAAAAGTGTAAGGTAGTCACACAAAGCAACGGAAAATGAATTTTAAATATAGATAATATAAAAACAATTTATCTCCTAGCACTGGACAAATTTTATTTTTTATTAAGAAACTGACAACTGTAGCATAAAACAAACCATGCGAACTTCAACTTCATGGAAAATTGTCAAGACTTTTGGCGAACTTTCTGAATTCCTCGCCTGCTATTATATAGGTAGAAAGTTCTAATCCTTGTTCATGACAAGTTGATTCTCTTTAGTTAATTAGGTACTTCATTCTTCTAGTTGTTCTAGAATTAAGTCTGAAAGGCTTTTGCGGCTTTACTTCTTCTAGATGTGTTTACGTTTTGTTTTTTTTTAATTTGCTTCTATCTACTTAATCTGTTAGTCGATGTGTCTTAGAAATATTGATCAATTTAACCCTTTCACACGAGTGCGACTCGTGTCTAAAAATTTAGGCCAACCGCATCTAGAACGAGCGCGACTCGTGCCCCAAGCAAAGTGCATTTGTGTAGTTGCTTCATTTTATTTTGGTTCAAATTCCAATGTCTAGGAGTTATTATTAGTGAAATTGATGTCATTTTTCACTGAAACAACTTCATTATAGAGTCAACCTTTCCAGCAATGAAGATTCATCAATGATCTCAAAACTTCTTACGAATGGCCCTCATCTAAACAAACATGAAGGCAATTCATAGAAAGTTTTCAGGACCTTGGTTAACCTCCTCTATCCGCTCCATCTGCAACTTTGTAGTTTTTATTCTTATTGATGACAAGTTTTCATTCTTTGGTTCCACTTATTTCACGTGTACGTAACCTTATATAATTTTTCAAATCAAGAGTTAAAAATTTCGTTTTCTTCTAATTCAAATTGAAAGTGTAGATATTTTCTTTTCAGGTAAATTTATGACAATTATATTTTAGCAAGTCACAAATACATTATTTTTGAGTAGTTTAAGTAAGTTTTAAGCTTATTTCACGAGTGGATAACTATATATAATTTTTCAAATCAATAGTTGAAAATTTCGTTTTCTTCTAACTCAAGATTAATGTGTATATATATTTTTTCCACCATGATTTACGACAGTTATTTCTTAGTATGTCAAAAGCACGTTAATTGTAAGTAGCCTAAGAAAGTTTTAAGCTTATTTCACAAGTGGATAACTTTATATAACTTTTCAAATCAAGAGTTGAATATTTCGTTTTCTTCTAATTCAAATTTAAAGTGTAGATATTTTCTTACCAGCTAGATTTATGACAATTATTTTTTAGCAAGCCACAATTACATTATTTTTGAGTAGTTTAAGGAAGTTTTAAGCTTATTTTACGAGTGGGTAACTTTGTATAATTTTTCAAATCAAGAATTGAAAATTTGGTTTCCTTCTAATTGAAGTTTAAAGTGTAGATATTTTCTGTTCAGCTAGACTTATGACAATTATTTCTTAATATGTCAAAACCACATTATTTTTTAGTAGTTTAAGAAAATTTTAAGCTTATTTTGTGAGTGGATAACTTGAAAAACAAGTCACAAGTTGAAAATTTCGTTTTCTTCTAATGCAAATTTAAAGTGTAGATATTTTCTTTTTCGCTAAATTTATGACAATTATTTCTTAGTATGCCTAAACTACATTATTTTTAAATAGTTCAAGGAAGCTTTAAGCTTATCTCACGAGTGGATAACTTTATATAATTATTTAAGTCACGTGTTGAAAATTTCATGTTCTTCTAATTCAAGTTTAAAGTATAGATATTTCCTTTTCAGCTAGATTCATGTCAATTATTTCTTAACATGTTAAAACCACATTATTTTTGAGCAGTTTGTGAAAGTTTTAAGCTTATTTCGCAAGTAGATAACTTTATATTACTTTTCAAATGAAGAGTTAAAAATTTCGTTTTCATCTAATTTAAGTTTAAAGTGTAGATATTTTCTTTTTAGCCATATTTATGATAACTATTTCTTTACAAACCAAAATCATATTATTTTTTATTAGCTTAAGGAAGTTTTAAGCTTATTATGCGAGTGGATAACTTTATACAATTTTTCAAATCAAGAGTTGAAAATGTCGTTTTCTTCTAATTAAAGTTTAAAGTGTAGAAATTTTGTTTTCAACTAGATTTAGGGCAATTATTTCTTAGTATGTCAAAACCACATTATTTTTAAATAGTTAAAAGAAGTTATAAGCTTATATCACGAGTGGATAACTTTATATAATTTTTCAAGTCACGTTGAAAATTTCGTTTTCTTCTAATTCAAGTCTAAAATGTAGATATTTTCTTTTTAGCCCTATTAATGACAATTATTTCTTAGTATATCAAAACCATATTATTTATGAGTAGCATAAGGTAGTTTTAAGCTTATTTAACGAGTGGATAACTTTATATAATTTTTTAAATAAAGAGTTAAAAATTTCGTTTTCATCTAATTCAATTTTAAAGTGTAGATATATTCTTTTCAGCCATATTTATGATTATTATTTTTTGAAAAATCAAAATCACATTATTTTTGAGTAGCTTATTTCACAATTGAATAACTTTATATAATTTATAAAATCAAGAGTTGAAAATTTCGTTTTCTTCTAACTCAAGATTAATGTGTATATATATTTCTTCCACCATGATTTACGACAGTTATTTCTTAGTATGTCAAAAACACGTTAATTATAAGTATCCTAAAAAAGTTTTAAGCTTATTTCACGAGTGGATAACTTTATATAATTTTTCAAATCAAGAGTTGAAAATTTCGTTTTCTTCTAATTCTAATTTAAAGTGTAGATATTTTCTTTCCAGCTAGATTTATTACAATTATTTCTTAATATGTCAAAACCACATTATTTTTGAGTAGTTTAAGAAAGTTTTAAGCTTATTGCGCGAGTGGATACCTTTAAATATTTTTTCAACTCAAGAGTTGAGATTTTCGTTTTCATCTAATTCAAGTTTAAAGTGTAGATATTTTCTTTTCAGCCATATTTATGATTATTATTTTTTGTCAAATCAAAATCACATTATTTTTGAGTAGCTTAAGGAAGTTTTAAGCTTATTTTGCGAGTGGATAACTTTATATAATTTTTCAAATTATAAGAGTTGAATATTTCGTTTTCTTCTAATTCAAGTTTAAAGTATAGATATTTTCTTTTCAGCTAGTTTTATGACAATTATTTCTTAGTATGTTAAAACCATATTATTTATGAGTAGACTAATGAAGTTTTAAGCTTATTTCACGAGTGGATAACTTTATATAACTTTTCAGATCAAGAGTTGAAAATTTTGTTTTCTTCTAGTTAAAGTTTAAAGGGTAGATATTTTCTTTTTAGCCATATTAATGACAATTATCTTTTAGTATATCAAAACCATATTATTTATGAGTAGCCTACGAAAGTTTTAAGCTTATTTTGCGAGTAGATAACTTTATATAACTTTTCAAATCAAGAATTGAAAATTTCGTTTTCATCTAATTCAAGTTTAAAGTGTAGATATTTTCTTTTCGGCTAGATTTATGACAATTATTTCTCTATATGTCAAAACCACATTATTTTTGAGTAGTTTAAGAAAGTTTTAAGCTTATTTCACGAGTAGGTAACTTTATATATTTTTTCAAATCAAGAGTTAATAATTTCGTTTCCTTCTAATTCAAGTTTAAAGTGTAGATATTTTCTCTTTATCAATTATAATGATGTTTATTTTTTAGTATTTTAAAACTACATTATTTTTGAATAGCCTAGGGAAGTTTTAAGCTTATTTCACGAGTAGATAACTTTATATAATTTTTCAAATCAAGAGTTGAATATTTTGTTTTCTTCTAATTCAAATTTAAAGTGTAGATATTTTCTTATCAGCTAGATTTATGACAATTATTTTTTATCAAGCCACAATCACATTATTTTTGAGTAGTTTAAGGAAGTTTTAAGCTTATTTCACGATTGAATAACTGTATATTACTTTTTAGATCAAGAGTTAAAAATTTCGTTTTCTTCTAATTCAAATTTAAAGTGTAGATATTTTCTTTTCAGGTAAATTTATGACAATTATATTTTAGCAAGTCACAAATACATTATTTTTGAGTAGTTTAAGTAAGTTTTAAGTTCATTTCACGAGTGAGTAACTTTATATAATTTTTCAAATCAATAGTTGAAAATTTCGTTTTCTTCTAACTCAAGATTAATGTGTATATATATATATATATATATATATTCCACCATGATTTACGACAGTTATTTCTTAGTATGTCAAAAACACGTTAATTGTAAGTAGCCTAAGAAAGTTTTAAGCTTATTTCACGAGTGGATAACTTTATATAACTTTTCAGATCAAGAGTTGAAAATTTCGTATTCTTCTAATTCAAGTTTAAACTCTAGAAATTTTCTTTTCGGCTAGATTTATGACAATTATTTCTTAATATGTCAAAACCATATTATTTTTGAGTAGTTTAAGAAAGTTTTAAGCTTATTTTACGAGTGGATAACTTTATATAATTTTTCAAATCAAGAGTTGAAAATTTCGTTTCCTTCTAATTCAAGTTTAAAGTGTAGGTATTTTTTTTTTATCAAGATTTATGATGTTTATTTCTTAGTATTTTAAAACCACATTATTTATGAGTAGCTTACGGAAGTTTTAAGCTTATTTTGCGAGTAGATAACTTTATATAATTTTTCAAATCAAGAGTTAATAATTTCGTTTTCTTCTAATTCAAATTTAAAGTGTAGATATTTTCTTTTTATCAAGATTTATGATGTTTATTTCTTAGTATTTTAAAACCACATTATTTTTGAGTAGCCTAAGAAAGTTTTAAGCTTGTTTCACGAATGGATAACTTTATATAACTTTTCAGATCAAGAGTTGAATATTTAGTTTTCTTCTAATTCAATTTTAAAGGGTAGATATTTTATTTTCAGAAAGATTTATGACATTTATTTCTTAGTATGTCAAAACCACATTATTTTTGAGTAGCCTAGGGAAGTTTTAAGCTTATTTAACGAGTGGATAACTTTATATAATTGAAATTCTTCTTTTGGTGGATGTTCAAAATCAATGTTTCATTTGAGCTCTCTGTCAAAAACTTCTTGAATTGTCCATGCTCTGATTTTTCTCAACCAAGAAATTTTCTTCTGGCCTTCTCACCATTTTCCTTCTATCTTGCTTTGCAGGATAAGTTGTAGTATGTTATACTATAAATAAATATAAAAAATGTCGTCTTTCGTTTTATGGTAGTCCAAGTCGAGTTCACTGATTGTATTTCACGAAAGTGCTTCTCGTATTTTCAGGTGCGGAAGGTTCTAATCCTTGGTGATGATCAATTGTTCTTCTTTAGTTCCTTAGGTAAATCGTTCTTTTGGTTTTTGTCGCATTTTTGAACGAGCTCATATAATCTTAACCTGAGAACATTGTAGCCTTAAATAAATGTAATTTTTCGCTAGAAAACAGTACACAACTTCACTATAGAGCAAAGGAGATCGCCGATTCTAAACATTCTTCTTTTTTTAAGGAAATCCCTCCTCATTATTAAATGAGTAAAAAACTCCTGTTTGGGAAGAGGTGCTTCTTACGAACATCTGAAGAATTATCATACCCCATCCTCCTCCTCATTAGGTACCTATATGCAACTGTTAAGATCGAACATTTTCTTCCTTAACGATGATAAGTTGTACTTCTTTGATTCCTTAGGTAAACGGTTAATTAAGTTCCATTTTGTCCTGGAATTAAGTTCTGACTATTCCTCTTCCAGATGTGTTGACATATTTTTGAATAAGCTCCTATCTAGTCAACCTGTTGTCTGATGTGTTCAATAGGAGAGGTTAAATTGCTTTCAATTAATAAATGTCCTTCGGATTTTTAGTAAGAAGCTTAGTAACCCTTAAATCAACGTGAATTTTCACTACGCTGATACAATTTCATTATGATGATAATGTTTATTTAAACGAGAATAATTTGTACATGAACATTGTGGAGGTCCGAAGGTCGAATCCTTGATGGTAAAAAAGTTTGTAAGGGGATTTACCTCTTGATAAATTAACGTATTATTTTTGAAGAACCTTTCAACTGCTCTGTATCAATTTAAGCAGTATATTAGTGGATTTAGGACGTCGAAATCATTGGGATCATTATTAAAGGGACAAAGACGCCTTAAATTTAAGACTGGAATACCTCAAACCTCTTATCAAGACAGTAAATACATAAATAGTTTGATTTTGTGATTTTGCTCTTTGTTGAGTGATATTATTGTAATTGCCATTACTACACATTCACTTTTTGATTTACAGCATTATGGTTTGCACTGGCTTGACTCTTGAATCTTCTAAATAGCTTCTAACTGCTTGCATTTTCCGGATAAGAATTTTTTCGTCTCTTCGTAAGATGTCACTTTAATTATCCTTCAACATTGTTATTACTCTTAAAATTTAGATTGAGCGAGTGTGAGAAACTTCGAAATTCAGAAATCTCAAAGAAAAAATATGATTCAAAAAAATTCTTGCAATTTGATACAGAAAATCCAACAAATTGTAAAAATTTGAAAAGAATAATGCTGGCTACATATGATGGAGAATTTTTACAATTTGGAAAACAAATTGCTGGAAAGTTTTGGTCATGTAAAGTAGTAAATAGTGAAAACTCTTGAAAAATGGGAGAAAGAAAGTCAAAGAAAATTCTTCTACGAAAAGAATTTACTGAAAAATTTAACTAACGAAATGTTGAAAATATATCAAAAGATGGAATAACAATTGCTTGAGAAGCCAGAAATAGTGGAAAATTTCAGCAATTTGGATGGAGGAATCTTATAAGAAAGAGCGGAAAATCTTTCGAAAATGAAAGAAAAATTACTGAATATTTTAAGATCTCGCAATTTGTAAAAAAAAACGGTTAACGCAAAGGAATGAATTATGAAAAGTTCTTGTAATAATAAAGAAAGACTTTCGGTCATAGCCCATACAGTGACGTACTAACACAAATTATACTGTATATATGTATTATTGTAAATATTTGTTACTGGAATAAAGATGTTTTATATAAAGAAAGAATGATGTAAAACTCTAAAAAAAATAAAACAAATTATGCAATAAATGGTGGAAAATATACTAATAAGTAAACATTAAATAAATACTTGGTTTGTTTTACTGATTATAACGGGTGTCCAACAATTATTGCAGTCCCGGGTGGCGTTGGAATAAAAAACGTAGGTCGATTCTTACATGTTGCAAATAAATGAACTAACATTTTAATTGTCAAACATAACCTAAACGTGCATTAAAAATGTCAGTTCATTTATTTGCAACATGTAAGAATCGACCTACGTTTTTTATTCCAACGCCACCCGGGACTGCAATAATTGTTGGACACCCGTTAGATAAATTTCTCTCGACTAGTTTCGCTTTTTACAGCATTTTCAAGATTCTTGTAATTTGGTAGAGAAATTCCTAAAAAAACTCTAATGGAATGGTGGTGTATACTCGAAAAAAGTGGTTGGTAAATGATGACACCACAAAAATTGTATTATTAAGTTTGTTATATTGCTAGTCTTTATCTTTGTTCTTTCAGTCTTCTCGATCTTAGCCCTTTCTTCTTCCCAGTTGTCGCATTTGAAGAATGTATGTTGTATATTGTATCCTCTTCTCCTCAGTATATGCAGTTACTCTGCTAAATGGAATCGTTTCAGGTGTGCACCAAAAACTCCACGTTCACTGAGAAATTAACAGAAATGGTAATCAATTTCTCTGTGTTTTCTTTTGATTCACATTTCAAGATTGTTTACCTGTTGTTTTGTCGAGTTTGCCTTCCTTATTGCGGTCATCTTTCTTTTCGTATGCAAATCATCTTTGTAGGCCCTGAAGTTCTATTGGTGGATTTTCAGTAATAACTTGTAGTGCCTCATTTGAGATTGAGTGATATGCTTCTTTTACCTTTAAGAGCACTCGCCTTTGTGCCTTCTCCGTTTTTTGCTTATATGTTTCTGTCTTAAGAGATTCCATAGAGCATGATCAAATGTATCACTGAGCTTAGTATGGAACTTAAGGCCCTTCATATTGTATATATTCCTAGCCAGGCTCATGGTTGATTTTTCAGCTTTTTCAGATATTGTATCAATGTCTGCTTTCATCCTAATGTTTCTTCCTATGTATACTCCTAGGTATCTAATGGAGTCCTTTGTTTCGACTATTTGGTTTTTAACCCTTATTTATGCTTCTTTAAACTTATATCCGTCATATAGGATCGCTGTTTCTAGTTTTTGGGGTGAGATTGATAGGTCAAAAGTTACCTTATTTAGTGCATATTGTGCCTTTCTACAAATGTGGTTTTATCTTTAGGTGTGACTATGATCGACAAATCATCGCATATCCGACTAAGTCAAACCCATTTGGTAGTCTCATGTTCAAGACTTCGTCATAGTGTATGTTCCATACAACGGGGCCCAGGACTGAGCCCTGGGGTACTTCACATGTTATTGATATGGTTCGCTTTGTGACGATGATCAGTTTTCTGTCTGATAGGTAGTTGTCTATAATTTTCTGTAGATTTTGCTCGATATTCTATAGCATCCATGATGTTGTCCAATGTTACCGTATTAAATGTATTTTTAATGTCTATTGTAATAAGCAAGCATAGACTTCTGTTACTGTATGCTTTGTCCGTGTTTTTTATATCTATCTTAAAGACTTTTGCTAGTACGAGTAAAGATGCACTATCTTCCTTGGCGGAACCCGTATCGATTATTTGATAGTTCGCTTTTCAGTGCCAGGTCTTCTGTCAGCCTACTGACTATGAGTGTCCAAATAATTTCCCTGCGCTCTCGATTAAGCATAATGGCCTATATGTCTTCCAATCATAAGTGTCTTTGCTTGGCTTCTCAATCAATATGAGTTGTGCTTTTTTCTATTCCCTTGTGAAGTTGACATGTACATGTATAGAATTCATCACTTCCAGGTGTTGTTGTGGGCAGGCTTGTAATTATGTTTTTATAATTATTGATGAAATATTGTCAGGATCATGTGCTCTTTTATCTTTGAGCTTTGCTGATGCATGTTCTAGTTCCTCCACAGTGAAATGGGGTCGGTTATTATATGATCCGTATGGTTGAAAATAAATCAGAAGCTTTTTTCCTCATCTAATTCATCAGTATTTTGAAGTCGGAACCTATGACAGGCTATCTCTGATCCCACGGGTTGGTGTCTATATCTTTTATTATGTTGTTCCAGCATATTTCTTTAGCTTTTAAGATATCTCGTTTTAGTTCCTGTTTTTTCAGTCTATAGTCCCCCTTTAGGAGATCTAATTGCTGCTGTCGTGTTCCTCTGTAGGTGCCTTTCTTTCCTGGCTTCGCCGATCTCCGGCAACCACCAATTTGTCGTATTTTGGGTTCTATTTCTCTTGGGTTTAAATATTTTATTACATACAGCGATTTTTGCCTTCATGACTGCTTTATTCAGATAAAAAAATATTGTTTATTCGCTAAATGTATACATTTTGAGTGCAAAGCACTCATTATCAATAGCTTACTAGTAAGCTATTGGTAATCTTACTTACTAGTAAGCTATTGATAATGAACGCTTTGCACTCGAAATGTATACATTTAGCGATTAAAACATATTTTGTGAAAGAAACCATTATTTTCTGCGTAATTATCAAATCTATCTTCACGTAACTCTCAAAACCACATCTTTATTCAGCTCCAATTGTAGTTGTTTAATGTATCTGTGTTTTTTGTTTATGTCAATAATCCATCCATGTGCTTTGCCGCTTTGCTTAGCGCTGAAAATGGTTAGCTATCCTTGTGAAAAAGATTGGTGCATGCTTAGATTTTCGCCCTCGGTGACTGTTCAGTTCTAATCTTCGCCATATTCATCGTGAGATCTATATATGATTTGCTCCGTGGTCTAACAAAAGTTGGCTTTATGCCTTCATTGTGTATTATCATGTTAGGAGTAACAGTAAAACTACAATATTATTACTACATGTTTGGAGAGAGTTAGTCTTTACCTTCTGTTTATCAAGTTGGACTCTTAATTCTTTATTGAAGTCATCCTCGATATTTTCGTCCTCTTGGTTATCTTCCCAAACACTGGAAAAGAAATTATCAGAAGTTTGAAATACCATTTTCTTCACTCTTTCTTTTAATAATAATTACTCTTCACGTACTCAAACATTCCAACAGAAACTAGAAAATAAAGACGAGCAGGATGTCTCTTTCTTTCTCTGTCTAATCTTCTACTGGAAACTCTTTGAATTCATCACCTTCCTCTAATACTCCCAAATCGAGCTTTGATTTTTTAGTAGACATGTCTAAATTTGTATATTTAATTTGAAAAACACACGGTAATACAAAATTGCAAAAAGTGAAAAAAAATGAGTCATACATTCTTGCCTCTATGCCTTTTTGATCTTCGTTATTGACATTAAGGTCGCTGTCTATAATGACTTCTTTCTTTGTAGCCTTTGTGCAGTTGGCAAATTCGTTGTGGGTCGATTCAAATTAAGTTTGAGTATTGCTTGATGGAATGTAGCATAAAAATCGTTCAGTTAAGCCGTTACAAGCTTGTTTTTTTTTGGTGCGTATTCTATATAGTTTGGTTTTATTGTTATAAACTCGTATGCCAATCTACATATTTTTATTTGTTATAAAATTCCTTATTTTAGTTATTTTTTGATTTCTTGGATCTTAACGGCGTTCACTTGGTGGTACATTTCAATATTAAGAATAAAGAAAACACTTTTACTTTTTTATACCACTTTAAGTTTTATTTTCAGTGACTAGTTTCGACTACACGGTAATCATTATCAAACTAAGTGTAAGTAAGACTTAGTTTAAAACTTAAAGTGGTATAAAAAAGTAAAAGTGTTTTCTTTATTCTTAATTTTTTGCTTCGGCTATAATAATTCTCTAGCGTTTTGAGCTAAGAATTCCATAGTCCTTCTACAGTGACTCAGGTTTCTCTGGAGTATTAGTAATTGTTTATTTTGGTTAGCCATTGTTTCTTTTTGAGTTCTGGCGTCTCATTTTCGACATTTGTCCTCTAATCTTTGTGCATTTTTCAGTTCCAGCAATCATAGATGAGACAAAAACCTTGCCGCTACATTCCTTCCGTATGTGTCGCATTGGGTCACAATTATGGCACGTTTTAGCCCTATTTGGCCCTTCGTAGTCTTTGGATTGCTTGGATTGATGGCCGTATTTCCACTTTTAGCATCATCGTATTGCGATTATACGTTTTGTATAACACTTGGACCATCATTCTCATAATTATCTGTTGTTTCCTTTAACGCAGTCAGCGTAGCAATGTTGATGATCTTTTGATTTGGTCTTAATTCGCTTATTTTGACGTCCGTCTCGTTAAACGGCCCTATAATGTCTTCAACAGCTTTGGATAGTTCTCTCCTGGTAAGCATACTATCCATGCCTTTAATATGTATTGTATCTCTTCTGGTTTTATTTCTACCCATCATAGATACTTTCTTTCCTTCCTTCTCGAGAGGTTTCAGTAAATGCAAGAACTCGCTTACCGCGTTGTTATCCTTGTCTGAAACTGTCAGTAGTTGCCCTTCTTTGGTGGTTCTGATTATTCTCATGACCTGCAGATTCTTCTTTACTGCATGTAGAATTACAGTGAATATATCAATTCAGTGAAAACTATATCAGCTTGACATTAATTTGAAATAAATAAATAAAACCATTAATTGCCCTTAATTAAATATACAAAAGAGCACCGACAGCTACAACCACATCATTTATTTTTATATTTTTTATTACGAATTAACTCATGTTTTAATTTAATTATCTAAAATCAAATGAATATTTTGAACATTCGAGTTGTTCCTCAAGGTTCTTTATATCTAAAATATATATAAAAATTGTAAATTATTTCGTTTCAAGAGAAATTTGTTCGAGTGTTTATTTGTTATATGCAAGACTTGAATTCTTCACCTAAAGCTTAAATATTTTAGAACAGAAAGAACTAAACGGATAATTCCTCGTAATCTTTAAGCATAAGATCTAATACATTACATCAGGTGTGAATAAACAGTGCAGTGTTTTAAAAATGCAATAGTTTAATGGAAATTGTATATATTACAAGTAGACAATAGAAAAATGAAAATTTATTTATAGTTTGATAATATTATGTACTTTTAATATCAAAGAGACAATAATTCTGCTTATCAATGTACCACTTAATACTCGACGATTAAATAATATTGTCAATATTAATAGAATAACCTAATATTGACCGAATAACTATGATAAAGAATGTGGTTAATCTTTGAACTTTTATATGGTGATTAGTTTATTAAATCTTAATAAGTGCGATTATTATATAGCGGAAAATTACATAATTTTTATGCACATATTAAAATTTAAAACAAATGTTTTTTTGTAGCGTAATTTTAAGCAAACAATAAATAATGGATGATGTCCTAAAAAAAACTCCACCAAAAGCTATTTGCAATATGCAAAAATATAAGATAGTACCTTGAAATTAATATTTATATACATCAATGACGATTATGCAGAATTTTTGCATAGATAAATGAAATATAATTATTCAGACGTGTACATTGTTGGAAAATTTCTTTATAAAGCATTTGCAATATTTACCATACTATTTTCAGAAGAATGAATAATGTTTAAATATTATTTAATTTAAAAAAAATAATACCAGAATAATTCCTATTATAATGATAATAGCCGGAACCACGCTTAATTGTAGTTTTATGGTATTTATTATTGATACGTAATATCCCTGAACTAATTTAAATTGGAACACTTGTTATGTTTCATATTGTTGTTTATATATTATATATTATTGTTTAAAATATTTTATTAGGATGATTAAAATGATTAATTATCGTGATAAGAACATTGTTATATTAAGTGTTTCTCCACCATTTAGATTTAATTTCAAGTCTTCAATTAAATAACCGCACACGCAACGTGTCACCTTGGGATCTCCGGTTGCAATTACGATGATGCCAACTTTTGATGAGTTTAGACATCAACAAATTAACAAGCCGTTCGTTTATGCGCTCCTCACTTACCGTTTTGAGGCCCCGTGCTTATCCAAAAGCCAGCCCTGGACACGTTGTACCGCACGGAGTACTCCGTTTCGTCGCCTTTGTCGATCGTCAGGATCCTCAGCCACTTGGTCTCATCCTGGAAGTTGCGTCTCCTACCGTAGTACACGACGTCGCTGCTGTGATGGTAGTTTTCGTCGTTCGAGGTGTATATTTTAAAGCCGTCTGTGTACGTAGTACCTTGTGTTGAGTAAATATAATCTGAAATTAAAAAAGAAAAATCATAATCATGTTGCCACCATCGTAGAAACATCGCTGTATTTTTTGGGTTATTGCTTATGAACTGTTTTTCGACGATAACATGCTACGAAAATTCTGGGTTAACATAATGGTACCTTAAGATTCGCTAAATATTTTAAACACTAGAACATTATATTTAAGCTTTTAATATTTATTAGAAGAGCTGAAAAGGTTTTGACAAAAATTCTTGAATTTTTTAATATTTTTCTCTATCAAACTTTTCAACATAAGTTGTACGAGGGTTACTATTTATGTATTGAAAATAGAAAGAATAGACAAATGAATTTTATCAAAAATATTCTTATCTGTACACTTTCGCATGGGATTGAACCACCCTTCAAAGCACTTTGTCCAAGCAGAATATGGTAGCTCTAAAACATGCATTTTCGCTTCTTCAGTTGATGAAAATCGTTGTCCACGCAGTTTATATTTACAAGATAAAGTCATTGGTATATATATACCAATATATAGGTATAGCGCCAAAAATGTCGAACTACGATGCCAATGTTAGATTGACACTGACAATATCAGTGTGGTCAGTACTCAATGCATAAATAGCAACCCTCATAGATAATATAAAATTGAACAACTTTTAGATGTCATCTATCACCTGTGATTTGTTGGTTGAACAACTTTTAAATGAAAAGTAATACTTGTTTTGTTCTATAATGTTCTTATTATTTGTTGCCTGACACGTGTTTCGGTCTTTGCAGACCATGATCAAAGTTTAAAGTCAACTGGCAACTATTATTTATTATCCGTCATCTGCAATATGCTATATGCCATATGCCATATGTCATATGTTAACTGTCAACTGTCAAATCACAGCTGTAAAAAGGAAATGAAATTTTGTAAAAAAGTAAAACTTGAAAACAATTAAACTTTTTCTTCGTCTTTCTTTCTTATTAAATTTCAATTCGTTTTCGGTAAAATTGATTGATTGATTACTTATGACAGGTGACAGATGACAATTAAGAGATTTTTACAGATGACAGAAGGAAGATGGCAGATGACAAATGATCGTTCCCAGTTGACAGATTGCATGACTGTTGACAGGTTACAAGTGACAGTCTATAGTTGTTATTTGTCTGTTCACATTTAGTCTCCACATGGCATATAACAGCTGACTAATGACAGTTGCCAGATGACAAATGACGGTTGACAGATATTAGTTGATAGTTGACAGTTGACACATAACAGATGAGAGATAACAGATACCATTTAACAGATGAGAGATTATAGATGACAGATAACAGATCGCAGATTACAGTTGATAGATAACATGACAAATGACAGTTGACACATGACAAGTTTTTAAAAAATTACTCTTTAATAAAATTTCAATTGGTTAAATTGGTTATATAATTTAAACTATTCAAAACTTTTGACGAAGAAATGGTTTAAAAAGAATTAGTTTTAACGAGAACAAAAAAAATGAAAAAAAAAAACTGTCATTTGTCAACTGTGATCTGTAATGTGGCAACTATCATCTGTTCAAACTAACAAATCACATATGTCAACTGCCATCTTATCACTTGTAATCTGTCAACTAACAACGGTCATTTGTCATCTGTCATTTGTTAACTGTTATCTGTCATATGTCATCTTCGTTCTGCCATCTGTCATGTCATCTGGTAACTATTGACCTGTCAAGGGTCATTTCAAATGTTTTTATTTGTAAAATTTGAATTGTTTGTTTTATATCTTTTATTTAACAAGATTGTTTTTCCTTAAGTTTTAACTATTTTTAAACTGCCAACTATCAACTCATATCTATCAACTGGCAACTGTCATCTGTAATATGTCATATATCCTGAGGAGACTGTCATATGTTAACTGTCAACTGTCAAATCACAGCTGTAAAAAGGAAATGTGAATTTTGTAAAAAAATAACACTTGAAAATAATTCAACATTTTCTTCGTCTTTCTTTCTTATCAAATTTAAATTAGTTTTTGGTAAAATTGATTTCTTTCAGATCTGAGTTGACACTTGTGAGGAAGAAAGATGACAGTTGACAAATAATCGTTTCCAGTTGACAGATTACATGACAGTTGTCAGGTTACAAATGACATATCACAGGTGACAGGTGACAGTATACAGTTGTGATTTGACAGTTCACAGTTAGCATATGACATGACAGATGACAGTCTTCACATGGCATATGACAGATGACAAATGACAGTTGCCAGATGACAGGTGACAGTTGACAGATTTGAGTTGATAGTTGATAGTTGACACATAATAGAGAACAGATCGTAGATGACAGTTGTTAGATAACATGACAGATGACAGTTGTCACAGGACAAGTGTTTTAAAAATTACACTAAATTGGTTATATAATTTAAACTATTCAAAACTTTTGGAAAACAAAAAGCTGCCATCTGTAATGTGGCAACTGTCATCTGTTAACTAACAAATCACATAAGTCCACTGTCATCTTGTCACTTGTAACCTGTCAACTGCCATGTAATCTGTCAACTGACAACAGTCCTTTGTATTCTGTCATTTGTTAATTGTTATCTGTCATATGTCATCTTCGTTCTGTCATTTGTCATGTCATCTGGTAACTATTGACCTGTCAACGGCCATGTGATATGACAACTGGCAATGGTCATTTTAAATGTTTTTATTTGTAAAAATTGAACTGTGTGTTTTATATCTTTTATTTAACAAAATTGTTTTTCCTTACATTTTAACTATTTTTAAACTGCCAACTATGAACTCATATCTGTCAACCTGACACCTGCCATCTGGCAACTGTCATTTATTATCTGTTATCTGTAATATGTCATATGTCATGTGGAGACTGTCATATGTTAACTGTCAACTGTCAAATCACAGTTGTAAAAAAATGAAATTTTGTAAAAAAATAAAACTTGAAAACAATTCAACTTTTACTTCAACTTTCTTTCTTATTAAATTTCAATTCGTTTTTGGTAAAATTGATTGATGACTTATAGAAGATGCCAGTTGGCAATTAAGAGCTGACAGATGTGAGTTGACAGTTGTGAGGTGAAAGTTTACAGATCACAGATAATAGTTGACACATGGCAAATGATCGTTGCCAGGTGACAGATTATAAGACAATTGACAGCTTACGAGTGATATATGACAGGTTACAGATGACAGTCGACAGCTGTGATTTAACAGTTAACATATGACATGACAGAAGACAGTATCTACATGATATATGGCATATTGCATATGACAGATGATAAATCGTTTCCAGTTGACAGATTACATGACAGTTGACAGGTTACAAGTGACATATGACAGGTGACAGTGTACAGTTGTGATTTGATAGTTCAGAGTTAGCAAATGACATAACAGATGACAGTCTCTACATGACATATGACAGGTGACAGATATGAGTTGATAGTTGACAATTGGCACATAAAAGATGAGAGATAACAGATACTATTAAACAGATGAAAGATAATAGATGACAGAGGACAGATCGCAGATGACAGTTGACACATGACAAGTTTTTTAAAAATTACTTTTTAATTAAATTTCAATTGGTTATTGGTTAAATTTTAACCATCCAAAACTGTTGGAAGAAATGGTTTAATATTTGCTTAAAATGGATTGGATTTTTATGGAAAATAATTTAAAGAAAACTGTCATTTTGTCAACTGTTATCTGCTAACTGTCAACTGTCATCTATCACCTGTGATTTGTTGGTTGAACAACTTTTAGATGAAAAGTAATACTTGTTTTGTTCTATAATGTTCTTATTTTTTGTTGCCTAGCACGTGTTTCGGTCTTTGCAGACCATGATCAAAGTCTTCTCCAAAAAGTTGAAATATAGGCTTAAATTAAGCCAAAAATAATGATAAATAGAAAGAAAAAGGGACTCTCACTATCTATTAGAAACAAGGGTTAGAGTGGAAGATAATCGCAGCTGCATGAACTCCGCCCAGCTTCATCCATTCGAAATTTTTGTATCTTTTATATAATATTTTTGTATTTCCTTATGTATTCTGTTGGAAAGGAAGCTAATGTCTAATAAACATAAACAAAATTGGGATTACTTAGGTTTTTTTGGTACAGTAGTATATTGTAGAGGAAGGAATTGTTAGGATCACTTAGTTTTGGTTAAAATACGTTCACTGACCTGTAAGTTTTTTAAAACAGGATGACAACGGTTTGGGATAGGGATTGCAGCATAGTCCAACATTGAGGTCGACCTTTTATCCGAAGCTTTCCTTCAAACCCCATTCTTAATTCTTTAGGATGAAAAAAAAAACAGAGATGTCTCGCTCTCAGACACTCAACTTATTCATCACAAGGTAAATCCAAAAATATAACTATCTACATTTACAAACTGCTAACATATACAGCTTTATTTTTTGATCTAACTTGTGGTGAATAAATTAAGGGTCTGAAATATCTCGCTCTATTTTTTTACATTTTCATCTTATGGATTTGAGAATGAAGTTTGAAAAAAAATGATACTTACACGTCGCGAATAGTGTGATACGTATGTTCTGTATTGAGATTCCAAATGGAAATGTGAATGCACGGTGAAAAAATGAATGAAAAAAAAACAGGATTTTTTTGGTATTAATAGATATTCTCCATTTGATAAACTAGTTCCAATAAAAGGAACAGAAACTACTGAAAAACACTATAAGAAAATTTCTGCTATTTTAAAAAGACATTCGACATTTCTAGAATTTACCAGTTAGAAATCTGGATGGGACATTTCTAGGAAGTACTATTAATTTCCAAAGTTCAATAGCATGGCGCAGAAGATGGCGGAACATCTAAAAATCTTGAGAAAAAATGTCCTTGATTTTTAGAAGCTATAAAGAATCTAGAAAAGTAAAAAAGGATAAAATCTTCTCAAAAAATGAGTAACATAATAATTGATGGGCGGCCTCTATCTGACTCTCCAATAACTTTAACATTAACAAAATGTTTTCATTAAATTTAATTGTGCTTCGGCACAATAAATTATATAATTGTTTATTTATAATTTAGTAATAATAATACACTTGTTGATTTATAACGCAGTAATTGAAGGGTATATAATCCAGTATTGAGGCATTTGAATTGTGGGTCTATCGGCGCATGCTAAAAATATCATGGACAGACCATATAACAAATGAGGAAGTTAGTCCAAAAATAAAAAAAGTTTGTTCAGACCATCAAGAAACAAGAAACGAAAATTAGAATATTTTGGACATATTATGCGGGGGAAAGATACTTAATTGATCTTGCAAGGAAAAATAGACGGTAAAAGATCAAGTAGGCGACGAAGAACTTCCTGGCTCTAAAATCTACGAGAGTGGTATGGACAGACATCTATCGAATTATTTAGAGCTGCTGCATCTAAAGTGAAAATTGTCATAATCCGTTGGGAAACAGCATCCTAAGAAGAATTGAAGGGTGGGACAGTGGATACCCACCCACCCTAGGTTTAGTTTCATAAAAATCTTGTATTTGTATTTTTTTTTACCTTTAAAATAAATTTCGTTTTCCTGAATATTTAAAAATTTAAAAGATAAGTTTAACTTTGTTTTTATTATTGCACAATCATTGCAGATTTCTAGAGTGGGTCTGGGTAATTAAAGTAACTTCGAAGAATTGTTTTAGAGCCTGGAATATTTCGATAAATAAATAAATAAATATCATTATTTTAAAATTTTAAAAATATAGTTAGAAATAATAGAAAATTCAGAAAATCTTAGAAAATAAATGAGTTTAATTAAATAAGGCAAAAGATCTTGAATAATTCTAAAAATCTTGAAGACTAATTTTGAGAAAATTCTGACAAAATAAAGCAAACAAATAATAATAATAATAATAATAATAATAATAATATTTATTAACGGAAAATCCATTTTACAGAAAAATAATAATAACACAGTTAAGTAAATGAAATAATATATATATAAAGGAAACTAAACCTAAAAATAATTAAAAAAACCAAAACGTAATCTAACACTAGCTTAATATATATAATAATATGAAAATAAAAGAAAGATAAAACTGTTAACGGTGGAGGCTTCTACTTCGTTATACATTATTCTTCACAAATAAAAAACTTTTTTAACTTTGTTTGATAACACTGACTTTATTTAGTGACTATAGTTTCGACAATTTTAACTTGTCATTATCAAACTAGAATCTTCTAGTTAAAATTGTCGAAACTATAGTCACTAAATAAAGTCAGTGTTTAACAAACAAAGTTAAAAAAGTTTTTTATTTGAAAAGAAAGATACATTATTGCAAGTTATTATAAATTTAAAACTAAGGTTAAGTTATCTAGAAACTTTTTGACGTCGACAAACAATCTAAACAGTTTTCTGTCAATCATAAAGTAACTTTTACTTGAAATACTATTATCTGAGCGTTGTACTAGAACCCTGTTTAAGTGGATAACTACCGACAAATCAAGGAAACTCAAACAGGTTTCCAAAAATTTATAAAATGCTCAAGGAGTAAAAGAATATATTTTTAGAAATTTGGATGACAATTTCAAAGAGAATAAAATATTGGAAAATTCTCAGAATATTCAAAACTATGGAGTCTTAAATTACAAAAATCTCAGAAAGAAAATCACAGAAAGATACATTTTTGGAAATTATTAGACATTGCTTAAATATTTAAGAACCTTTGAAGAACAGTTTACTGTAAAATTTCGGTGAAATTAAACAAAAAATTCTAATGCATTTCAATGAGATAAAGCAAGAAATTATGGATAACAAAAGAAACGATGATGAAGAAATTTACTTTAATTTAAAAGAAAATATTTCTTGAAGAACTTTATCACTTTTCTCTTGGTGAAATATTATAAAATATTAGGTAAAGAATTGATGAACACTTGGTTTGTTTCACTGATAAATCAGTGAAGCAAAGGAAATTAAAAGAGAAATTTGCAAAAGTTGTAGATCTCCGGAAAGGAAATTGTCGTAAAATATTAATTTTTTAAAGGTATTACCATAAATGTGCCATCTATTGTCTTAATATTACACTAGAACCTTTTGTGAGTGAATAACCACCAACAAACCAAGGGAACACAAACAGGTTTCCAAAAAATTATAAAATTCTCAAGGAGTAAAAGAATATATTTTTAGAAATTTGGATGACAATTTCAAAGAGAATAAAATATTGAAAAAATCTCAGAATATGCTACGAAATTCTGAAGTCTTAAATTACAAAAATCTTAAATAATAAAAGACAAAAATACAAGATAATCACAGAACGATATATTTTTGGAAATTATTAGACATTGCTTAAATATTTGAACCCTTTGAAGAACAGTTTGGATTTGATAAAGACAATACTGTAAAATGTCGATGAAATAAATAAAAAAATTCTGATGCATTTCGTTGAGATAAAGGAAGAAATGGTGGATAATGGAAGAAACGCTGCTGAAGAAATTACTTCAATTTAAAGGAAAATACTTGATTGTAGAGGCTTTCACTTTGTGATACATATTTTATAACTTTAAATAAAATAAAATAAACTTTGTTCATATCACACACTTTATTATTCTTAGTGACTATAGTTTCGACACAATTTAGCTGGTCATTATCAAACTAAATTACAAGAAAATCATAGAAAGATACATTTTTGGAAATTATTAGACATTGCTTAAATATTTAAGAACCTTTGAAGAACAGTTTGGAATTTGATCAAGACATTACTATAAAATTTCGATGAAATGAACAAAAAAATTCGAATGAATTCTGATAATATAAAGCTGGAAATGATGAATAATAGAAGAAACGCTGTTGATGAAAATTACTTTAATTTGAAGGAAAATATTTCTTGAAGAACTTTCTCACTTTTCTCTTGGTGAAATATTATGAAATATTAGTTAAAGAATTGATCAACACTTGGTTCGTTTCACTGATAAATCAGTGAAGTAAAGAAAATTAAAAGAGAAATTTGTAAAAGTTGTAGAAATCCAAAAAGGAAATTGTCACAAAATATTATTTTTCTAAAGGTATTACCATAAATGTGCCATCTATTGTCTTAATATTGCACCACCAACAAACCAAGGGAACTCAAATAGGTTTCCAAAAAATTATAAAATGCTCAAGGAGTAAAAGAATATATTTTTAGAAATTTGGATGACAATTTCAAAGAGAATAAAATATTGGAAAAATCTCAGAATATGCTACGAAATTCTGAAGTCTTAAATTACAAAAATCTTAAATAATAAAAGAAAAAAATACAAGATAATCACAGAACGATATATTTTTGGAAATTATTAGACATTGCTTAAATATTTGAACCCTTTGAAGAACAGTTTGGATTTGATAAAGACAATACTGTAAAATGTCGATGAAATAAATAAAAAAATTCTGATGCATTTCGTTGAGATAAAGGAAGAAATGGTGGATAATGGAAGAAACGCTGCTGAAGAAATTACTTCAATTTAAAGGAAAATACTTGATTGTAGAGGCTTTCACTTTGTGATACATATTTTATAACTTTAAATAAAATAAAATAAACTTTGTTTATATCACACACTTTATTATTCTTAGTGACTATAGTTTCGTCACAATTTAGCTGGTCATTATCAAACTAAATTACAAGAAAATCATAGAAAGATACATTTTTGGAAATTATTAGACATTGCTTAAATATTTAAGAACCTTTGAAGAACAGTTTGGAATTTGATCAAGACATTATTATAAAATTTCGATGAAATGAACCAAAAAATTCTAATGAATTCTAATAAGATAAAGCTGGAAATGATGCATAATAGAAGAAACGCTGTTGATGAAAATTACTTTAATTTAAAGGAAAATATTTCTTGAATAACTTTCTCACTTTTCTCTTGGTGAAACACTATGAAATATTAGGTAAAGAATTGATCAACACTTGGTTTGTTTCACTAATAAATCAGTGAAGCAAAGGAAATTAAAAGAGAAATTTGTAAAAGTTGTAGAAATTCGTAAAGGAAATTGTCGTATAATATTCATTTTTTAAAGATATTACCATATATGTGCCATCTATTGTCTTAATAATTTAATCTTAATTTTTTGAGTGAATAGCCATAAAGGCACATATATTGTCCAAGCGTTGTACTAAAACCCTTTTTTATGTAAATGGATAACCACCGACAAATTAAGAGAACTGACAACCGCGATAATTATAACAATAATAATGTTAACATTGTTAATTAAGAATGAAGAAAACACTTTTATTTTTTTATACCACTTTAAACTTGATACAGAAAATAAATGTACTACGAAGATCCAAGACATTGTCAGTTGTCGCTGTTGAAAGTTCCCTTAATTTGTCGGTGGTTATCCACTTAAACAGGGTTCTAGTACAACACTTAGATAATAGATGATAACTTTATGGTAATATCTTGATTGATGGTTTACCTGTAGAGTTATATATTCGAAAGTAAAACTCGTTTCCCAGTCTGCAACTGCGTTAATTTTTTTCAAGAATGAAATTGACTTGATTTAGCAGTTTTTAAAATTTTATCTGAAGTTAACATTTAATTATTTTAGCCTTTTCAACAATTTGTCTAAAACATTTTCATTTTTTTATTCGTCAGGCTTGTATAGATTATAAATTTTTAATTCGAAATTTTAATTATTTTTTACTGGACAATTTTATTGAGGCTTTATCAATATCAACTGCTTTCCCCTTACTTTAGATATTGTTATAATCTTTAAACTATAATAAACCTAATATTAATTTAGTATTGTCTAAATTAATAATATTCTTGATGAACAAGTATTCATTCTCCTGACCTACCACAATAATCAATACATTTATATTATTGGTTTTTGTGTTACGTGAAGAGAAATTTCATAAAACACGTTAGAATTCACTTTCATCACAATTTATTTTGTATTTACTAGATGTACATGCACTAAGTGCTCGAAATTTATAAATACAAAATAAATTGTGACAAAAGTGAATTCTAATGTGTTTTATTAATCAATACATTGCCTTATCGCACTCCCGACCTACCGTAATAAACTACGAATTAACGTAGTTTATGAGTACGACAGTTTCTGCGTATAATTTATAAGTTATAAGTTTTCTATTTTTAGTCATCTTTATTTATTATTTGTTACGTTGGGTATTAACAATGATAATCGTAATTGTATTACTTTACGGCTATCGACCCATGGTCTTTCTGCCAGTCTTTGTTATTTGTTATTGTTAGTTGTCCGTTGATGATTATATTGATGAAGATGTAGATGAGTCATGAAAAGATGTTATGAATTCGAAAATTTTTGTGGAAGGATGTTTGGTTTTAGGGGGTGTAAAGGATTGCGGGGTAAACATAGGTGCTTGAGGATGTCTTAGATATCAGGGTTAGTGGCAAATTTTGTAGCAAGATGTTCAAGGTGGTTTTCAATTGGAATTACTTGGGTTTTTTGGTATAGCAGTATGTTGGAAGGATTGTGAAGAGGGTTATTGGGATGCCTTAGTTTAGGTAAGGTTTGCAGGGCCAATCGCTCATTCACCTGCAAGTTTCTCAGAACAGAAGGGCGGGGATTTAGGAAAATGATTGCTGGATAGTCTAACAGAGGTCGACATGTCATTTTGTAAATATTTACTGCTGTTTTGTGGAAATTCCTTGATTTTTAAATGTAAGGTGTCTAAAATGTTGAGCTCTGTTTTTAATTTTCATTTTAAGAGTTTGGAAATGGTGTTTGAAAGACAGTTTAGGATCAAAGGTAATTCCAAGATACTTGCAGGTTGCGGATGATTTTTATTCATATATATGCGTTTTAGTAACAATTAATTACCATTCATATTAATTTATTAGCTTCAACTTTAATTTTTCAATTCTATTTTTGATGGATTGAAATTTTTGGAGTTTTTAACATTTGCCATTATTAATTGATGACTTGTAAGCTTACCTTCCTCTTTTCTCCTGTTATATCGATCCCTGAAGTTTTTAGGATACACATAATCGGAAGTGTATTCTGTAGTGGTAGACGTGTGCGGACTTGTGTCTTCGGTGATGTGGAAAACCGGACAGGCTTCATCATAAATAACCTCGTGTACGTTGTTCCTCTTCTGGTGAATTATTTCAACACCAAACCACATACCCATTAACTAGAAATCAAAAACAAAAACAGAGTATGAGTAATAAAAATGTATTAAAGTCCTTTACGCTGTAGAAAATTAACTAATAATTATAAAAAACACGAAAACATTTCGTAAATCTACAACAACTGAGTCTTATTAAGACTGCCAAACAAATCACTTATTGAAACAATTACTTCTCTAGCTAATACCTCGACAGACATTGAATGATGCAAAAGAAATTTGCGTGTTACAAATATAATAATATAATTTTAGTTTATTTATACAGGGTTAGGAGAAATTACCAGAACGGTCGCTCATTTCAAAATAGAAATTGAACCATTCACGCTAAATTAATACTATTTGTATTTCTGTAACTAACATGCAATGTATCTCAACCCGACAATTTTCTTAAATATGTACTTATTTTTAATTTAAGTAAATTTTATGTACATCTATAAGAGATAAACATTATTATTAAAATACACAGAAGTTAGCAAAAAATGTCTTTAAAAAAATTGTAAGGCTTTAAAAAATCTATTTATCTGTAATAAATTGGAATGTACAGGATGGCTTACAAAATTGTGGTGAATAAAGGTTACATTTTTTAAATGGAACACCCCGTATATTACTATTTATTTTAACTGATCAAAATGTTATGATATCCAAGAAAGTAATGAATCTATGTGTAACGTATGGTTAATAAAATGTTCAATTGCCTTGTTTGTTTAATTTTGACAGAACTTTATTTTCAAATTATTTTCCAACGTCTTGCATAATTTGTGTTGATCAGGTAACAACGATTACGTTCGAATATCGCTGTTGTTATTCGTTATTATTTGAAACATCGATATATAGGTAACTAATGAATTTAGGTATAACGTCTGGTTAATAAAGCGTGTTAAAAATTGACAAAATAAATAATAATATACGGGGTGTTCCATTAAAAAAATGTAATCTTAATTGTGGCCCACCCTGTACACTCCAATTTATTACAGATAAGTAGATTTTTAAAAACCTTTTATATAAGATATGTTTTGATAATTCCTCTAACTTTTGAAATAATTGACCGTTCTGGTAATTTTCCTAACCCTGTTTATTTTTTGATTATAATTTTGATCATAATTTTTAATTGTAAAATTTTCTTACCTGCTCAACATCGACTTGACGTTGTGGTTGGTGATCCTTGCAGTAGTACATGCTCTCGTTAAAATCATAATGCCCACAGGTGACCAACGCGAAACACAAAACAAAAACCACAGCGCGCATATTCCCTTGCAGCGAAAAGAAAAGAAAAATATGTTTTTTGGTGCAAGTACTAGTCGAAACACTTCCTGCTACAGAACTGCCGTCAACATTCAAATTCACCTCTCTTATCCCACTGTGGGACGACAGAGATTACGTGTCTCGTTTAGCTTAATTCGTACCAATTAAAGGACGCTTGCCAAATGACTAACATGTGAATAAAGACGTCTATCGCCTTCTCCTCCAATTTTTTCTACAACGTTTAGTCATTAGAATCGGTTAAGTAACTCATGAATGGGGCACGCTTAAGTAACGTAAATGTTTAATTCTCCATAAAGCTTAATTCCGGACGATAGGAAGACAGAATGATTTCTACGCCTTTGGATATTTGAGGTCAATTTGAACACGTTTAGCGCGCAATTAATTTTAAATTGAATTTATTTTACTACTTATTGTCTTATTTCCGTTGTATACAGAATAATAGTTTTTGAATAACTTTCCACTCATCTTTTGGTGATACTTTATGAAATAATAGGTAAAAATTAAAATAGCACTTAGTATTCTTCACTGATGTATGTATATTTTTTCTCGACTAGTTTAACAACATTTTCATTAGTAAAAACCAAAGAGACAGGCAATTTAAGTCTTAAGGAAGGCCTTGTTTAAGTGTTTGTACATACCGTTCTGCCTGCCCATTTGTAGCAGGATGGTATGGGGCCGTAAATTTAGAAATTATACCATACGATCTTAAAAAAATTTTGAAACTCTACTGATTTGAATTGCGTTCCACAATCAGTAACAAAAAAGTCTGGTACCCCAAATCTCGAATATATATATAAACAAATCTCCATAGTTGTTTTGGCTGTCATATTTTTTATTACAAAGATTTCAGGTCACTTGGTGTAAGAGTCAACTAAAATTAAAAAATAATGTCCCTGAAAAGGTCCAGCAAAATCACAATGAACTCTTTCAAAAGGTTCAGTAGAAGGTATCCACGGATGGTGAAATTTCGGTGGATTATTCCTACCTGGCCACCAACAATAACTTCTTGCTAATAGTTTCATTTTTGTTGATACAAAATGACCTACATGTAACTCATTTAGAACATACTTCCTAAGTATATATAGAATATACACAGGTAATCAACGCATTATACAACTGTCTTGAAGAGAAAATTCTGTTTGGTCGATATTAAATCGATAATTTGGCAAAGCTTTTTTACTGTTGATATCCGACTCTACGTCCTTATTTTTCTGCATTTGAATTGTAGCATGTCGAATGCAAGAACGCAACTCTCAGATCTCTCACACTTCTTATCCAGTTGAGCTGTCAAACTTCAAATCTTAAAGAAGGTCCATTAAGATGCTTTAACGGGTACATAACTAGAAAAACCGTGAAAATGGTGGTGTTTATGTTTATGATGGTTGGGAAATAGAGATCTTTCCTCCATATTATGTGATTGTAAGTGTAAAACTGTTGTCCTTGGTTTCATTAATTTAAAGGTTTTTGTTCACCTCTTGAATGAGATTAGATTCAAAATTTCCTTCTTGGTCTGAATGTACTTTCAAAACAATGCATATATTTCTTAATGCTTCTGCAATTGTTGATGTTTATCAGATTTGGCAACATGACTCGCCACCCTATTTATTGAAGTAATCGATTACCACTATGATGATATCTTTATTGCCTGGATGAGACTCGGAAAATTAAATGATTCAGTAACATCTTCGAATGAATTGCCTACGTTTTACTGGCGCATATGTGCTTTCCTTCGTTGCTTGTGTAAAACTATACTTTTCTGTACCATTTTATTACGGATATTATTTAGGCAGCCCAGTAGATTTTTTTGTAAGGTGTTTAAGGTTCACCAAAAGATTCTTCTATCACTTCTTGTAATTTACTCTTAGGAATAATAATGCATCATTCCCTAGGAGATTATAAAATTATTGAAAAGTCCAAAATAAATTCGCATAATTCAGAGGGACAATACTACCAAAAAACATTATGATTCCACAGTTTAAATATTTCTTTAAGCTATAAAATGCGCGACTAATATCAATACTCTTCGCTATCGCTTAAAGTTGATTATAAGTCAAGTCGATTATAATTTTGAAAGAGCTTATTAAAAACTTTAACACTAACAATGTTTGGTTTAACCATTTATCATATTCTTCTTCTTCGATGGTACTACAGCCCAAGTCGGACCCTGGCCTCGTGGATATTTGCCCTCCAACGTTCACGGTCATTAGCTGACCTTTACCAGTTCCTTATTTTTTGCAATTTTTAGGCTTTTTTAGATGCTCTTTGTCAACCAGTTGATCGTTTCCCTTCTGGTTGTCTTAGGAATACTTTGTTTGCTCACTAGCTTAGAGGGTATATTGAAATCAAGCAGGATAGAGTACAGTTTTTTTATCTGTACTGTCATACGCCTGTTTAAAATCTAGAAGAGCTGGTGAATACCGATGTCAAATTTTTCTTATATCTGCCTGGTGGTGTGTAGTTGATCGACCGTAGACTTCCCAGGTCTGAATCCTGCTTGGTACTTCCCGCTGGTGGGAAGTTTATTATTGATGATCATTGTATATATCTTGTATGTTGTGCTAAATCGCGATCCCTTATAGTTGATATACACGAGTTTGTCTACCTTTTTATGAATATGGTGTATGAGGCTGGGGTTCCACTCTTGCGGCATTTTTTCTCTATTTCAGAATATAGTTATTAGATGCACTATGGCTACTAGTTGATCTTTCAGAAGTTCACCTGGACATTTTCGACATCCGATACTTTATTGTTCTTTACCTTTTGAAGTGCTTTCAAAATTTCTTCGTAGATGGGTAGCTCCTCTATAAACTAAATAAACGTGGGTAGCATTCTGAGGATATTCTAATGGGATTCACGAGATCTTGAAAGTGTTGTTTTCGTCTGTCTAGAATTTGTTGGATTTCTGATAGTAGAGTCCCGTTGGTAGATTTACAAAGTGATGTTACTGACTGGTAGCCCCTTTTGAAGAAGTTGATGTTCTTGTATGCTTCGCTCCATTTTTATTGTTCCTAAAGTTTTCTTCTGCCTTTTCCATGATGGCGTTTCCTGTTTTCTTACTAATTTCTTGGCTTCCCTTCTGGATTCCTCGTATGCCATCTTCTTTGTTCTTGTCGACCTTTCCAGGTATATTACTCTGCCTATATTTCGGAATTTATTAACCTTTAATATGTCATACTATTCGTTTATGATTGTCTTTGGTTTGTATCCTATTGATGATTCTGCCGCTTTAAATATTGCTTCTTTGATGGTTTGCCAGTCATCCTCGATGTCTGGTCTTCAGGCCAGTTTCTCAGCTTGGGGGGGAAGTGTTCTTCCAGCATCTTTTAGTATTGCATTATTGTTTTTGGGTCGCTTAGTTTTTCTGAGTACGTCTATTTGATTGTACGTTTTTTTATCCGACGATGTCCACGTCCCTTTATGTATATCTCTTCTAGGAGATTGAGTGGATGCGATAGGCATACCCCCTGAAGTAACAAAGTTGACCCTTACGCCGTTGTTATTGCATTTTTGGATGTAGACTGTGGTTGCTAGATACTTGTTCATAGATTATTTCTTGCCCTATCTTTGCATTAAAATCACCTATGACTAGCTTGATGTTATTGGCTTGAATCGGGTCATATGCCAGTTGTAACTTTTAGTAGAAATTTCTCCTCTTATCTTTCTCTTCTGTCTTCGTGCGGGAATTTATAATTGTTACGTTAGGAAATTTTATTTTGAGCCTTAATACGCATATTCTATCATTTACCAGTTTGATGTCCAGTATATATTCTTTTATTGTTCTTTTGAAGATAAAGGCTTCTTATAGTTGATTTTTATTATAATTTGTGTTTTTTTGTGTCATAGATCCAGCACCCTTTTTATTTGGTCTCCTGCACCGCTAACATCTTGAACTTATTTTTTACAATCTTATTTTAAACATTTCTGAGGGCGCCTGCCCTGCTTAGACTTCTTGCGTTCCATGTTCCAAATTTTCCTTATTCATTATTTTCGTCCGGTTTCGGAGGCTTGGCCAGAGTTTTCTTAATATTGTCTTTTTCAGAGTTGACGTTGTTAGCATCAAACCCAAGCCCCTTTGGACTTTTATCTGTTCGATGGGAGGGCAGATAGGTCCGCTACACGTAGGCCCCAGTGGGCCCTTTGTAAACCCTCCAATCTGCGTCTTCATTCCTTGTTACGGTCGAGCCAACCCAAGGCATTGGTAAATGCCAGGATCGCAACTAAGAAAGAAAGAAAGTCTGATGACTGTAGACATCTATCTCCTATTGTGAATTCATGCAGGTTGGATAACACCGCACAGTCCAGAAATACATGGTCAGCGGCTTCCTTTTCCTCTTAACACTCCCTGCATGTAAGACTAGATTGTAGTCCCAATCTGTTCATTTGCGAACTACAAATCCTACAAATTTCTGTAGGTTTTCTCTGGATATACAGTATCCTTCTGTTTTAGTGTTCATTGGGATGAAGTTCTTTGAGAACCTCTGATTGTTGTATTTTTCAGTAGGGTAATCAAGTTTTTCAGAGAGAGCGGCAGGGAGAAATCAGGCCCGCAAATTGTTCGTCCGAATGCCTTCCTTGACAAACTGCTATTGTTGTGTCCTTTCACCCAGCATAGTGTCACCTTATTGTCACGAGATACTTCTTATAATGTTTTGCAACATTCAGCGTTAATGCTGAGGTAATTTTACAGCTGGCAATGGACGAAATTGCTGTTTTGCTGTCCGTTATGATGCGTTTGTTTTTTCCTTGATCTTCTTGTCAGAGATTACCTTTGCTGCATATCCCACGAGATCTACCGTTGTTGGTGTGCTCATTGCCTTACCCAGTGCAGTACTTTTTTTCAGTTAAAGGTTTTGGCAAAAAAACCTACATTTGCACCTATTTTCGTCGACGACCCCATCAGTGTATATATTTGATGTTGTTCACCGGCATAATAATCTCGGGTTTTCTTTTTCTGAAATCCTCTATAGTTTTGTGGTGGTTTTGAGTAGGAGAGGCTATGTAGCAATCTCATCCAGCGCGATTGCCGCGCGGTACGCATGCTCTACCCCATTTGAACCCCACCTATTATCCTATACCAAATGAATTTTGTGTTGAATTAATATATTTTTTGACGAGTTTTACGATATGAACTTTACTAAACTAATGTAAACAATCTCAAGGAAGGACACCATACAACAATCGTCATTATTCTTCTGCAAAATATATATTAGAAATATTGTTTAACATGAAATTTTTAAACACTTGTTTGAGACTTTTAATTTATAGGTAATTTTGTAAATTTTCCAAATTTTTTAAGAAATCTTTTCGTAGTTTTAAATAATTATTTTTGTAAAGGTTTTTGATGCATCGACACCCTTAGTAGGGTAGTGTCGAACTCCTACAGAATAAAACCTCTTATCCTCAAACTGTTGTTTGACTAGTCCAGGACCTAACGGTCTTCTCCAGTCTGGTCTCAAACGAATTGATCGCTATGAGTTGCCTATTAGGATTAGAAGGGTTTCCGATCTGTATCTTCTACCGGAATTACTTGAATCTGTAATAAGAATCTATATCTTTATTTTCAGTCCCTCGGAATTCGTTGCCTAATGCAAGAGATTCGTAACATTTCAATTCTAGTGAAAATTTTGCAATTTCTTTCAATTTTTTTCTATATTGCAATCACTTTCTACAGTCGTTCATTATTCTTCACTTTCTATCAATTTCGGGCTGTTACTATATGTTATTTATAATATTCTGGTCATTATCTCCTGTGAATCGATATTAGGTATTAAAGTCAAACTTCTAAAGAATATTTTGGTGGAAGAAACTTCATCCAGAAAGCCAGGCCATAATATCTCCTGTCATATTATGGCCTGGCTTTCTGGATGAAGTTTCTTCCATCAAAATATTTATAAATATGTTGCACCGACTTATTATTATAATTATTTCTTATCATTAATTTTGATACGGTTTTGACAAAGTAATGTATTAAACTGATTGCCTTCTGTTATTCATCCTGCATTTAGAATAAAACTTCTCACTGTAACTGATATTTCTAATGAAAGTGTTGTCTGAACACAATCAACATGTAATTGATACTTGTGGATCTACCCTATTGATGGAACCAGATATGTAATTTTGGCGAAGAAAAACACTTGTTATGTTCCACATTGTTACTTTTATTTTCAGTACAAGTAACAATATGGAACATAACAAGTGTTTTTCTTCGCTAAAATTACTGTCAATATGTACTTTTACCGTTCTTCTGGGCAGGGTGTTTCAATCATTCCAGTCTTAGATCCAAGGGACAAACCATTTTAATTAACCTGACATCATTTATACTTTCGAGTCTAGTAGACTAATTCGCTAATAATGTATACTAAATGTTGGCTGCAAGCAGAAATAGGTAGTGTTAGTGAGCTTAATCCGTAACAGATTGCGCTACTTTCGAAAGTGCAGTATCAACTGAACATTCGTGAATAATCGCGAAAGATCGAAACTGCCCCTTTTGAATTAAAGAAGTGCGTAACTCCTTAAAACGTGTTTAAAATACATTTTCTTAACAGTCTCTTGATTTGACTTCTTTTTTAGTGTGATTTACTAATATGGAAAATAAGCGAAAAATAGTGAATGCAGAACAATTAAAAAATCAATCAAACTTTCAACTTTTCGTAATTATTAATTCCTGAATAAATGTACTGCATTTGATTGGCAATAAAATCATAGTTGTTCGTAAATCATAAAATATTTCTTTATTTCGTTTTTAATGGCAAGAATTAACTGTTTTCCGTGCCACTTTCTTTCATTGTGTTAATTGCTATTTTTTTGTTGATCATTAATAATTAAAGTAGAAATTGCGGAAGTAAAATAAAAAATAAATAAACCTTACCTGTTTCGTGTGTTTCTTTTAATATCGACTGTTTTTTTTACACTGAAAGTACTGAAATGTAGTCACACCTCATTTTTATAATTGCGTTTTATTAACTATATTTGATAGGCAACCCAAATTACACGGCGCAAGCAAACAGCTTTTGCTTTACAGCAGGAGAGAGCGCCACTGATAACATGTAGACCGAGCACGAAGCACGAAAAGATCGGATTTTCAGAAATACCCGAGGTTGTTAATTTTGTGTTTATTACTTATATAAAAATAAACATGTTATTATTACTCACATATGTAATAAAAACCTCATAATATTTACAATTAATATATAAATAATTTTCAATATTATACAATATTACAACATAACGTAAAATATACGTTTATTATTAATATTTTTCCATTATTGCATGTATACTATACATATACTTAAGGAGAATAAACATGTGTAAAAAAATATTATATTATTTGTTCGATTTATTGAAACTTTATTTATTTGTATATAATCAATAAACTGTAACGAAACATAAATAATAAGAAAATGATAAGCAGGCACTTACTTATAAATATTATTTATTGGACAAGACTAAAATAAAAGTTTTTTTCAGGAACTTTATCAAATGATAAATAAAACTTACTTTGTTAATATCACACACGGAATTTATTTCGTAACTATAGTTTCAACCTTACCAGGCCATTATCAAACGTAAAGTTTTTTTTATTTACAATATTTGTAAGTTGTATGGTTAAAACAATTGTAAGAAATAATTGATTTAAAAACACTTTAGATCAAAATGTTGTATTATTTAATTCAACACTTTTATTAAAACAAAAACACTTAAAATATATTATGATAATTAATAATGAGACAAATAAAATCTCCACGAGCATTTCTGCACTTATGTTTTACATTCAATGTAAAGATGGAGATTTTATTTGCCTCATTATTAATTATCATAATTAATACTGCACTACGAATTTAAATATTTAATTTGCATACTTAATATATTATTTATAATGATGTTAATTGAATAAATTATTGATTTCAAAGAAACTAAATGATTAAAAATTACTAGATTCGTGATTATTGCTGTTTTTTAAAAGAGGAAGTCCAACAAGGATATCAATTAAATAAATGGTTTTGTAGTAATTCAACAAATTTTAAAAAAATGTATCCTTGATAAAGTTTTTTTAACGAATAGTTTATTTTGAATATTTTCATCAAAAGAATTAACGATTTTTTTGCTTTATATTAATAACATCATTGCATAATATTGAAGCTTTATGTGCGTTCTAAATTAATCATTGGCTCGTGATGTACGGTTTTATGACTCATAAAATGATCAATACCATGCGAGAGATAAAAAACAAATCAGCGAGATAATAATGAACAACATAAATCATTTAAAATTTTTTGATGTGAACATTAAAGTACTTTTCTTGTGCTGTTCATTTTATTTATCTACAAAACTATTAAAATAATATATAATGTAATATTTAGTTTTATGAGTAAAAGAAAACCATTTTTCTCTCCTACTAGTTTCCACTAGATTCTCAAAGAGATATGTGAGAAAACTAATGAGAGAAAAATATAAACAGTGAAACCGTTCCAGCAATTTTTCTTCTTACCCTAATTGAAGAATTTTCTTCAAAAGTTCAGGACTTTTCCGAATTTTATTTTTAATTTTTAAGAAATTTAAAATATTTCTTGTTTTGCCTTATTCAAATTTGCTTGATTTTTTAAAGAACTTCTAGTTCCAAGTAATTTTACGTTTTCATTTTTAGAAACGTTATCGAGACTTTTAGAAATGTTAAGTAGTTCTTTTTTTGATTTTAACTTGATAAAAAAATATTACCAATTCGTGAAGAGTGCAATTTTTTTAATGAATTTTGAAATAATTTTAACAATAGTTTCTTTGAAATTATCAGGGGTTCAAGCATTTTCAACAGTTTTTCTTTCCAGTCTTTAAAATTTTCCAGAAATTTTTCTTCTCAACCTAATTGTAGAATTTTCTTCAAGAGCCCAGGAATTCACTGTATTTTTTTTAATATTTAGAAATTTCCATCATTTCTAATATTATCTTATTAAAAGTTGCTTGAGTTTTTAGGAAGCTTCTAGAAAGTTACAAATAACGTTGTGTCTCCATTTCTTAGATTTTCATGAAAAAATGCTACCAATCCCCAAAATTTTAACTTGCAGGCCCTTAAAATAAAATAAGAAATCCTGGAAAATTTTAAGGGTCTGTAAGTAAAAATTTGTAAAATTCTAAATGGGTTCCAGAATTTATATTTAAATGCCTTGAAATTTTGTCAAAGATTTTAGAATTTTCTGCACTTTTTTCCATCTTGATTCACACAATTTTTTTCCAAATATTTCTTTGAGACATTTAAAATTTTCAGCATTTCTTATCTCATCGTAATGTTTCAAGAGTTAATTAGTTTTTTTAATCGATAAATGAATTAAAAAAAAAAATTCAAGTAATTTTAAAACCAAATTTTTCTGGTAAATTCTCATCCAGATACCTAATTTCAAACATTTTTTGCTAAATTTCTAGATTTTTTAAAATTTTTCGAGTAGAAAATTTCGCTCCAAATTGTAATCATTTATGAAGAGTTTATTTTTTTTGCTTTACTTGCTTTATCTTACCGAAATTCTCTAGGATTTTTACAAGGATTTTTGGGATTTCAGTAATTTGAAATTTATAATTTCCAAATTTATAGCAAAATCTTATCAGGATTAGCCATGATTTTCTTAGAGGGCTCTAGAATTTTAGTGCAATTTAAAGTCCAGATTCCTAGAAAATTTGTCAGAATTTCTAGATTTTTTTGCAGTTATATTTCTTCTAAAACGTTTAATATTTTTATTCCAGGTTTTTAAGATTCAAAATTTTTACTTGTCAAGATTATTTGAAGTTGTTGAGGTTTAAAAAAAACTCCTTCAAATTGCAAAATTGTTTAGAGTTTAGTGTTTTTTTTTCAGAAATATTTCCTTTCGGGCTCTTAGATTTTCCAGGGTTTCTTGCTTTACTTGCTTTTTACTTATCGGAATTTTCAAATGTTCTAAAATTATCTAGTAAGTTTTAATCTACCTTTCTAGAAATTTTGTCAAGAGTTTTAGAATATACAAACATTTTTTTCTAGATATCTAAAACTTTTTCGCAGTTTTATTTTTAAATTTTTCTCTTCTTTGATAATTGTAATAATAATTCGCAATTTTTTTCTTTTAGACTTTTACATTTTTTTAGGATTTTGTTCATCTTATTGTATGTAAAATTTAACAGGTTTTTTTTAAAGGGTTGTAGAATTTTCTAATAATTTTAATTCTAGATTCATCAAAATTTTTAATATTCTAGAATTTTTATCAATTTTTCCTGTAATTAAAAAAAAGTTCTCGAATTTTTTTTACAAATCTTTCTTATAAAATTTTAGAAAAATTTAGAAAGTTTATAATTACTATTCGTTGATGATTTTGCTGCTAAAAACATTAAAACCCTTTATGTAATAAAAGATAAAAGTTCAAATGTAAATGATTTTCTATAGCTAATCTTATCTAATTTCGATTTAAAGTCTGCACATACAAATTTTTACTTATTTACTCACTCAAAAATTTTGCCTTTTTATTTTTTTTTATTTAAAAGGTTTTGTAATGAGTTTTATTAGAAACCATGAGTGATAAAGAATTAAAGTTTATATGTATATGTGGGGAGGGTGGGTGGCCTCTATCCCACCCTCCAATCAGTAAAACATCATCAAAACTTATTTGAAAAATTTGTTTGACTAAATCTAATAATATTTAATTGGGTTGATTGAGTTACCTGTAGATAATAATAACTTTGATTAAAACACCTTTCTTCAATATTTTATTTTGATTCAGATGCACATTTCGGACACAAAGTGTCCATTATTTATTAATGGTTTTATTGCTAATAAACTTTAGGATTTATTTATGACAGGTAATTGAAAAGAATCCAATATTGAGCAAATTGTTAAGAATTGGGTTGGAGAAAAACGAAATTTTCATCTCTTGATTTAAAATTTTCTAACAAATACACTACCTAAAGAATTGAAGTAAAAATTTGCGAGTGCAATCAGAATTAACGTATTATTAGTCTACCATAAAACAAATGATGTGAAATAACAGGAAACCAAATAGCAACGTCGCAAACATAAATTGAAGGAAAACGAAATTTTCATCTCTTCATTTAAAAAATTCTAAAAAATACACCACCTGAAGAAGTGCAGCAAAAATGTGTAAATATAACTAGAATTGATGTATTATTAATCCACCACAAAACAATTGATATGAAGTGGCTGAGAACAAAACGGCAACGTTACAAACTTCAGTTGGAGGAAAACGAAATTTTCATCTCTTGATTTAATTTTTTTTAACAAATACACTACCTAAAGAATTGAAGTAAAAATTTGCAGATGCAATCAGAATTAACGTATTATTAATCCACCATAAAAGAATTGATGTGGAGTGACAGGAAACGAAACAGTAAAGTCACAAACTTAAATTGTAGGAAAACGAAATTTGCATCTCTTGATTTAAAAAAATTCTAAAAAAATACACCACCTAAATAATTGCAGCAAAAATTTGTAAATGCAACTAGAATTGATGTATTATTAATGCACCACAAAATAATTGACGTGAAGTGGCTCAAAACAAAACGGCAACGTTACAAACTTAAGTTGGAGGAAAACGAAATTTTCATCTCTTCATATTATTTTTTTTAACAAATACACCACCCGAAGAATTCAAGTAAAAATTTGTAAATGCAATGAGAATTAACGTATTATTATTACACCATAAATCAATTGATGTGAAATGACAGGAAACCAAACACCAACGTCACAAACTTAAATTGAACGAAAACGAAATTTTCATCTCTTGATTTAAAAAATTCTAAAAAATACACCACCTGAAGAACTGTAGCAAAAATTTGTAAATATAACCAGAATTAACGTATTGTTAAACCACCACAAAATATATGACGTGAAGTGGTTTAAAACAAAACGGCAACACTACAAACTTGAGTTGGAGAAAAACGAAATTTTCATCTCTTTAAATTTAAAATTGTCTAACAAATATACTACCTAAAGAATTGAAGTAAGAATTTGTAAATGCAATCAGAATTAATTTATTATTGATTCACTATAAAACAATTGATGTGAAATGACAGGAAACCAAACAGCAACGTCACAAACATAAAATGAAGGAAAAGGAAATTTTCATCTCTTGATTCAAAAAATTCTAAAAAATACACCACCTGAAGAATTGTAGCAAAAATTTGTAAATGCAGCCAGAATTGATTTTTTATTAATCCACCATAAAAAAATTGACGTAAAGTGGCTGAAAACAAAACGGCAACGTTACAAACTTGAGTTGGAGGAAAACGAAATTTTCATCTCTTGATTTAAATTTGTTTAACAAATACACTACTTGAAGAATTGAAGTTATTTTGCGTAAACCTCACAGTTTTCGATAAAAATTTAGGGAATGTACTATGATGGCCACATTTTTAATCATAAAATTAATACAAAAATGTTTCACCACAAATTAATTAATAATCTTATATTCTTTTAATTTTGGCATTTGTTTACTATGCTGACAAAATTTGTATTTTTTTACATGTGTATACTTTTTTGTGCCAATTTTTGTTAATATATTATAATAATATAATAACTATTAATTATTACAAAAATAAAAATTACAAAAGATTTTTAAAACAACTTGAATATGTATCATTAAATTACATTAGTTATTACATAATAAAGTTTTATTGCTCTACTTAAGAAACAAAATTCTTACTCTGTTGCTTTTAAGCATCCAAACCAATTTTGAACAATCATAATCATTGAGGCTCTCAAAATTTCTTAATAATATCTTTTATTCTTGTTCTATTACCAGAAGTTTTATTTCTAACATTACTATATGTTAAAAAAGTATCCATCAATAAATTTGTTTATTCCAATATTATTACTCACGACGTATATAAATAGTATCATTTATGATTACAATTTGTTACAAAAAACTAATACACACACACTTATCTCGTATTTGAGGAGTGATTGATTATGTATAATCACCTTATCTTTGATTATTAAATAAAGATATTGATAACTGTTGTAAATAATAGCTTTATATCATAGGATAAATATTTTCGTTGCTAGAAATAAGTTGTATTGATTTTATCACTGAAAGTATTTACGTGGTTTTAAAAATAGTTATCTGCAATTAGTTCCACAATATGTGATGAATAACCTCCTAAACTTATTGATTTTCCACTAAATAATCGACTTTCTGGCCCCATTCTTATGAAAATGTTTATTAAAATATTTAGGTGTTGATTATGAAATTGTATTCAGTAAGTGTTTAAAATTAATATTTATATTATTAACCATCAATTATGTGTAGTTTTGTTTTAAGTTTATTTATGCTTACTTTTTATTTAAATTATTAAACAATTCTGAATAAACAATATTTTATTTTTGGAATAAATTAGAAATACAATATTAATAGCAATTATGCACAACACTCTAGATTATTACTAGTCATGCACATGACGAATTCCATTGTGATGTTATATTTTACCATAATTACATTTTTGTTCACAAGAGTATAAATGTAATAATAAACACCGAATAAAATAGACGTTCCAGTTAATTTAGGTCGATAGGGTCGTTAGTCTCGGATCAATAATGACCTTCACATCGTATTACGTCATTCCTAGTAAACTATTTTTGTGGAACATTCGATTTGTTATACTTAATCTCCCTGATTATACACGTTGATTAGATAAGAGGCACTCCACCTTTTTCAATTAACGTGCATTTATTTTTATCTTAATTACACCTACAGGAAGGTATAATCATAGGAATAGTCACAGTGTAGTCCCTATATAGTTTTAGAAGTCATTCAAGAGGTCCACTATGTTGGGGAATAATTTAAGTCGCAGCATTATTACGTAATTTAATAGCGCCAATAAAATAAACCGGTATTTTAAATGCTTGAAGCGGGAATGTTAATATTAGGAAGCGACACGATTACATCTTAATTCCAATTAAATGGTTGATTGTGTTGTGGGTTGGATTTTAAACGACCGCACATATTAATTTTATCAATTACGATTAAACTTAAGGTATATAATGGTATGTATTATATCTTATTGAAAATTTAGGTGGAGCAGGCATAAAAACATTTAAAAGCTAAACAAATAAAAAATGTATATAATTGTATAGATCTCAAACGCAATATTTTACAAAATATTAATTTATGCAAAACCCTGCTCCTTAATTTACCAAATAAAAGACCAGTATATGTAATAATAAAAAAACAAATAAATAAAATAAAAAAAGGTACAATATCCTAACTATTAAGTAAAGTATAAACGTTTGTTGAATTTGGTTCTCGTATATCACGCGGTGAAACATTTTTAAACAACCCTTAAAGTATAAACGACTCTATCCAATAAGGCCATGTTTGTTTCTTTTGATTTTTGTTCTTCGATTCAATTTAATGTATTTATTTGAGCATAATTTAATTCAATAAAGTTCAATTTTTGGTGGTGATAATATATAAGAAAGTGGATGCGATTTAGGAATACAGGAAGGGAAGGAAGAGTGGGTGAATTGAAATGGAAGAGGGTGAAAGAATTAAAATACTTGGGCTTCATATTTAAATGCACAAGTGGATACGGTAAGCACGTCAAATTGGTACGGGGGAATGGCAGAAAATCATGGGGTAAGGTGGGGAAGAAGTGGGGAAAATGTTTTTCAGGTAACTTCCAATTGGCATTCAAGCTGAGGGATTCGTATGTTAAGCCCATTTTGCTGTATGGTGTAGAATCTTGGGGAATAAGGAAGTATGAATGCATTGAGAAAGAGTAGTGGCTGTTCCTGAGGTATATTTGGATCTAAAAGATCAAAGCAAATGTATCCACTGCTTCAGGAAATATATAGAATGAGTAGGCAATGGAAAGAGTGTTGAAGTATGAGATGAAGTGTAGTTTGGATAATTAGAGATTAGTGAAATATGTGTGGAGAACGCATGGGAATAATGTTGAGTGAGTGGATGATGGATGGAACGCAGAAAGATGTATGAAGGAGTAGGAGTATCCGAAAATATTTTGAATTAATGGTTGGAGAACGGAGTAAATGTGCAGGCATGGATGAAAGAGAAGTTAAAGAGGTTTAGACACTTTACTGACGAGTTTGTATGCAAACTTTTATCGCCAACCGTAAAAATTTATAATTGAACATCAAATTTTTCACATTTTATTATGACATAATAAACAGACAGAAGAATAAGAACGAATACAAAACGAATCTACTTATTTTTGGTTATATGTATTAAACGTCAACGTACACCCTGATGCGTTATAAAAATTAATTCTAGAAGTCGAAGGAGTTTGTATTGAAAATATTTAAGGATTATTATCTATATTAACAATATGTAAATCCTTACTAGAGTTGTCATTGGTAACAACTATATTGTCAGTTTGACCTTCACCTAAAATCGTTTGTTTTATTAAGCACAGATTCCTCAACATAGGACTCTGTGTTTGCGTTGGCAAAGAGAGTGGCGGTAGTTCGACGAAAATAATGTCCCGTATAAAGTGATGGTTCTGGTAAATGCAGATAGTTGGCAATTTTGGTTGTTACACTTCCAAAAATATGGATTCCAACTGGCTTGACTGTACATTTACCATTTCTATGTCTTGCAAAAAATCGGTCATGAGGCGTCTGTTTAGGACGCAAAGCTAAATATTTGTTAAATAATTCTATGGATTTTACTTTTCCTTAAAGCTCTGCAGTGATAGCAAATAATCGAGACTTGATAGTCTTTGTCTTAGTTATATGAACCACCAGTACTTTTCCTATATTCTCTATGTCACTTACTTCAATTCAATTCAAAATGTCTTCATTACGTAAAGTTCCTGCAATGCCAAACAGAATACAAATCAAATACTTGCTACATTCATATCAAAATGGTTTCGAAAAGTTTGCATAAATTACCTTCATCATCAAGTAGGTTTCATCTAGTGCACTTAGTGAAAATCTAAGTATTTCCTCTTCTGAGGAAGCTTTAGTTTCTTTTTGTTTTAAAAAAGCCGCAAGTTTTTTTTATATTTACCAATGTCAACGTTTTACTGAAAGGATTGCTTTCACCATGGAGTAATACGACCATATTGAGGAAGAGATAATACTCTTTCTATAAATCGGAAAAATACGCTAGTAAGACTTTTTCACTATATTTTTAATTCCGTGTTTCTTGCACCACTTCATGAATATGTTATACTGACGATTGTATTTCTCGACTGATTTTTATGGTAGAATTTCGAAATGACTTCTTGTGTACACTGAATGTTTTCTTCCATTATTTTCATAACGTGCTTGTTTACTTCCGAAAATCACTAGGGTAATGCATGGGTCTACTGACGGTTGGCGATAAAAACTAAAATTTGGCCAATGGATTGTTTACTAACTTACACAAACTTTTGTTAACACCTGTTATTTAAGATATTTGGCCTTAACAATTTACTCTCTTTTATAAAAACCAGATAAATATTTCTGTAAATAAAGATTTTCTCAATCACTTTATTATTCTTTCTACCGCAGCCTTTTCAACAAATTTATAAAACATAAATCACGGTACTGTACTATAATTTCTCCAGCTTCTTTCTATGAATCAGTTTAACAATTTAATTCAGTCCGCTAATTTTAAACACTCTAAATACAGCACTTTATTTAATAAATTATTAATTAAAATATCTAAAGGATGCAGAATAATATCTGGTATAATTTTTATCATATTTGTATTAATTTTAACATACCTTTTTGATGATTTATTTTTAGGCTATGTTTCAACTTTTATTTCCTTCAGGTTATTAAATTATAATGAATTTGGATTTCTTTTTAAATTGTATGTTGTAGAAGAAAGTTTTTAAAATATTGTAAAAATGATTATTTAATTTAAAACAAACTTAGAGGTTTCAATTTTATTTTTGCTTATAAAATTCTACTTGCAATATCATTGCTCTTTACTATAGCTCATAATTGATCATATTCCTTCTTTACTATCTTATGTAGATCATTAGGTTCAGTATTATATTTATAAAGTATTTTCTATATTTATATTTAAAAACAACTTGGTTATTGTACATATTTTTTTAGCCCCTATGATACTTTTTTAACATTTAGTCAATATGAATCTAGTACTACATATTAAAATTATTTAAAAAAAAAACTCATGTAACCGTATTTTTAGACAATCGTTTGGATGTTTATATATGTATAAAAATACGAAACATGTTGTGAATCTCATCTATTCGTATTAATTATTAAATTGAATAAAAAAAGGTTAAATGAAAATAATTTTTAAGTTTTTATACCACTATTTATTGTATAATATACACAAACAAAGTTTACAATATATTATCAATTTTGACACAACTATTGTTTCGACCTTTGCAGGTCATTATCAAGTGTTGAATGAAGAAGAATACAGGGTGTTAACAATTTATAGGGGAGGTATGAATTTTTAATGAACCTAATTAGGACTGAGATTTATTACAATGGATTAACTAAATATGCCGATCGGATTAAGGTGCGGTGTTTTCAGAAGAGGTACATGTCATTATAAGAGCTTAAATAATGGCGAAGAAATTAAATCCGTCTGCTCATTAAGCAGATTAGAATTAATGTTCTTGCTTTGGCGGTATATCTCTAATGACTCCAAAAGATTAAGCCTTTGGCCTTTATTGCAAAAATGTAAAAGTTTTAAATTATCCATATGTGGAAATTAATGATTACACTCTAAGAAATGATTTGAAAAAGAACTTGTTGTATGTCTAAGTCTGAATGCTCTATAATGTTCATTGTATCTCTTTTCAAAACTCCTACCTGTCTGTCCTACATATGTGCTGTTACATTCGGAACATGAAATTTGGTATACTCCCGATTTTTTAATAGATTGAATTTTGTCTTTCGCGTTAAAAAGTATATTTGAAAGTTTGCTCGCTGGTCTAAATGCAATTTGATGATTTTGTTTTTTGAAAATATTTGATATTTTATTTGTTACGCGCCCAAAATAAGTGAATGTTGTAAATTTTGTGTTCGTTCGGTCTAAAATATTAGGATAAATATGAGCCCTTGTTGATTTGTACAGTTTTTTGTGAATTAAATTTTGTATAAGATTAACTGGGAAACCATTCTCCGTGGCTATTGATATAATTTTGTCTAGTTCTGTGGTTCTACTTGAATCAGATAGAGGAATTGTGAATGCTCTATGTATCATCGAGTGAAATGCTGCTAACTTATGGGATAGAGGATGATTTGAATTATAAGGAATTGTAGAGTTGACGTTAGTGGGTTTTCTAAATATTTCAAATTTAATTGTATTATTCTAATGAATTAATGTAAGGTCCAAAAAATTGATTTTATTGTCGTTTTCTCTCTCTACTGTGAATTTTATTTTAGGGTGAACACTATTGATTAAATTTAAAAATTGATCTAACTGTCGTGATGTACCACTAAAGCATGCGATAACATCATCTACGTATCTAAACCAAAATGAAATATGTGCTTTTGTGAAATTTGAACTGAAAATTTTTTCCTCAATATTTGACATAAAAATTTCTGCTAACAAAGGGCTGAGAGGGGATCCCATCGCTAACCCGTTAGTTTGTTGAAAATATTTATTGTCAAATTGCAAGTAATTTTGATTTAATGAAAGTTCTAATGCGTCTAATAATTCTGTTTTTACAATGGGATTAGTGTTGGATTTATCTAAAAGAGTATGTGCTATTTGAAGGCATTCACCTGTGGGAATATTAGAGAACATACTACTAACGTCAAAAGAAACTAATTTTGAGTTCTTGGGTGTAATAATGGATTTTAGTTTTTGGGATAGTTCAAGGGAATTTTTGACAGAATTTAAATTAATCATCTTTTTAAAAAATTTACAAATTTCACTTCTCAATATTCTGTCAAAAATTCCCTTGAACTATCCCAAAAACTAAAATCCATGATTACACCCAAGAAACTTTGTTTGTGTATATTATACAATAAATAGTGGTATAAAAACTTAAAAATTATTTTCATTTAACCTTTTTTAAAATGAACTACCACATAGTAACGGTCGCTACCATCATTTTCATCAAATTGAATAAAATTATCGTGTTTTATTCAATTTACAAAACTGTATAACGAAGTAGATGCCTCTAAAATATATAACATTTTAAATTATTAGTTAAATTTTTATAAACATAAAGGACTTTAATACTTGTTTTACTGCCAGAACATGTACTAGCTTACTCTTGATCTATGTTAACATATAATTTACGAAGGTAGGTTAAGAGTAGGGTAATAAGTACTCTTGATAATGCCGTAAAAAGCGAAACTAGTTGAGTAAATATAGAAAAATTGTGAAACAAACCAAGTGTAATTTAATTTAAACCTTCATTAATAATAAGTAGTATATTATGAAAGGTCAGAAGTACGTTATCTTTAGCGATTTTGTTGAGTAAAGTCAAGAGTACACTAGGCCAATCGCTTATTAAATAATTATTGTCATTAGGCGCGTTAGAACAATCCACAGTTTATTGTGGTAAGTCAAAAGTACGCTGGACGGATACACTATTTTAGTGGATATTTTATAAAAAAATTTATTATTTGAGTTATCATTTTCTGCAATTGTTCCTGTGAAACCCTTGCTTATTTTATAATTATTAAAGGTTAGGATAGTAGACACCTCTTACTCTACATATTTTAACACAAACTAGAACACTGTTTTGATATCCCCATTAATATTAACAATAACAGTGTTATTATTTTTTAGAACTTAAAACAGTAACAATCACTGAAATTTTAATAGATGTATAGAGTAGATGTGAGGCTTTTAACACACCCTAACATCTTTAAAGTATCAAATATTCCCTACGCCTAATAATCTAAATGTTCTGAATTAAAAATTTATTATTTGAGTTTAGTATATTAGCTTTACAAGTCTTACTAAAAAAATGATATAAAATAAAATTGACGCACAATAACTTTAAAATTTAAATCACAAGACCTAAAGGCGGAGTTCACAGTGCAGTGTTCTTCCACTCAACCATTATTTCCTGTACTGACGATGAACATCAGCGATTTTTGCCATTCAGGCTGAATTTTAGCCATTGCTAGCACCTACACTAATATTATTTAATAATACTTGCTTGGTTCTGATGATGAGCCGAATAATTTGCTATTATTTTACTTAATATTTACCAAATTACATAATACAAATTTTCCTGGATGTTGTGTTCTATTTAAAAACGAAAGTCAAGATATCGTTATGAATTACCGCAGCGTTTCATTACAATCAACAATTACACAATTCTTTTACAAATTGGTTAGTGATTATTTGGCAAGGATTTATCGCATCTAGTAATTGTCAGATATCTTATAAAAGCACATACTAGTAGATTTTAACAACAGTGATATTTCCAAAGCATTTGATAGAGTGGACCTTTCGACATTACTTCACATACTGAAACTACTCTATAATGATTATATTCATTTATTACAAATCACACTCAATAAGTTAAAACCAATAAATCTTTGTCATATTTATATTAGTTACTTCAGGTGTGCCTCAAGGTACACACATTGTTTTAGTCTTATCCCTGTTATTTATTATCATAATAAATAAATGGACATTGAAGTGATATTGATGTACGTAGAATATCTTAAACTGTATTACTATATTATATACTTTTTTTTATAAAAGTAACTAAAGGAACATGTGCAATACTCTAGGCTAAAACGTGAAAACTTCAATTTTCGCAAATAACTTAATCGAAAACGTCCATACTTTTGAGGAGGATGTACTTCAGGTAATCCATTTCACTGAAAATTTTATTAAATTGGATTTACTGGAATATAAGTACATAAAAGCCAAACATAATTCTGCACTCTCCCTACTTAACGAACAGATGGATTTATTATACGTCCCAAAATACATTTATGTCTTCTCTCGTTTTGTAAATTCCTTTCAGATTTGATAATGATTAGCATTTGATTGAGACTATAGTCGCTAAATAAAATAATTGTGTGATAATAACTAACAACAAAAGCGTGCCTGTGCTGGCAATAGAAATAAAAAAAAATAACATTCTTATACAACGAAAAGCAGTAAATACGATACATAGAGTAGCCTCCATGAAGAATACAACTAATATAATTAGCAATTTTTTAATCATAAAAATATATAAGTCCTTTACGTTGTAGAAAATTCACTAATAATTAGAAAAAATACGAAAATATTTTCGTAAAATCTCGATCATTTTCGTGATTTTTCTAATTTTTTAATCGTTAGTAAATTATTATCGAATACCAATATGAAAGTAAATAGCGCATTAATTAAAGCCAAAGGCGAATGGAAATTGGTGAATGCAAGAAAAAAGAAGCGAACGTCCTAAATTACCGTAGGGTTAGCATCAGAGAAAAACTTATATCGGAAAATGCATGGAATCACTCACATAAATAAAACAAGCAAATTGCGCCAAGAAAGTTTGAGGAATTAGAAACGTTAGGCAAACAAGCGTTCAAATTAGGAGCGTACTAAAAACATCTTGATATATTGATGTCATATACTTGGCCAGAATAAATAAAGCTCAGCAGATTTAATTTTCCTAAAACAACAACAAATAGGAAATTTTTCTAGAAAATCGACAACGGTGCAGTCCACATAGAGCAGAAAGGGACACAAGTTATGCAGCAATTAATTACACAACCAGGAAGACAGCATTATCACCTATGATTGCATCGAAAACTGGTGGCTGAGGTGAGCGCAAGAAGAAAAGACCAAAAAAACATTATACACCACCGCTGTTTCCTATAAAAGTTAACAAAATCGAAGGTTAAAACATCGTTCTTGCTGAAAGTCAAAAAGGTGATTAAGAGTAGCTCTACGAAAAAAGCATCTACGCCAAAGAAACCATGGTTGCTCCAAAAACCATCTTAAAGAAACTCTATCCAAAAAAAGAAGAAAATCAACCACATTTTAGTTAATGTAGAGACATGTGATAACGGTAGATCCTGAGGTAATGTCGCTACCAAAAATATTTTATTTCATTTCATAAATATCCATTTTATCCGAAATCTATCTTATTTTGAATACAATGACCTGAAGATATGTTTAATCGAATTTAAATATTATTACATTATTTGTATTGGTAAATATTGGTTATAATCCAGGTGTAACCAGGAAGAAATGAAATCCTCAGCCGGAAAGACCAAAAATAAATTATCCAAAATGGCTGTTTCCGAGAAGAATGTTAGGCTAAATCATCGACCCTTCTGAAATTCAGAAAGCCAATATGAGTTTTATATTATTTTTGTTAATTTCATAATGTTTAACTTTAATAATAACAAATACCTAATGAGAACTGATTATCGAAAATTGCTTATTAAACTTCGCAATGTTGATCAGTTTGCTACATATGACACCTGCCCAAGGAGTGAAATCCTTCCCTTATGAAATTTCTAACAGCAAACATTATTTTTTTACCTATGAGTTTAACGTAAAATTTGATGTCGAAAAAACTTATAGAGTAATGGTAATATCGTAATCGATGGTTCGCCCGGAGAATTCAATACTTCATAGTAAAACTCAATTCCCTGTCTCCAACTGCGCTATGCTTATGAGCTTCAAAATAGATCAAAACTAGTCCGTGGATGTTTTTGACATTAATGTTTAAACTTATAGATTCTGAAATACAGGCCAAATCACATAATAGTTATGTATAGTCGTTGCTATGTTGATAAACATTTGCCGCAGGTAAAATGCTTGATGAGTAAAATAATGTGTTTGTTTACTTCCGAAAATCACTAGTTCTTTAAGATATTTGGCCTTAACAATTTACTCTCTTTTATAAAAACTAGATAAATATTTCTGTAAATAAAGATTTTCTCAATCTCACAATTATTCTTTCAGACATAGCCTTTTCAACAAATTTATGAAACATCTAAATCATTGTACTGGACTATAATGTTTTTTTTGCTTCTTTGCATTTTACAACTTTTAATTAAAACACTCGCTTATGATTTACTGATTGGAGGGTAGGTTAGAGGCCACACGCCCACTTTACATATACATGATAACTTTAAGTACGAAATTTTGACGATTTTGCTGCAAAAAACAGTAAAACCTGCATAATCCAAATTAAAGTTTAAATATAAATGACTTTCTATAGTTAATCACATTTAGGTTTGATTTAATGCGTTTCCACGAATCATGTAAATATTTTTTATAATTTACAATATATAATTTTTCTCGGGGGTTCGAGAATTTTCTAATTAATTACATATTTATAATTCCTAAAAATTTTCAAAAATGTTTTACAATATTTTTGGATATTGTGTATATTAAGTTGTAAATTTTTCCAGCAATATATTTCCAACATATCAATAATTTTCGAATTTTTTGAATTTTTTTCACGTCCTTCCAAATTTCTAGAATTTTCTTCAAGGGTTCCAAAATTTTCTAATAACTTGTTTTTATATTCCTAGAATTACCAAGAATTCTTATAACAAATTTGCAGATTTTTTTATCAGCAATTTATTTCCCAAATATTAAAAATTATTCAGCAAATTTCTAGAATTTTCTATTCCAGAATTTTCAAATTATTTCTTTATAGATTTCTAGAATTGCCATTTTTTTAGATTTAGATTTATAGATTCACAGACTCTAAGGTATGTAAATATGTCTGTGCACTTTTCCAGCAACATTTCTCTCAGTCTCCATATGCTTTCTTTACAGTTATCTGAAATTCTCCAGTAGAATGTTTCAATCAGATTTCCAAACTTTACTTTAACCTTATAAACTATTTTGGTAATTTAAGTTTTCCACATTTATAGAATTTTACAGCTTCTTTTATTCCAGTCTTCTGGAATTTTTCCTAAAAAAATATTTAAAAGTTTTTATTAAATTCCCTTGCAGAATTTAGGTTTTAAAAATTTGCTTCTCGACTTTTCTGACAATTTCTTCTCTGGAATTCCAAAATCTTGCTAGAAATCTAGAAATATCTCTTCCAAATTCTTAGAATGTTCTTTAAGTATTTCAGATTGTCCAGCAATTTTTCTTCAGATTCCTAAAATTTTTCATTTTTATTTCTTCTAGATTTTAAATTTAGAATTTTAGGACTTTATATACACTTTATATGCCCTAATTTTTATCATTATAAAATCCAAATCTGTGAAATTTTCTTGAAAATTCCAGAATTCTAAACTTTTAAGATTTTTAATTTAAATAAAGAAAACACTTAACTTTTTTATACCACTTATATATTTTTTTTAAATGTAATAATCGAAAATGTACCACGAAGTAAACGCCTCCAAAATTCAAGAATTTTAAGATTTTATTTTTCAGATTTCCAGAATTTATGGTAAAAGTTTTTTAATTCAAAAGTGCTTTCCAATATCTTTTGAATTTGTTTCGAGGTAATTTTAAATATTTTATCAATTCATTTTTCATATTTCAAAAATTTTTGAATTCTAGATGTTCTTTCTTATGGCTCCAGAAATTTTCCTTCCAAATTTCTAGAATTTTGAATAAAACACGATAACTTATTATCAAACAAAGTTATCGTGTTTTATTCAATTTACAAAAAATGTATAACGAAGTAGAAGCCTCCAACATATATAACATTCTAGAATTTTCTTCGAGGGGCCAAAATATTAAAAAAAAAAATCCAAATTTGTTGTTTAAAAGGTTTTTCAGCAATTTAATTTCAAAATTTTATAGTCAATTATCTAGTCACCAAATTTCCAAAATTTTGTATGCGTTCAGAATTTTTTTTATAGATTAACGAAATTACAAGATTATTTTTGGACTTAGTTATATATTCATAGGCTCTAAGGTTTGAAAATATTTCTAAATTTGTCAGATTTTAATAATATTCCAGCAACATTTCTTCCAGTCTCAGAAAGCTCTCCTTTCTGAATTTCTTAAAGAAAATTTATAGCAGTACCTTTTTAGATTGATAGAACACCGTAAACTGTTTCGGCAATTTATTTCTCTGGTTTCTAAAATTCCAGGATTTTACAACCACTTTTATTCCATTCTTCAGGAATTTCCTTGCAAATTTAAACATTTCTTCGATCATTCCTAAATTTTCCAGCAATTTATGATATTTTAATTTTTCCAGATTTTTCCAAAAATCCAAAATTTGTTCAAGAGTTTTAAATTATTTTAACAATTTCTTTTACAGATCCAAAAAATTGTTAGAAATCTAAAAATATGTCTTCTAATTTCTTAGGATTTTCTTCAAGTATTTCAGATTGTCCAGCAATTTTTCATCAGATTCGTAGAAATTTTTTACTTCTACGCTTTCAGAATTTGCTTTATAAACTTTATTTTTTAAAACTTTCCAGTGACTTCTTTAATTTTTATCATTATAAAATCCGAATCTATAGATTTTTCTTAAGAGTTTCAGAATGTTCTCTTTAAAATTAAAAAACTTTTAAAAATTATTTTTCGAAATATACGTCAAAAATTGGAAACTTTTTCTGAAATTTCAGATGTATCGAATTTTCTAGTAAATTCGTTACACTCTCCAATTTCTGTTTCAAATTATGATTAGTTTTGTAAAAATTTCTAGGGTTTTCTAATTGAATATTTATAAATCCTAAAACTTTCGCCTCAGTAATTAAAGTTAATATGTATATGTAGGGCGGGCAGATGGCCTATATCCTACCCTTCAATCAGTAAAACATCATCAAAAATTATTTGAAAAATTTGTTTGAATAAATCTATTAAATTTTGTAATGTTATATTTATTTAGGTTTTACCACTTTTAATTAAAACCCTCGTTGTGTGTTACTTATTGGAGGGTGGGTTAGGAGCTACCCATCCACAATACATTAAAATATATTTTTGATAAAATTTTTTCAGAAAAAGATTTTGGAAATCAATCATCGTGCATTTTACGTTCCTTGCTCAGCCAATAGTCTAAACTTAGTAGACAATGATACACTAAATATTACGCACCAAATTATAATTTCTTTTACATAATTCAAGAAATCTATGGTTTCTTTTCATTGTCTACAAAGAGGTGGACGATAATTTGCATTTACAAGATTTAAAATTAAAAGGTTTGAGAAAATATATTTGATGTTCTGTTTGAAATTTCTGAAAATACATCTGAGTGGGATTGCCACAATACACAAAGCGCATTCGCTCGCTTTAAATTTGCATACATTTGCTAAATAATTTGATCGATAAGATAACAAATAATCGCACGATGAACATTTTGAAATTATTTTACAAGAAGCTAACGAAATTGCACAAAAATGCTTAAACAAACTTTCCACCATTGAATACACTTCATCCAAGAAGAAAACCGACACAATTTCAGTATGAATAATACGATGAAGTTATATTATACTCGAAAAGCAATTACAGTTTTTTTTTAGAATTTTAGATCAGATTAACTTCCTTAATAAATTTGAAGAGTTAAAAACCTTAGACAACGTGTTTGGCTTTTTCTGTAGTTCATTATTTAGTAACCCCAAGGAAGAATTGATGAAACATTGTAAATATTTATATCTGAAACTCAAAGACGATTCAATATATGCTAAACTATTCTTCTTACTAATATTATTTGTAATACTGAAGTGAATAATTAAATTAGAACCATTTTTCTTAAAAATTTTAATAATTCATAAATAGAAACAAATCACGATTTCCTAGAACACGGCGAATTCAATACATTCCAACGCCAACCGAACATTCCCGAACGGTGCGCTCTATTCACTTGTTTTTGTTTTGTAGTTCCCCCCACGCGCGCTGTCAAATGAATGGCCGGCACACGCATATTTCCGTGTATTTCGGTCGGTGAATCATACATTTTCAGAAGAAATCAATTTTATCAACGCTTATATATGACGGCGAACGCCGCACACAAATCCAGTCTGACCGCTAGCTCTGGTCGAGTCGCATCGCTCAAGTTCCTACAAGCCGGTAAATAAACGAGTAGCTGTAAAAAGCATTAATTACAAGTTGATTTCACAGATCCAGTCGTTTGACATCACGTTTTAAGGATTTCTATAGTGTATAATTACCACGTAAAGTATTTAGTTAAGAGTTTGTGTTATTTAGTGCATCGATAACAACTGATGGATATTTATTTATATTTGCGCCGTTATCTTACATTTTTTTAAATTTAAACAATGCATTCATTGTTATGAAATAGTGATGTTTTTAGTTATATTATTATGACTATATATGAAAATACACACACACTATTTAATAGTAAAGTAATTTGACATAACCTATAAGTTACTTAAGTAATAAACGATGTTTTGTTTAATGACTTTAAAAACTTGTTTGATGTATTGCCTCTATCGATCAAATTTATTATTTAGAAGCAGTGTTTAATATATTTTTAGTGATAGTGAAATTTGATGCGTCAGTTTTAAATTTAATTGCACAATTTTGGTTAACAATATAATAATTATTAATAATAAATGACCTTCAAAAATCGTGTTTTCATAACAATTTGTATTATTAAATTCAATTTTTGAGTTACTACGTAGTAACGGTCGCAACCATCATTATAAACAGAATATTGATTTTTCTAAACTATTACTTCTTCCTTATTGTCCGTCTAATTTTTGATTGATTAAAACTGATCCAATTATTATGTATAGGATCGATATTAAAATAAATAATTTCGAAACTGTAAATAAATAAGAAGTAATGCGTTTATCTGTATATTTTCGTCACCTGAAGAAGCCACAGTGTAGCGAAACGTATGTAGTGTTTAAATTAAAAGAAATTTAAAAATCAGTATTCAAAAAGGAATATTTTAAAGTAAATAATAATGTAATTCATTATTTCAATTTTCCACGAATCATGAAATTCAATACTTATATCATTGATCGAGATAATACCAGAATATAATTTAGATAAAAAAGTTAATCCATATCACGTAAAATGAGTCCACTTGACGATAATAAAATTACATAATCCACTCACCTATTTATTTGCTTTCAGAAATCGTCGTACTTTTAACTTTCTTAGTCTCTCTAACCATGGCTAACGAAAACGCAAGGGCTGTGGCCAAGGCCAACAACGACTTCACCAACAAACTCTACGATCAGCTATCAAAGAAACCCGGCAATGTGTTCTTCTCCCCCGTGAGTTGCCACACCGTCCTCTCCCTCGTCCAACAGGGAGCCGAAGGAGACACCGAGGAGATCTTGAGGAACACCCTGGCCATCCCCGACAAAGTCAAGAGCGCCGACGGTTTTTCCGAAGTGATGTCTTCGTTGAACAACGTCGAAAACGTCACCTTAAGCATGGCCAATAAAGTTTACGTCATGGAGAATTACAAACTCAAGCAGAGCTTCAAAGATGTGGCCGTTAAGTCCTTCTTCTCCGAAGCCGTTAACATCAATTTCGCCGAAAACGTAGCCGCTGCCAAGACTATCAACGATTGGGTTGAAGAGAAGACCAAGAATAAGATCAAGGATTTGATCCAAGCTGGTGATCTTGATGGCCTTACACGTTTAGTACTCGTCAACGCTATTTACTTCAAGGGTAACTGGAAGGATAAGTTCGAGGAACGCGCCACCACCGATGATAAGTTCTACATCAACGAGAACGATACAGTACCTTGCAGAATGATGCATGCCACCAGGAAGTACGACTATGCCGAGAGCGAAGAATTAGACGCGCAAATCCTCCGTTTGCCTTACAAAAACGAGGACATCAGCATGGTGATCATTTTGCCTAAACAACGCAACGGTATTGCCGCTCTTGAAGAGAAATTGAAGAATTACGACCTTACCAAAGTTACCGAAAACGTACACTCACAAGAGGTTGTACTCAGTTTGCCCAAGTTCAAGATCGAAACCACCATCCCGCTGAATGAACCACTTAAGAAGGTACTTATTTAATTAACCATATATAAATTATTTGTTTTAAACTCATAATTTCAACACAATTAAATAATTTTGGCTGTTGGGTTATAAATAAATATTATTTAAAAATTTTGTTTTCTATTTACAGATTGGAATGGGAAACATCTTTAGCAACGAGGCGAACTTCTCAGGTCTTTTGGACAGTCCCGAAAGCTTGTCAGTCAGTAAGGTCGTCCAAAAGGCCTTCATCGAAGTAAACGAAGAGGGCGCCGAAGCGGCCGCTGCTACTGGTAAGTGCATGGCTTGGGATTACAGTCGATTTGCCTATTTGGTGGTGGGTGCTGGCTAGCTTTTTACCTCTGTTTATATTTTTTAGTTCCCTTTTAGCGTCATTGTTTGCTCTCACCCATTTTTGATTTTACATCATGACCTATTTTTCCGCTGTTTTACTACTTTAAGGCTTTGACTAACCTATTTTTTTATCAACATATATAAATATTCATTGTAGTTGCGGTCAATTTAAAGTTCAACAATAACTGCGGATATTTATAAATCTATTTCAGTTAATTCCGGTTTTACAAGTAACGTTTTAAATTATTCTAAACGCTTTGTTTCTGGTCGAATGTTTAATAACAACACGGTTATGATTTTTAACACTTCATTCTAAACTGGAAACAAAGCTATCAAGAAAAATTAAAGATCTAAATCGGTATAAGATAGAGATAAATTTTACCAATAAATTCTTCTTCTAAGTTCTTAAATCTTACTACTGAGTAAGCTTTAACATTAAATTTTTAAGTAAGTACTTTAATATTACTACTGAGTAATACACATATTTATAAAAGAAATTTAGCTATAGCTATTATTACAATAGTTAATAAACATTTTTATAAAAGAAATTTATAATTACAATAAGTATAATTGTTTACTTACTTACGCAAAGAATATTTCAACAAGATGGAGCGTAATCGGTAATCGCCATTATTTTAACCGAGGTTTTTTTGTAACGTATATAAATAATTCTATTATGACATAATTATCCTAAAATGATTGAGAATCAAAACTTCTTAGTTTTTTTTTAACTTGAGTAACAAATATAAATAATTCATTTTTTTTTTAGTGTGGGTGTTATGTAGTACTACCAATTAAGCCTCTACATATTAAACCACACTAAATACTTTCAAAACCAATTAATAATGGATTACCTCAAATATAATAAATAATTCTATTATTAATTAGTCAAATGACTAACCTATTTTTAAAAATTGTTACCTTTTCTATGTTAAGAATAATCATCGATGAATAATTTTGATTCTTCTTTCAGTAGAATTTTTCTTGATTATAACCTCACTTAAATTTACAACCTTCAAGCGTATTTTCTTTGTGATTACAAGAAGAATACGTTAATATTGCATTAGTTTTGAACGTTTATTTCAAAGTCAATAAAAACGTAACTAATTGGTAAATGATATCTTCACAATTAGTTTCAAAATTTTGGATTAAAATATAATAATGTGGAATCCTAAATTAAAATTCTATGCTATGCAATCTTAGCATTAAAATTACTTGCTGTGTAATCTGCTTCTGTTACATTTCTTGATGTAGAGAAAGTTTGTATCTTCAAAGGGAGTGAAGTTTTCCAATTGTAGAATCAAAACTAATTTGTATTTTCAAAGCAAGATATTGTAAGTTTGTCTAATGGAAAGATTAAAAATTGAAGCTGTAAAGCGAGAGGATTATGGTAAGAAAAATATAAAATTTATCTATAGTTTCGTTTTTAGAAGACTTCAGAAACTAGTCTTCTAAAAACGAGACTATAGTTTAATATTGTATTTTTCTTACCATAATTTTCTTGCTTTAAAGTTTCAATTTTTGCTCTTTCCATTAGACAAACTTACAATATTTTTCTTTGAAATTACAAAATAGTTTTGGTTCTACAATTGAAAATCTTATCTCGCTTTGAAGATAAAAAAAAATATTTTCAACAGCTAGGTGATTCTTCTTTCTACAATAAGCAAATTCTTTCTGATCAAATATTGTACTTATGTTTTAAAAAAATATAATACTGAATATATGATTAAAACCAGAAGATAACCTTAGAAAAGTAAAATTACAGGCTGCGCAATTCTAGCTCTAAAATTCTTTGCTGTGTAACCCATCCCTGTTATTTTTCTTGATGCAGAAAAAGGTCGTATTTTTACTAGATTGGTTTTGGTCCTGACAAACAAAAATATAATTGAATATTGTATTTTTCTGATAATAATTTTCCCCGTTTGAAGTTTTTAACTTCCATTCTTTGCAGTAGAAAATCATTTAGTTTTTCATTTTGAAGTTAAAAATGTGTTATCAGATGATTCTTCGTCTAAATTAAGCAAACTTATTTATTAATTTCTCGATAGAAAGGTAAAACAATCTTTTCATGACGGATTCTTCTACTATAATAAGTAAACTTATGATTAAAGGTTTGTATTTATACCTTCTTTTCGAAATTATAATATTGAATATTTGATTGATTAGAAAAGTTAATTGTTCTTGCGAGATACTGAAAATTGGTATTTGTGTAACATCCACAAAAGCATTAAATTATATTTTAGTAATAATATTTATTTTTTACGTTTGTGATAATAGCAAAACCATAAATAAGACGATAAAGGAAACCTGTAAAAAGTTTTATTAGAATATTCCGATCGGCACTTCAGCGTGGTACAGTTATTGCCAATAAAAAAAAAACATAAAAACTGATTATGTAAGTGCTAAAAATATGCGATTTTAAAAATACGAAACGGAAACTTTCCAAAGAAGCAATAGAAATGCGTATGATAGATATATTACGGAAGAAAATTAAATTTTAAAAACTAGCTATCAAAAAATGATTGCCACTGTTTTGAATACAATTTCAGTTATAAAATAATTTTTCCAAATTCTCATATTACATTGTCCGCACGTACCGGAAATTCGTGTTTTGACTGATTTTATTTTACTTACTTTACAAGTTCTATTAACAAAACGCATAAAAATATATACACTAACATAAAAAATTAGAAACATAGAACTTGAAGGCAGAGTTCACGTCTCCTCGTGCTCTTCCACTGAACCCATTATAGTTGGTTACTGGTGATGATAATCATCAAACAATTCGGCTAATAAGGCAATATTTTGGCCATTTCTGGCATATTTAGGTCCAATTTCTTTAGACCTTATTTTGTTTATTACCATAAAGGTGCCATCTATTGTCTAAGCGTTGCACTAGATCACTGTTTGAGTTGTAGCCACCGACAAATCAAAGGAACTGTCAATAGCCACAGTTATAACAGTAATAATATCGCAACGCTTAGACAATCGATGGCACCTTTAAGGCAATGTCTTGATTGGTGTTTAATCCGGAGATTTAAATGCTCCAAAGTAAAACGTAAACATTATATTTATAATAATAATTGAAGAGAATAATAAAATGGAAATATTATAAAGATTAACTTTTATGCGGGAAGCAAAATTTTCAAAAAAAAGTACAGGTAGAGTAACATGATTAGCACACGATTTGAAAATAAACTCGTAAACATATATAACTTATTAACAGATTGTGGCTACAGCAGTTGATAACAGCGCCCTCTGTGAATCATGTTACGAGTTCATCCTAACATTTAACAATTTAACAAATACAATTTACTATTTCTTTTGGGAAATTAATCAATCGAATTTTTAAAAACGTTGAACGTAAAAAACAAGTGACTTATTACAAATTAAAACTGTTTTTTTTCACTTTCAACTGTTTATTCAGTGTTCATTATGAATTACTACATTGCTAATTTGCTAATTATTTTTTAAACATTGAAAAAAAATGTTTTAGACATTTTTAGCGGTTTTAAATAAATAAACAAATATCAAATCTTTTTAAAAGGATTATTTTTTTTACCTTAAAAGAGTTTTGTTTTTAATTTTTTAGTTTTTAATTTTAATTACACTTGAAACTTTATAATCGGTAAATTTCATGATCAAATTACAACCAATTATTATGGCTTCTGAGATTCTATTATTTTACATTAGTCACTTTCTGTAGCAAAAAGCTATAAAAGAAGAAGAATTTCAACTGCTTTCGTAATTTAGTTTTATTTATAATTTTTTAATTATTTTCACTACATTAAAAAATACTAATTCGATTTTTTTTATTTTTAAAAATTTAAACAAATGAAATATTTAACTAAATAATATAAGTTGAGTTCACTTGTTTCTAACTTGTATTATTTCAGCTATCAATCTATTCTGTTTATTTATAAAATTTATCAATGGAATTTTATTTGATAATATTTACATTTTAAAAAGCAAATGAATTGCTTTTTATTTCAATTTCTCAATTTTGAATATTTGAAACATTTCCAAAGTATAGAAAAATGTTTTTATTTCTTTTAAAAATTGTTTTTAATAAGTGAATGTTAATGCTCTACAAATTGCAACAGATTTTGCTTTTGTAATTCTATTAATTATAATTATATGTTCCAGTTATTGTACAGAATATTTAAGAAAAGCTGTTTATATTACGTTAAAAAAAGAACAAAAGCAAATGCATTAAAAATTTGTGTTTTTAAGTGTTTCAATTATTTTTACAAACTGAGAAAAATATTTTACTTTACAATAATAGCAGATTATAACTGTTTCTCTCTCGTTGATAATATTTTGTTGCGTTTTCAATTGTTTTTCCGGAAAAGTTTCAATAAATATTATTTAGTAAGTTTAAGTTTTACAAAAAACAAATAATTTACAAATTACAACTGTTTTTGCTTTTGCCATTCTGTCAATATTATCTACATGTACCAATTATTTTATAAAGCATTTAAAAGAAGTTGTTTATATTACATTCAAAAAAAAAAGCATTAGAAATTCGTTTTTTTAAGTTTCGATTATTATTACAAATTGAAAAAATAAAAGCTTTATTTTATTACAACTGTTTCTGTTTTTTTTTGTCAATATGATTTTGTTGCGTTTTTTAATTGTTTTAGAGAAAAATAAATTTGTAAATGATTTACATGATTTACGTCAATGGAATGTTATTTGAGAAAATTGAATTAAATAGTATTGAAAAATAATATTTAATTTCCATTTTTTTTAAATAATTGTAAGATAAAAAAACAAATAACCAAAATTGAATTACAAATTACAACTTATATTAGGTAAAGAATTGAGAAACACTTGGTTTGTTTCACTGATTCAGTGTTTATCACCTATTATTTCATAATGTTTAACCAAGAGATAAGTGAGAAAATTAATCAAGAATTTTAACTTATACATTTAATTTTGTTGCATTTTTGAATATATTTATTTCATTGTTTCAGAATATAGAAAAAAATTATAAAATCCCAGTTATTTTTTCCAACAGTTTCTTCCATTTACTTACTTTTTATCTATATTGAATAAGTTACAAAAAAAAACAGATACTTCACAAAATAAAACTGTTTTTTTTTCTTTCTAAATTTCGTTCTGCTGCATCTTCTAATTGTTTTCAAAGAGTAGAAATAAGTAAAAATAATCTGATTTATTGATTTTAAAGTGTTTTTATTTAACGATTTTACTTTGTATAAAAATGACAAAATGCTATTACATATTAACAATTTTTACATTCAATTCCAATTAAAAAAGAATTTTTTTACAATTTTTCACTAAAACTAAAAGCGAATGAATGATTTTTTTTCTTCAATAGTTTTGGAAACGATAAATGCAATTGTGAAATTGAAACCAAAAGTAGCAAATTAATATACTATTAAAAATTGAACTAAATTAACCATTCAAAGACTCTATATGTATTTTTTAAATTTATAAATAAATAGTAGTACTTTATATTTTTTGACAATTAAAAAAGATATAAATTCTGTATTTTTTGAAAACTGAAATGTAAAAGCCTTTGTTTGTGTAAGTTATTCAGTCAAATATTATTTAGGGAGATTAAAACTAGAAATAAAATGCAATGATTTTCAAAATTATATTTTGTAATTTCCCTTTATTTCTTAAGAATTTATTTAAAGCACTATAGAAAACTTTTCCTCACGATTTAAAAACATTTTAAAGACGTTTAACAAATTAATGATTTCTTTATTTTATAACAAAATTAAAGAAAAATCAAATGCTTTATTGATAATTGTTATACATTTTAAACAAAGCAGAATAGCAACAGTAAATATTTAATGAAGTACAAAAATATCGTCATAATCAAAAATTGTTTTTCGTTGCGTGAAATTTTGCTTTTGAAATAGTAGAAGAAAAATCATTTTTTTAAACATAAATAGACATTACGTAGGTATAAACATGATCGAAACTAAAAATAAAAACAAATGTGTCACAAATCAAAACTCCTTTTTCTTATTTGATTTTGTTTTTTATATTTTCCAGTGATTTACTGAAATAAAAAAAAAAGAATACGACGGCTTAAGAAATTCAAATGTTTTTTTCTAATATATGACTTATTTATTTTTTTATTATTTCATCTATTTTCATTAAATTAAAAAGAAAAAAATGCATTAAAATTACAACTTTTTCTTATGAAATATTATGAGAATTCGCCTTTGTATATGTAGAAACAAAAATTTCTATGTAGAAAAACTTTTATTAAAATTAAAAAAAAAAAATCAAAAATTATTAAAAAACATTTTTCATTTTTGACTTGATATTTGAGAAAAAACAGACTATATTTGCATATTATTGAAAAAATGAAGGTTTCCTGAAAAATTTCTTTAAATTTCTCTTTTTTACTTTTTACGTACTAATTTGTGCTTGTTCTTAAAGGATTCCTTCGATGCCCCAAAAAATATGTTTAAAACTTCTTAGACCTTTTTTTTGTTCTTTTCAAAGATTCTTATGACCAATCAAAATTTTTCATGATAGATATTACAAAGGTAATAATTTTTTAGATAGGTTGATTACGAGTAATTGAAGAAATACTGCTGTCTTTTAGATAGTCAATTTTTTTTTTTCAAAAAAGCATTTGCATTTTCTTTGTATACGTAGAAACCTACAAAATTTTTCAAAAAAAAGTTTAGGATAATAAAAAATTAAATAACTTTTATTAAAATAAAATTTTCCAAAAACTTTGACACCAGAAACCAGAATTTTTACATATTATTAAAAAAACTGAAGGTTTTTTGCAAAAATTTGTTTGAATTTTTTTGTTCTTTGAATATTTACAGATTTTACGTAAGGCTAAAGAGATAGTACTCTGTGACGTGCTATTTTGTTTTTGTTCCTTGAGGAGTCCTTCAAAGCCCCAAAAAATTATTTTCTTATTCCCATTCACGACTTTGATTTTAATATGTTTTTGTGAGTTAACAATAAAGTTTACTATCGAATTAATCAAACACAGTTATATTTCTTTCACATTTTTATTTCACTATTTAATTCACTAAATGTGTTTAATTACTTTGATTTTGTTTAAAAAAATGTGTTTAAGACTTTTGCTGATGTGTATAGGATGTTCAAAATGTTTGTTTTTCTAGGAATATTATGATTAATTAAAATTTTGTATACTGTAGCCATTTATAAATATCACAATGATAATAATTTCTTAAAAATGTTGATTACGAGATATTCGAGGATTTTTAGGATATTAAAAGTTTACAAAAAATAAAAATTTGTAAAATACTCACCGATGATTTGGTTTATATTAAAAAAATATTACATAAACTAGAATTACTTGTAGATTATTTGCCAAAATATTCGAAATTCGAGAAATAGTATTTACTCAAAATACCGAAATTTGTAAAATACTAATCGATTATTTGATTTATTACGTGCAGACTATTTACTAAAATATCAGTTTATTTTACAGAATTACATGGAATTTACATAGTAGATAATTAGATATAAATAAATAAAACAAGTAGGTTTTGTTTGGATTGTGTGAGTTACGTGAAGATGATAATATCTTGAATAAAACCTTTCTTCACTGCTTTATTTGTAATCAGATGCACATTTCGGAACTTAGTATCAGACTTTGTGTCCGAATTGTGTATCTGGTTACAAATAAATAAAGCACTTACGAAAGGTTTTAATCATGTTAAAATAGTAGAATGAAAAGTTATATAGAATAATATTTCTGAGTAAAAGTAGATGAAAAATACTGTAATGTCAACATCGCCATTTTTATAAGGTATTCTCTTTTGTTAGGTTATGATTAACTTTGATTTTCAAAAAAAGTTTATTTATTTTCACAATTGTTTCGCAAATTTTTTAATTCTTCAATATTGTAAACATTCATTCACTTGCGAATCAATTGTGAAAATAAACAAACATTTTTAAAATTACAGTTAATCATAACCTTATTAAACAAAATGGCGATGTTGCCATTACAGTATTTTTCATGTACTTTTACTCAGAAATATTATTCTGTATAACTTTTCATTCTACTATTTTAACATGATTAAAACACTTAGAAACCTTTCTTCACTGTTTTATTTGTATCCAGATGCACATTTCGGACACAAAGTATTATACTAAGTTCTGAAATGTGCATCACTGAAAATCACAGAGTAAGGTTATTTACAACTCTGTGATTTTCAAAAAAGTGTGTTTAATTTCACAACAATTGTTTGGCAAGTGAATGAAAGTTTACACTCTTGTAAACTGTCATTCATCTGAAGAAGCAATACATTAAATTAAACAAATTAATACGAATTTTCAACATCTTAACGCCTTATCAATTAATGAATAGATATTCTCTGTTATTTACATTTGTCTTTAGTTTCTACTATTAAATATTAATTACCCAATAATACTGAGCATCTATAGAAAAATTGCTTTATTGAAGTTACCAAATTTTGTTGATTAAAAACTGTTGTTGTTATCATCAAATTAATGAATGGATCTATCAGTAATATGCTATTTTAATATTAACAGTTGAATTATTGAAACAATAGTTTCAGCTTTAACAAATATATAGTTGGCTTAAAAATCGCATGTTTTGGTTATGCAATGTAGTTTGCTTGGAACAGTATAAAACTACACTACAATGGCTGTGGTAATAAGGATTTCTTGTAAAGACCTTATAATTCTATACACTATTGCATTAATTCTTTTCTGTTTGTGGTGTAGGCACTTAAAAATAACAAGTAATCACTTTTGGTAAAGCAATACGTTAATTACGCAATAGTGTTTGATTACAACCGCGCCCACATACAGCGCCTCTCAAGGTCGCCGCTGTACGGGGAAACAAAAGAATTGCGCCGAAATCCATTTTCGGGCCGACGGCTATCCTTGAGCGCGATCGTCTTTTATTTACGACTCGTCTGTGTCAAGGGCTTGGACTTTATTTTGCGTACGCAGCACGGCACCGTAATTTTAGCGAGTAATTAATTCCACGCAGTATGGCATCGATGGCATACTTGAAATTCACACGCTTCCGATTAATGGCAAACGCTTTAGTTATTAATAACACTGACTGACATTGAACTAATATTTTTATAGGAATCTGTGTGAGGGCGAAGAGGGCCATCGCTTACATCGAGAGGGTCCTGTTTAGGGCTGATAGGGGCTTTGTTTTTTACATTGAGGCTAGCGGCGCCTTTATCTTTCACGGAAAATTGGCGGCGCCCTCTATGGAGGACGGTGATAGTGAGATCCACGATGAACTATAAAAAATAAACCTTGGCCTCAAAATTATCACGCGTAACGATTTTTTTTTTGGTGGAAAGGATAATTAGGCTTAATTGGCTTATTGTTTTTAATTACAGTTAATCATTCTAAAGGTCTAAAAGCCATCAGGTTTTTATCCATATCAAAATGTAATAATAATTATTTCACTAGGTAATTTTATAAGAGTGCAGTGAACAAAGTTTCTGTCATGATAATTATTTCCATGCCAATAAGATGAACTATTCTTAAAGTTCAAAAAGTATAAGCTTATGCATATCAAAATGTAATAAACAATTTTATAAAATTACTTACACATCAAAGAAAAATGTGAAAAATAAGATGAATCAAATTCTCACTTAACCCGTGGTAAGACATTTTTATATTAATTAGAAGTTAATTAAACATTTGGTGTTTACTCCAAGTGTTTAATTAACCTCTAATTAGTGAAAAATAAGTATCGAGTAAAAACACTAAACACTTTCTTTATAATTTATTTATTATCAAGTACTCAAAAGGTAGCTTAATAAATTAATTGTAAAGGAAGTGTTTAGTGTTTGGGATTTATGATAATTATAACAATAATTATACAGATTATATGGATAAGATTAGAAAAAAAAATATTTATTATAATAATTATACATAGAGAGAGAATAACATCTTTATTTAGAAAAACATAATTACATTTGGAACAAATATAGATTAATTTAAAATGAGGGTTAGTTCGTTCGTTTTGGACTATCGACCATCTGCTCTAATTATACAGAATGTATGGATAAAATTAGAAAAATAAAAACTATATTGCATCTAAAATTAAGAATGAAATAAAAAGAGTAAACAATTTAGTAATGATAAGTCCGTGGTTTTACGAATTGATGCTAATATTTATTTTCTTGAAAAATCTAATCTCAATGATTTAACCAAGTCACATTAATTTATTTTCAGTTTCAGATATCCGTGAAAAATTGGGAATGCTTTTAAAATAAATTTATCTTTTAGTGATGCGATTGACATCGACAGCTGAACTTTCTGTCAGGATCGTTCAAAATTTATATATAATACTTTTTTTAATACATACACATATTTATTTAGCAATAATTAATTGTTTAAAATGTTAAATTCAAAGGTACACTATTAATATTGAAATAACATCACCACTTTATTGCATAACATGATCTAGTTAAATTATTTAATAATAACATTATAAATTTTCTATACTACTCAAGTCTAAATTCAATGGCTGTCTTTTTATAAAAAAATATTTAGGTAAATACAAGGTATAGTCATTATATATTCAAATAAATATACATAATATAATATAAATAATTATTGAGGACTATAAACAATTATAAAATCCTTTTTATCACCTTTTATAGTAGCTGTTTTGGCCTTATTTAAATAATTATTAATATGCATATGAATTTAAGTAGAAAAAAAATGAAAGAGTTAAAATACTTAGTTATTTATATAATGAATACAACAAATATTTATTTTATAATTTCTTTTTAAACATACAAAAATCGTTACGTGTGATAAATAAATCCAGAAAACCCTGAATCCACCATATGTGATGTGTTCATATTGTTAATATTTACATCCAGATTTAATTTATACATCCAATACCAGTGTTTCGTTCTGTGATTATGTAAATTGTTTATGTTAACGTTGTTATATTTCTAATCAGATTAATACGAGCATGTTTCTAATCTCGATGTACGTTTGACGACTGTGTATTTATATTGTACAAGAACATTCCAAACAGATTGTTAAAAATAGACACTCGAGGTATTTTCGGACGTTGGTGTTTTTTTCTAACAGTAAATTGATTTGGCCTTCCGATATCCATTCTTTCCGCATTGCATCATCGCGGTGTGCGCGCTCGGTAATAAAATTGAGGTGTATGTTGGGTTGCCTGCGTTAAAACTAGAATTTTAGATAATTAACTTTTTTCGGTTTAAATATTATCGATTCCGGTGGGGTTAAGTGTTTATTTATATAATTATTTTATTTATTAACTGGTTGTTCTCTAAAATATTACGAAAATACTCATTAAATATAACGTAACGAAGGTGGATTATTAATAAAAATAGATATATATGAAAACACTCTTTTTTTAAAATAACAATATAATAATAATAATCCAAAATGTACCAAGAAGTTATCGTCTCCAAAATTGAAGAATGAAAACACTTTTTTTAACTTTGTTTGTATAATACGTTTTATTTAACGTATAGTTTCGGCAACTTAAATAAAAAGTGTTATTTTGATTAAAACACTTAGAACCTAAGTGTTTTAATCAAAGTTATTATTATCTTCAAGTAACTCAATCAACCAAATTAAAAAAGTGTTATACAAACAAAGTTAAATAAGTGTTTTCATTTATATTCATCATGCATAATGAAGTAGAAGTCTC